>OX421314.1:32303021-32738021 GCA_949125395.1 Diaphora mendica
GCACCATGCTACAGCGCAGAGTTTAGTCTTTAATATTTCACCGAAATACACACATCAAAAGTGTCTAGGGATCAAGCATTTTTATGCGGATTTCTTGAGATTGAGATGTGGCTTTGGCCCTGGCCTGCTCAGTCGCCAGACTTGAACCCGATTGAGCATGCATGGGATATACTACAGAGAAGAGCTCTGCCGAATATGGAGGGTATCCAGTCGCAAGAAGACCTTTTTTTGTTTTTGCAACGAACATGGGCGGCCATTCCACAGCGTGTTTGGATGAACTCATTTTGAGTATGCCAAACCGATGTTCTTGTGTTGTTAGTGTTCGCGGTAGAAACACGGATTATTAATTGTTTAAGTTACCTAATAAAATTTTAAAGAAAACTCTTATTTCAGTCTTTTTTTCGAACTTTAATGTTAGTGGTTCAAATGTCAAAAATCCCTTTATTAGGAAAATGGCAAATTTCTTTATTAATGCAAAGGTGACTTGGTTTATCGTTACTGTGACAAACGAAAACACTTTATTTGATGAATCCTTAAAGAAGATTTTAATTAATATCAATCAGGAGAAAAGTTATTGCAAAAATATATGTTGATCCATAGACACATATGTTGATCCCTAGACACTTTTGATGTGTGTAATTAAATTAAGTGCACCTACCGTATACCTACCTAATTATAAGTAATTACAAGTAGGTAGGTACCTAATTAAATTCAGTTTGGAAAAGTCTGATTTAAAAAATATAGTATGATGAAATAAAAAAAATATAGGCTTTACGTTAGAAATTACAAAATGAAGTCGCTTCTCTTTCTTGTTACGGTGAGATTTTCAAACTACGCAACGGATTTTAATGCGGTTTTCACCAATAGGTAGAGAAAGTGATTCAAGAGGAAGGTTACATTTACAATAAATGTATATTAAAATAGAGGAAAACCGCGAATTTCAAAGATATCCGTGCGAAGCCAGAGCGGGTCGCTAGTTACAATTCAAGACTGCAACCAAAAACCAAAACTGAAAGTAGAGTTACAAAGACAGAATGCAACGGCTAACACACTTAGATCCACACCTAGGTACACTAAATGTGAGTAATGTCATCATCAGCCACGCATCGCAGTCCACTGCTGGACATAGGCCTCTCCAATTGCACGCCACTTAGTTCGATCCTAGGCTTCTCGCATCCAGCTCCTGCCAGCCGTCTTGCGCAAATCATCACTCCACCTGGCCTGTGGACGTCCTACACGGCTACACTACGTTTGCCGAGACGCGGTCTCCACTCAAGAACTCGTTTACCCCAACGGTTATCGGTTCTACGGCAAATATGGCCAGCCCACTGCCACTTCAGCTTGCTAATCCTATGGGCTATGTCGATGACTCTAGTTCTCTGCTGGATCACCTCGTTTCTGATACGATCCCTTAGAGAAACCCTTAGAGTAATGTGCATTACTTTAAATAGTTAGGTTTGTACCTATATGCATTCGTGTTTCAGAATCCCGATAAACATTTTCTTGTAGGTATTATCTGTGTCCAAAGTACCTGATATACTATATTTGAATTTGAGTCTAGAAATCGTTGTGTAACACACATATTGTCATGCCCCACAAAAGTATTACATATTTTAATTAAGAATTTAACGGTAATACCATTATCGATATGCTCACTCAAGCGTTTAACTATTGTTAAGCAAGTTTGGCAATGAATAAGTATAAAAATAATCTATTCTTACAATTTCTTTAATTTATTAATTATAATTCTTTAATATATTAATTATAGGTGGAGTCCTTAAAAACAACTAATCTTATATATAAAATTCTCGTGTCACAATGTTAGTTACCAATGTTACCATGCTCCTCTGAAACGGCTGGACCGATTTTTATGAAATTTGGTGTGCATATCGGGTAGGTCTGAAAATCGACCTACATCTGTTTTTTATACCCCAATTTTTTTATGGCAAAACAACGTTTGCCGTATCAGCTAGTATATAAATAAATGTTTCGGACATGTGACACGAGACGGCTAAAATGTCTGATAGAATACTTATATACTTTCTTTGTGATTATATATGTACATATTACCTATACATAGAAAAAACCTAAACTCCGAAACAAATAATTGCAGGTCATACAAGTATTTGGCCCAAATTGAGAATTGAACCCGACGCCTCAAGTACAGCAGTAGCATACGCTACCACTGCGTCACCGAGGCATTCCACTGTCAGTGAAAGAAAAGTAAAAAGCCCTTAGAATTTATGTCGTTATCGTCAGACATTTCTTTTTAAATATTTTTGCGCAAAGTCACCCAATTTGTGTATTAATTTTTTTAAAGATTTTAAGTAGATATGATTTTTGTGACTCGTTGCACTATTCGAAGTCTAAGTTACTTTCTCTAAATAAACTAACTTCAGATTTGAAAAGTTCTTTTTAAACAGTAGTGACTTAAAGATAGAAGATTACCTATAAGATATGTTGCAAAATTATTTAATTCCTTGGTTGTTTTTATTTTTTAATATAGTTAGCTGCCAAAATGACTCTGCCCTGCCTGATGGTAAGCATGTACAGAATCCAGGAGTGGCGGTCACCATCCTCATTGCGAATAAGGACAATGCAGCATGGTGACCGACACTATGGCGGCCTAGTGAGATGCTTTTTCACGCCCCGCTTAAAAGACCCGGGATCATAGTGGGAAGGAAACACGTATGCTGGTAGTGAGTTCCAGGTTTTCACCGCTCGGCACAGGAAGGAAGAACCGAAGCGATGAGTACGAGAACGTATGTCTACTACTCTGAAGCGGTGACTTCCAAGGCCGGCACGTGTTGTCCTGTAGAGGAAGGGAGAGGGAGGGATCAGTTGGAAGAGCTCTTCAGAACACTCTCCATGATAAAAGCGATAGAGGACTGCCATGGAGGCGATATCTCTACGCAACTGCAGAGGCTCAAGGGACTCGGTGGCTTCGGGACTGTTGACAATGCGGATTGCTCGCCGCTGCAACCGGTCGAGAGCGTCAAACAGGTACTGTGCGGCACCATCGCAAAGATGAGAACAGTACTCCACGCACGAGCGGCCCTGGGTCTTGTAAAGACGACACAGATGCCCGGGCGAGAAGAACCGTCTCACCTTGTTTAAAACACCTAGCTTACGCGAGGCCGCTTTAGTGACACTCTCAACGTATTCACGTGGGTTAAGATCTCGGCAGATATCCATGCCCAGGATATCGAGCCTACCTCGTAATGCCATTTGAGTGTTCTGAAAAGTGGGAAGGGGAAGGAATGGAGACTTTTTGGCAGAGAACGCGCACACCTGTGTTTTTTTGGCGTTGAACTCGACCAGATTCTCACAGACCCATTGAGAAATGCGGCCCAGAACATGGTCGAATTGAACGACAAACTCGTGTCGTTTTTCCTCAATATCTGCTAGCTTGGCTGTAGGGTGTCCGAAATATCGCCCATGAACTGTGCTGTCGTCTGCATAGCAATGAATGTTGCCAAGGGCTAACATGTCATTGATATGCAGAAGAAACAGTGTGGGCGACAGGACGGAGCCCTGCGGTACTCCGGCGTTAATCGATTGAAAATCGGAGGCCGCACCGTCGCAAAGGACTCTGATGCGGCGCTTGTGCAGGAATGCGGCAGCCCAGTTGCAGAGTTTGGGGGGCCAGCCGAAAGCCGGTAGCTTGGAGAGAAGCGAGCGGTGCCAAACCCTATCGAAGGCCTTGGACATGTCGAGGCTGATGGCCAAGGATTCCCCATGCCTGATAGCCTCACCCCAAAGGTGAATGACGTACGCTAGAAGATTACCCGTGGATTGGTTCGGTCTAAAACCATACTGACGATCATTTAGTAGGGAGTGATCTTCCAGGTAGTGGACCAGTTGTTTGTTTATTATCCGCTCAAACACTTTGCAGATAATGGAGGTGACGGCTATCGGACGGTAGTTGGCCGGGTCGGAGCGGTCGCCTTTTTTGGGGATCGGTTGAACATTTGCCTCTCTCCAAGCCTCCGGAACAGTTCCCGAGGAATATGACAGGCGATACAGGCGCGTCAATACCGGAGACAACTCTGGTGCACAGTTCTTGAGAACCACCGCTGGAATACCGTCGGCTCCACTGGCTTTCCGGACGTCGAGTGACCGAAGCTCCGCAAGGACATCACTCAGCCGGATACGAATATCCCACATTGTAGTGTCGCAGGTCGGAATTGCTTGCCGCGTTCATCGATTCGGGTGCCGCGGTCATCGATTCGGGGATCATTTATAATGCTATGAGGCTTAGAGGCATCCAGGAATAATAAGTATGAAATTTAACATATTATGCATTTAATAAAAAGGAGATTTAAGCTGTTGTAAATGAGTATTAGTCATTACACCTAACAATTATAAGTAAGAATATGTAATGTAGTCAAGGTGTGGCGTGTTTGCTCGTCTCGAGACAATGAGCGCGACAGCCCGCTATCTCGACAACTTGTCCGACAACCGCGACATCTGTCCTTTACACATTTGCATTTTATGTGTCCACCCTCCCCCTCCCGCCCCCCAGCAACACACCGCACCTCCCCACACCCCTCTCAGTCGCCCTCAGTATCAGTGTTACCCTCTTTTCAAAGGTTGACGTGTAAGTGCCTAACTTGTTTGCAATTAAGTACTTACAACTAGTTATCTATATTACTGTAATTGCCAATTATCTAATTACTAAACATGTACCTACCTACCTACATGTAATAAAAGCATCTACCTAAATGTATTCGTCTGTAGGTAAACTTTTGTCCTGTTGTGAAACGTTTTACAACAACTTTGTATGTTGTAAGTATGTATGTGGCTACTCTTTTGTCCTATAAAAACTTAAATATAAATGCATATTTCTAATCCAGCTAAATGTTAACCAGTGTTAGTGGCAACCACTAATGGAGGCTGTAAAACCGAAGTACACGTTATAAAATTCTTATAGCCTGTGCCGTCTTATAGCATGTGTGTGTGTCTATAAGCCTGTGCTGTCGAAACGGGCTTCGGGGAAAGCACTCCGGAACTCTAATTCGATATTTATAGTGAGGTTCATTAAGAGGCCGGCGCTAACGTATTAGAGGCTCTCTATGAGCCATATCTTTATTATTATTCATATGAATTGATAACAATGCGTAGATAGTGCGATGTGAGACGTCGCTGCATTGGGGCTCTGCTGGTGACAGTTCCCATGCGCGCTCTGCAGGCGCCACCCCGCGCCCCGCAGCCCTCCCCGGGACCGGGACCCGCGCTGGCGCCGCTGCTCTTAAGCCGCGACAACTTTGTTTTTTTGTGGCACTCGCGCCAGAGGTAATTAATTAGAGCGGCCCTCTCTGAGCCACACTCGCCGACAGATTTGCGATCTACATATGCGACCTCTTTACGCGAACCGAATTTTACACTTGCATTATAAATCCCGGGAACGTATTGTCTATTCAACTTTCTTTCTGTCTCTCTCATTTTCACTCACAGATGAAGAAAAATATGAGTAACACTACATATTATACTACCTACTTAGGTAGATCTACGATTTATTTCAGTAAGAAACAAGGAGGTACTGGATTCGCCAGTCCCCGTCCGTCAGATACTCGGCTACCCAAGCCCGATCGTTAAGTAGGTATAGTTACTCGAATAGATAGGTAATCATGGTCACCCTTTGTTTTCGATAATGTGTAGGTGTTTCCCCAGGTAGGTACAAAATGTAAAAAATGTTTTATTCTTTCAGTAAATGACCATAAAACTATTTCACATTATCGCTGATTTTTACAAAATGTAAAGGTCGACGAAATCAAAAGCTTAGTAGGTATCCGTGAGTGGTTTTACTCACAATGTTTTTAAACAAAAGTTAAAAGCTTTTTTATTACTCACCGGTCGTCTCCCTGAGGAATGTCATTGTCCAAAAGCCCAGGGTGCACTATTTGCACGGGTGCTGCGCGTGCGCAGATGCGCCCACTCTCTGTCCCTTGCGTAACGATCCCTTACAAGATAAGTGAGTCATATAACTGGGTGATGCGCCGATAAGCAAGCGACGTCGAGTGAACCAACTACTATCCACCTACTTATTAATAATTCAAAATATGATAACAGACCCTCGCAGGTATCGAACCTTTCACCAGTTTAACGTATGTGAGAGTAGGACACGTATCTTTTGTTTGTTGGCTATTAATAACAGAAAAACAAGGCGATGGGAGTGGATTAACACATTAAATCGGTTCGGTCGTCGTTGCTATAAAAGCATTCCCGCCGTGTGTCGCCGCGTGAAAAAATAGTGTGAGATCAGCGTCGGCAATTAGTAGGAGATCTGTCCGCAGGCTCTAACGCGTCACACGTCTAATGTATGTGCGCCGATGCAGCGCAAAAACTATCATAAAGATAACAGTTACGAGTGACTTAAAAACAGATTACTCGAGCGATAATTACTCATTATGATAGATGCTTCATGTCGCGCTTTGCAATTACAGCCACTCATTTGTTGTGTTTAGTAAAAAAAATATTATAGATAGGCGTAACTACAAGAAACACTTCTTACCATATATTTTTTTCAGAAATTACTGTTAAAATGTACCTAACAAGCATTATGCAAATACTGTAGGACTGTTGGAATATTACAATTAACATTAATATCTTATTGGTTAGGTTTTTGTGACTAAATAAAGAAAAAAAAAATCACAATTATGTTCAAAAAAATACATCAAAGTTTTCTAAAATCAGTGATGTTCATTCGGTAAATACCAGAAACAAACATAATCTTAGTGTTCACGTCACTCGTCTCCACAGAGTAGGCAACTCGTTCATGGGCCAATGTATACGCTTTTACAATAAACTCCCTATTGATATTAGGAATTTGCCATTAAAGAAATTTAAGAATACCATAAAATCTAAGTTATCCGCAAAGGGGTATTACACGATAGCAGAATATCTTGATGATAAAACCGCCTGGGATTGAGCTGCCCATTCTGCACATGCTGTTTATTTTTAATGTTTAAATTTATTTTGATGTGACGATAATTTATAGTTTGAAACAAATTCATTTTAAATTATTGCTATTGTTGTCATTTTTTTTAAATTATTATCTTTACTGATTATTGTAATTGTGACTCAAATTGTAATTATCGCATTTATTTTATTGAAATAATGTCTTTTGCATATTGTCTGGACTTTAAAAGAGACGGTGATCCCTGAGTTTGTTTCGTCCTTTCTTCTCAGGGCTAGTCCAGTTAGGAAAGGCCGAACTCATCTGCTCAAAAAAAAGTTTAACTTGCAAAAGTGTTCATGTAACCTAATTGCAGAATAAATGATTTCATTTCATTTCATTTCATTTCACAACTAAATATTATAAATACCCTGTGCAATGTTAAAAAAGCCTAACTCAGCACATTGCTGTAAGTAGTCTGACGGACTTCACTTCAGCGATGGTAACTAGGTATTACTATAGAGTCCAGTCCTGTGTCTCGGTGTCCCAACTTTTCTTTCTGTGTGTTAGTACTTTTGACAAAAATGTCAAATAGCAAAGTCGCCAAGTGTAGCTTCCGTCGCGACCACCATAGGACCGGAGTTACACGTGAGCGTAGAAACATTAAGTGATATATGAAGATATTAAAAAAGTGACGTCACAGACTGTTATTTGCTGCAGGTGCTCTCGTGAACATACCGTTTGAACATGTAGTAAAAAGATACTGATTTTATATATCCGGTTCTCTATGGTGACATTAGTTATAAAATGGATTATTATGATCATAAAGTGCTGCATAGGTATCTTTGCCTTGGACAGTTAAGTGTATACCTATATGTACTTTGAAATTTAGTGTAATATTCGCCAAATTTAATATATACTTCCAAATTTTGTCCATTGATTCATTAAGATAAGATACCATTGTGCGTGTCTGTGTATCACTTGCGTACCTAGTCTTGAGTTTAAGAAACTATTGATTTAAAACTGGACATATTCTTCTGAAGTATTTAAAGCAAAGGCTTCCTCCGAACCTTTCTCCCAAACAAGTTTGAGGTTGTTTTTAAGTCTACTAGATTACTGATGAACTTGGATTTTTTAGGTGGACTCCGATCAGATCACCATAACCCAAGTAGGTACTAGGCGCCATCCAAGTTTTTTAGAAAGACTGCTGACAGCCTTTTTAAGACTTTAACTCCCAGTAACGATAGTCACGATGTTCGTATGCACCTAGGACCGACGCGCGACGGCCAACATGCTCCCGAGGCTCGGAGGGATCTCAAAGTTTTATGAATGGTTACCTACTCTCATTGACTGATCTGGGCAGGACTGCTTAACTTGCGATGTTTTATACCACTAAGTTCCACTGAGCCACGAGGCTCTCCTACTTGGTTATGTTTAAAGCAAAGCAAACACCAAAAAAATGATAATTCAGATTTGACTAAATTCATAAAATAGTAGTGCAGTGAAATTCGTTACAATTATAATAGCATCGTAAATTAACTTTGCTCTTTCGTCATAAGTCATGCATCTACACGACACTCTCACTGACACAAAACGTGAAGAATATTTGCCTTCATTTGCTATATTCGAAATATCCTCTCACAAGAAATCGTTTTTGGAATTACTATTAACGCAGAACACTTCGTAGAAAAATATTATCAAATAAAAAAACAAATAGCTTAGCATGTTGTTTTCATATTTCGCACATTTCGAGTACCGGCAAAAACAGAAAACTTTGGAACAAATTATAGGTACAAAATGAACATAAAGTGTTGAAATTTTGTTAACAGTTATCTATAGCCTATTGTCTAAATAAACTATCAGACTGTTATATCGTATGATCAGTACGTTCATAGAGTCGTGATTGTGTCGTGAACCCTTCCACTTTGATGAATGGCCGGCGCGGTGTGACACTAGTCGCGCGCGGAGGCTGCGCTCGCACGATTTATACCACTAATCACTGCGGAGATCGACGACCACGGCCGGCTCCTAATGACTATAATTACGTTGCTAGCCTTGTACACTATGTTACGACGCTGTCAATGTCTAAAATATGTTACAAGCTTTAAGTTCTAATTACTGCTACATATCGGGGGACATTTTAAAAAATACTACATTGGGCCTGTCTTCTCGTCTTAAACACAAATGGTCCAGTGCACCTAAGGGGTGAATGCATAACACGAACAAATATAAATTCTCTTATATTTTTGACTGTATGATTGGCCTAGTGGTTTAAGCCGTCGCCACACAGCTTTCCACTGCGTCAAGTGTTATGGGTTTAAGCCACACATGGGACAACACTTTCACAAATTGTTCACAAAAAAAAACTATAAATATCTCAATATTATTTATTTTATTATTATTTTATTTATTATTAGAGGTGAGTTATGTATTAAGAACTCAAATTGTCAAGTATTATGTCGACAGTATAAAAAGTTGTATAGTTAAACAAAATTTTAGCATACCTTCCTAAGTACATACGTATCAAATTATGTTTTATAACAATTTCAAATATTTTATTAAAATATTAAATCTGACATTAAAACAACTTCCTCACCCTAAACTGCCCTAAACCCACTGTGTGTGCAATTCGTCAAGTTTTTTGTCTCGAGTTTATTTGGATCTGTTCGCATTTCACTTTTTTTATTTGACCAAGTATGAGATGAGACGATAACAGATGGTTTTGGGTCGGACATTTTTTTGTTGTTTGTTTTTAAGTTAGCTAAAGTTGAAAATTTTACAGTCGAAGGATTGAGATGAAATAATTAAAATCATTAACGGGTAATACCTAATAACTTCACACATCTGATTAAACACTTAAAATTTTCTTAGGTAATACATAGTACACGTAAATTGCACTTGGGCAAAGAAAAAAACATGACCGTGCTCCTCACTAAACAACTTATCTTGAAACTAGTACTGAGCAGTGCCACTTGACCGAAAACCCAGTAATATCCCTGTCTAGTGGTATCTCCAATCCTGGAGCGGACACACGGGTTACGGGACCACGATCAAGGAATCAATTTCTGTAGCCCCAGTCCCGTTTCCCTATCCGGATCTTGCGATATCCTTCATCCTACGTGTTTCCATTGCTCTGAGTTACTTTACATTTTTATCCCGTCGAAAAACGATGTTATTCTTAAAATTTAAATAGATAGGCAGTCGGTAATAATATAAACTATACAATATCCATTTCATTGTGCTGTCTTGAAATAAAATTAGGAAAATGCCAGGAAAATGTTGATGTTGTTACTAGTTAACTAGACCGCATTGTGGTATTTCTCTCTTATTTATTAGTTGTATGATTATAAGTTAGATTGACTGACCTATATTGGTTTTGTTTGAACTAGGTAAATTGTTTACGAATGCTTTGGTTCTCTGTAACGGAGTTTGAATCATAATTTATCGCTTCGTGCGTAAATGCAAACCTAATATTTGAACGAGGAAAAAATGATTTATTATAATTTGTGATGGTGACATGATGTGTTATTGGTTTTTGTGTTATCTACTGCTACTTACATAAAGTTTATTTATACCTAAGTGAGTAATATATATGTGAGGGGGCCTTTGTTATTATCGATTTAGTAATATTAATATGAAAAGATTAGTTGATCGAGGTCCACTTGATAAGGAGGTTATGGTGTATTAGGGAGGTCTTTAGTTTCTGCTGCAGACGTCAATGTGACAATAAAATAATATTACCTACGTTTCATTTTGAGGATTGTTATGGATGTGTTCCTTATTCATTTTACATTTTAATAACTATTTTTAAACTTTACTTTAGTTTTTGTTTAATTTTCATTAATAGGTATTAACATTTACATTACGACTGCGTCTGTGGCGCAGTGGTGGCGTATGCGACTGCTGTGCTTGAGGACTCGGGTTCAATTCCCGGGTCGGACCAAATGTTTGTATGATCTGCAAATATTTGTTTAGGAGTTTGGGTGTTTTCTATGTATAATATGTATGTATTTACAAAAAAAATGTATATATGTATTGATATCAGTTGTCTAGTACCCATAACACAAGCTCTGCTTGGCTTTTTTTTTTATGGAATAGGTGGGCAAACGAGCAAACGTATCCCCTGATGGTAAGCGATTACCGCCGCCCATGGACACTTGCAACACCAGAAGCGTCACAAGTGCGTTGCCGGCCTTTTGGGGATAGGGGGGGGGGAGATAGGGGTAGGGGATTGGGGTATGGGCCTCCGGTATCCTCACTCACTCGGTGAAACACAGCGCAAGTACTATTTCACACCGGTTTTCTGTGAGGCCGTGGTATCACTCCGGTCGAGCCGGCCCATTCATGCCGAAGCGTGGCTCTCCCACGGTTGATTGGCTTGGGACTAGATGGCGTTTAATATAAAATTAAACCTATCTGCCGGATGATGTTGTACACTTTTTAACGAATTAAGATACCTATATTAATCTATTTATGTCAATTTTAATTCTTATCAGTTTGAGTAATACTTAATTATTGATAATTAAAAATATATATCGATTTTCATTAACTTTTAATGCACATCATTAATTTAAACTTTAGCCAAACTTATTTTTTTTAAAATGAGTGCAGTTAATAAATTATATTATCGGCGTTTAATATACACATAATGAATAGAAATTGATTATAAATGTTACGCAGGACCCGGGTGACGAATTTACTGTGGATCATCTTACATTTATTCATTATATAAGTTTAAACTTGAATTTAAATCATTATGAGGATATTTATTGTCAATATACGACTAATAAATTTCATTTAAAAAAATAATAAGTGATACAAACTCTATTATCATGTTTATGAAATTTCATAAACAGTATTATCACTAGGTACCATCAGCCTATGTCCTGCTGCATATAAGCCTATTCCATTGCACATCACTTGGTTCTAAACAAAAGTCAATCGTATATTCTAAGGAAGATTGTCTGTATGTAATTTTTTGATTTCGCGCTTTTTAAAGTTTACGTTTGGATTTTTGTATCTATTTTATGTCAATTTGCGAAAATAACTGTACAGTTAATAACTTTGCAAGTTTGGTACAGTTACTCTCGCGAATGAACAGAGTACCTAATTATATTTAGCTGGTGAATAACTGGTATTACTAATATTATTATATTGAGTTGTGTAGCATAAATATATAAGAAATGGTGGTCGTTCCAGTGGTTATTAATGGATCGACATATAAATCTAGCCGGTTTCTGCACATTTTGCCAAAGTTTAGGAAAAAATCTGAAATTGAGTTCTCGCCCGTCTTCGAAGATGAGTGGCTAATGTAAGTAAAAATGCGGTTGGACCACATTAATGTTGTCCATTAAGGAGGCGACAGCGGCCCGACCGGCTCACGGTGGTGACTCCGTGAGTCGCTCACGTCCGTCATTTGATTAACTTTGGAAATTTATCGGCCGGTTTAATTGCGCCGGCGCGGCGGAAGTACCGGCCGCGCTCAAGGGACTGCGGGCTCGGGGCCAGCGAGGGGCGGGCGAGGGCCCGGGGCGGGGGGCGCTGCTGCGGAACACGGAAAGGCTTTTGAGGCGGCGCTTTACAAGCCGCGCGGCCGCGACACACCGCGCCGGCCGCAACCCGAAACTCTGGTAATATTGTTGTGATAACACACAGATATCTCAGTAATTAAATTGCCTACTACCTACTATTATTAATTTATACAACGAGCTTACTGGCTGGCGTTCATTCCTGTACGATCTAAAACAGATTATTTACGCATTATGCCTCAACATTTTTGGTATATTCACACATACATTACGTTCTGTTAGGTGATAAAAATAAAATAAAAAGGCATTTGAAAACAGTGCATTACTTGACCAAAAATAGTGACGATTAGGTTACGTCCATTTCTCTTTTGAATTTATTAGTAAAGATGGCTTTATCTTGTGTATGAAAAACTAGTTTCAGACCCGACGAAGGGCCTTTATCATAAGATGAAGCAACCCACTATGTCAGTGTCAGGCATGGCACCCTTCAAAAATACAACTGAAAAATATTGTGGCGACTTCCACATACAGCGCAACAGAAATATACTACAGCGCCATCTACCGAAGTTACACTGAACTACGGAGTAACGAAGGCAACTAAGAAACTACCAATCCTGAATCGCGCAGTGAAAGTTCACGCGCCAATTAAGATACATACAACATCCCAACATCAACCGTTGGGCAGTTGGCCCGCCAGGCATGATCACCTCGCCTGGTTGGAGGATCCTCCCTTTGTGTTGGAGGGACATGACACACTTGTTCCTACAATATGAAATGGTTTTACTCTAATGTACAGTCTATTAACCCTTTCATTGAATTAAATCTAGAACGAGGTTTATATAGGTGTTGGTGTCTCCCGGTGTGTCCTGTGTGAGGCTGTGTGACGTAGCGCCGGCGCCCGCGCACAGGCCCCGCCGCCGGCGACACACGATATTGATACTGCTCTTAAATTAGGAGCGGCGATGGACCGATGGGACACCCCGATAACGCTAATGTACTTGTAGTACAAATGTGTCGGCCGCGACACCGACGCATCAGTACCGCGCTGTTCACTAGGCTGCGACTGTATGCCAGATTGCAGGGTACACTCTGCAATACATAAAGTGTCTCATAATTAGATACTATAATAATAATAAAGATTGTAGGACATTTATACGGTGCTTTAGAGACTTAAAATAAGGGATTTTTTTTCAGAAAGAGTCATTAAAGAATAATACATAAATACATTTCTCAGTGTGCTATCTTTAGTTCACTACGGCAAATGACATTCGATGAGACGTGCGAAATTAATTTGATTTACAACTTTACACTGTGACATTGTTTCTCTTGCAGAAATACAAATTATTGGGATGCATTATAAGTCGGCTTTTGTCCTTACTTACTTAGTCCTAACAGGAAGCACGCAAAGTAAATTATGACAAGGATGTCAATAAATCCAGTTCGTTTTAAAAGATTAGCCTGTGCTTTGTATTGCTAACAATGGCCCCAAAGTAGAAACACTAAAAAACTCAAAGAAAAAGGACTATTCTAGCATTATATACTACTAGTTGTTGCCCGCGGTTCCGTCCGCGTATATGTCGGTTATCGCGGCAAATAGTAGCCTATGTATTATTCTGATGTAAAAGCTACATTACTGTAAAGTTTCATCCAAATCCGTTCAGTAGTTTTTGCGTGAAAGAGTAACAAACATCCATCCATCCACACTTACAAACTTTGGCGTTTATAATATTAGTATAGATATAGATTAGAGATTAGGATTCACATCTACATCTCATTTTCTTTTTTTTGGTAATTAGGATTGTATATTGTTTGTAAACCTTGGTGTGCAAATAAAGTATTATCTATCTATCTATTTTGAATAAGAAGATGTCAATAATTGATATAAATTGTAACAGAGTTTCATTGACAGAAATTGTCCTATGAAACCACATTGAAATCTCAAATATATTAGACTTTTGAACCCGGGAGGGCTTGTACTTGTACCATCTTGCGGTCGGTGACATTTTTCACGACGCGCCAAATTGAGTAGGTGTTGAGGAGCATTAAGCGGGATTCCGAACGAGGCATTCGTAAAGTATCGCACTAATTTGGAGTTGATACATCTGCACTTTTAATTGTGTATGCACTAAAAATATCTCTTACTAATATTATAAATACGAAAGTGAGTTTGTTACGCTTCCACGCCAAAACTGGGCGCCCACCCATCCGACCATCGCGCATCGTGAGAATTTACATACACGTTCTCGTCCGTCAAACAAAGAAGGATTTAGAATAGCCTAAATTGACAACAAAAGTACAGTACCCGCGGAGTATTTGATTGATAAATTAACTAGGGAAGGCTTAGTTGAATGAGAAGCACGTCTATACCAAAACGACGACAACGGACTAGTTTTCCAGAACATGAAGAAGACACACTGTGTTATGCTACAATTATTTATTATAGCAGGGATAGTTTTATAGGAAACTCCACATATAACTGGCTTCTGGGTCCGCTAGTAACTGAAGAAAAGACAATTTCCACACTAGGAATAAATACTATGTCGCGGGGGACTTTACAAACATACATGAAACGGACACAAAGAACACCCAGACTCAGAACAATTTATCATAAACGTTTATTAAAGTAGCATTGCGTTCGCTACTTCATCAAATATTTTTAGGCATAGGTGCCTACCTAATATTTTGCGCTTCTTTTCAGATTAGCAATCTCTAAGGAAATATACTGATCTCTCTATTCGTAGTGAACGAAAACTTAATCAAAAAAAGTTTAAACTTAATATGTATATGGCATTGGCACAACATCACAAACCCATAGTGTATTGTTGCAGAATAATTGACCTTATCTAAAAAAATGTCACGAAGTGAGCTATGATCTATTACAGTGCAGCTGTGTTTGGTCGCAGTGGCAATTGATTTGGCAATTGTAATCGTAACAAACCGTTTGATTTCTATTATCATACAATATTTGTATAGATAAACACTGCACTATTAAATACTGTTGTTACTAATGAACGGTGGTCGACGAACTCTGCCTGTGACCGCAGCACAGTGCAACATTATTGAAACATCGCCGCGTCTGGCGATTTGAATGCACGTAATATTAATTTTACGGAAAGCTTAAGATTATAAGGATCTTATAACCAGTGGTCCAGCTTTCAATAGAGCTTTTTTTTGTAATAAAATATGTATTACGCTTGTTTGGTTTTCGATATTTCGCCGTGGCACCTCACCCTGTACGAGAAGTACAGGTTGAGGTGCCACGGCGAAATGTAAGAGATTACCTTCGAGCAATAACCTCTCGACTTGTACCTACATACCTAGTTTTCAGTATATTTTATAATCTTCTGGTGTACAATAAAGATATTATTATTAGATACCAATTTCATCGTAAGATTGAAGCAGTTTTTAGAGCTCTTAAAAAACTTTTTCTGGGTAAAGCAGACTCATAGTCTACTGCTCGCTCATAAATGCATTACTACTAAAATCTAGTTCTTATTTTAACTGTTACTTTTGGCAGATGGCCGCTGTCTTCAAAACGACACCTTGTAAGTCTCAATAACAAATATCACAAAAATAAATTATCAATTGATCAATCAAAAATTTATTTGTTTATTTTGTACTAGTGGTTGCCCGCGGCTCCGCCCGCGTATATGTCGGTTATCGCGGCAAATAGTAGCCTATGTGTTATTCGGACGTATAAGCTATATTACTGTAAAGTTTCATCCAAATCCGTTCAGTAGTTTTTGCGTGAAAGAGTCACAAACATACATCCATCCATCCATCCGCCATCCATCCATCCATCCACACTTACAAACTTTCACGTTTATAATATTAGTAGGATTTAGCCTTACAAAAACACCGCAATCACTAAAAACACAATGAATAAAAAGGTTTGATTATTATATATTCTGAGGACTCATAACAACAAGAGTAGTTAACGCTCCCAAATGTTATTCGTTTGGGAACAAAAATACTTGCAGCAAGAAGCTATGTTAATTTGTTTGAAAATTTACATAAAATGTTATAAAGAGGATAATATGCGGTGTTGTTGACCCCACTTCTCAGTATGAATACGCCTATAATAATGAAACTCATATGAGTAATACAACATTACAATTCCCAATGCGTATTACAGCCATCCAATCACAGGTCGATGACAACCTATCATAATAAGTAACAATTGGCATGATTGGCTGTACAAATTATTGTGCTGCACGTTCAACCAATACAATAATATACAACTAGGTATGGACAATGACATTTGAAAATATATCGATATTATTTTAATATCGATACATAGGTACATGGTTATGTGTCAATGATTATATTATTTTTATATTGTATAAAGTATTATTAAGGGAACCGAAACAAGACCCCAAAGTAAAATATAAACTTTTTTAAAGTACTAATTAGAAATTGAACCCTTTCTTGTGCGTATTGGAACTTTTTAACAAGAAATAGGTGTGATATTTTTGTAATAATAAATAAATATTTCGGACATCTAACACACAACGCTATCTAGTCCCAAGCTAAGCAGAGCTTGTGTTATGGGTACTAAGACAAGTGATACAAATAATAATATTTTTTTGTAAATACATACATATTATACATAAAAAACACCCAAACTCCGAAACAAATATTTATAGATCATACAAATATTTAGTCCGACCCGGGAATCGAACCCGAGACCTCATGATCAACAGTCGTACACACCAACCGCCAGACCAACGAGGCAGTCGCAGTTTCAACGCATGCAACTGCTGTGTTTGAGGTCTCAAGTTCGATTTATGTATGTATATAGATAATATGTATGTATATAGAAAAGTCATAACTTTTGTCATTAATATAGTTGGGTGTTAACATTGAACTATATTACTACTTAGTAGTCATACCTCAGTGGGTGTTAATCGATTTTATTGAAACAAAAAGGAATAATAAAGAATATAGTTGAAATAACGAAAATAATTGAACTCTGTACTGTAGATGCTTTGTACTGGACTTTACTCTGCCTGTGTACTCACCAAATGCAGCTGTGTACTACCTACTGTATGTAAAAATAGTTACAACTAGCTGACCCAGCGCACTTCGTACTGCCATTTACATATCAATAAATTTTTCAAAATATATTTAATGTACAGAATTTTAACATACATTGTAACATTTTTATTATAAATAGACAATTGAACGATAGGTTTTTTATAAATATACTTTAGTCTAATGAGTATTTAATTTATATCTTAAAACTAAAATGTACAATGATACTGTAAAAATTACTTCAATAGTAAAATTAGCCTTAAACCAACATAATATAGGTTTTTTATTAGTTTTTCCATAAAAACATAAGATTTAATTATTCGTCTGTGTTTATTGTACATTCAGCTTTAAGCATGAATGTATTTTATGTGGTCATAAGAAATATAATTACTTGAAAAAACAAGTATTTATATTAACAGAGCGTAAAATTTCGGAAAATAAACATTTTATAGTACATTTTATAACTTAAATTGTTAATATTATCGATATTTACATAAATGTAATATACAGTATCTACTGTATATACATATACAGTATCTACTGTATATGTATTACATTTATATAAATATCAGCGCATAGTATATAGCTATAGATAGATATCTATACTACTCTGAAACTAATTGTTGAAAACACTTAAAATTCGTCATGTATTTAAAATAATTCTGCCACACAACGCCATCTAGCTTCAATCAAACTATATATGTAATATGCCAGTTAGATTAACTGGTAAAATACTAATATACTTTTTTTTGTAAATACCTACATACATATAATACATAGAAAACACCCAAACTCCGGAAAAAGAATTGCAATATCACACAAATATTTGATCCGATCTGGAAATCGAACCTGAGACCGCAAACACCGCAGTTGCATACCTTGAAACTGCACCTACAGGTAGTTTAAATACTACATTAATCAAAATTTCGGGAGTTACAAAGTTTTGATATGATCAACTTTAATTATTCATATCACTAAGGTGGCAAGTCAGTTGTCACTACCTATTCGGATTTCGGCGCTCTAGATAGTGCTTTATAAGTACAGACTTCGGTTGTTACGTCCGGCCTCTAGTTTTCAATTAAATAAATCATTTTTGCTACCTACTCACGTAACTTGCTTCTATAAACTCCAAAAAATATTTACGCCTCGTGATGTACCTAATGAATGTTAAGTTAAAAAAATTAAAAAACTACTAGACTGGTTGTTTTATAATACTTATAACAACTAACTGTGTAATAAGTTCAAAACAAATAGATTCGAATAACTGGCCTAGTGGTTAGTGATCCTGACTGCTTAGCCAGAGCTCGTAGGTTCGATTCCCACCCGGGACAAATGTTTGTGTAATGAGCATGTATCACATGTATGTGTTTAGAAATATAAAGTACTTTCTTTCGCTCGTGGCTTTGCTCGCGTTTAATACAATAAAAAATATTTTCGGACATCAACTTTCTTAGAGTCCAGCAAGTAGATTTCGCGTAAAAGCGTAACAAACAAACTTACATTCACATTTATAATATTAGTCGGGATTAATATATATAGGGGCTAGCGGCCGCTTGCGAGTTGCGACTTCGTACGCGTGGAGTTAGTTATTTACACATTTTTTTATATTTAAATACCATTTAAAATCCTTCTGCCATAATTACTTTTACTTCAATAACATTGGACTTTCATACAAACTACCATTCCACGTTTTAACCCCAAGAGGGGGATTATTTCTAAAGATACATTATAAGTACACTTTCACATCATCTCTAGAGCATACATTTTAAATTTCAAGTCTCTTACTTCAAAAACATAGGACTTTTATACAAACTTCCAACCCCAGTTTTACCCCCTTAGGGGTAGAGTTTCGTAAAATCCGTTCATAGCGGATGTCTACACCCTATAAGGAACCTACCTGTGTTTGTGTTTGTGGTGTTATAGTTTCTGAGATATCGTGATTAATAAGTGAGTGGTATTTCGCTTTTAAATATATAGATAAATAAGTTCTGCTTAATTTGGGACCAGACGGCCGTGTATGAGATATGTCAGATTATTATAATTATTAATTATGCGCGATAGGGAAGTGTTCTGAAGAGTTCTTCCAACTGGTTCCCCCTTCTCCCTTTCTCTACAGGACATCACGTGTTGGTCTTCGAAGTCACCCTTTTAGAGTGGTAGACATACGCTCTCGAACGCAACGTTTCGGTTCTTCCTTCTTGAGCCCAGCGGTCAAAACATGATCCCGGGTCCTATAAGCGGGGCATGAAAAAGCATCTCACTAGGCAGCCATAGTGTGGGTCACCATGCTGCACTGTTCACGTTCGCAGTGAGGATGGTGACCACCACTCTTGGATTCTACTCATGCATTGCATCAGGTAGAGTAGTCATTTTGGAAGCTTGTACATAAAAAAAAACATCTATTTACAGTTAGCGTTCATTGTGTCTACCTATACAATACAAATATAAAGGCGACAATCCTTAAAACCTTGGACAACATTATCGATCACTGACGTGTAGTACACGCGGTCACGTTGACAACACTAGTGTTCTACATTCATTAGACAGAGAACGATGCTCGGGCGAGCGACCACCGTACACCACGCGACACGTGATGTATGGGATTATTGAAATTAGTCTTTTGGTTTTGTTTAATTGGGATTTCAAGGGACCAAGAATATTGTACTATTTATTATACTCATAGGGGATTCTCAATAATAGAGGTTTATCACTTACTAGCTTTTGCACGCCGCTTCGCTCACGCAGACTTTCATCCCCTGATTTACCCCCTTAGGGGTGGAATTTCCAAAATTCCTTTCTTAGTGCTTCACTTAAGTTATATAAAGAACCTACATGCAAAATTTCAGGATTCTAGCTTCAGCGTTGTTCGTTGATCTCTGGGTATGTCAGTCAGTCAGTCACCTTCCTCTTTTATATATATGTATATAGATTTATCTAGGTCCCACATAATCAGGTTTCACTGTAAGTAGTTATTTTATTTATGTTGGCTTGGGAATGCAACCATTTACTTACGCGATCAAGGCAACAGGTAAATTAAGGGACAGCAAATATAACGTAAAGAATAGTGCCATTCTATTGTATCTAGTAAAGAACGCCCGCAGTAGCTCAAAGAGCCCAGGGTCGCCGAAAATGACCGTTAGAATATCAATGGATTATTATTACATATTATATTTTAACATAAAATATTCATTACGTGAAAGGGTAGCCATGTAATGGGTAAGTATAATCGGTACCCTGCGGCGAGCGCCTACTACAATAAAATAACATGTCACTGAATGATTTACTAATATGTATAATTTATTCTTGTAACAATGATAATTAACAAATTTAAAATATTCCGTGATAATAATACACTTAATAAAAATTAAATAAAAAAAATAGGGAATAAATAGGTTAATGCATGGACACAGAAAGAAAATTGTAGTTAATTGACTGATCAAAGGTCTAAAAGATTACGAAAACCTTATAATGGTAGCACAAGGTGGAAAGGTTGCACCTTTTAGGTTGGCGCCTGTTGGCTCGTCTTTTGAAACCTTTAATGGCAACACTTAATGTGTATTTAGAATATCTGTCAAATAATACTCATATTGTGAGACGTAAATCCCACAATACTATCTGGACCCCAAATAAGGATATCAGCTCTAAATTTTAGAACACAAATAATCATGATTAGGTTATTTTAAATAAGTAGGTATAAGTTTTTCTTTTTAAAGTTAACTCCCACACTAGGAATATTCATGTGACACGGGACGTTACAAACATACATAAAACCGTATACAAAGAACACCGTGACTCAGAGCAACAATTTGTGGATCAGATAACATTTCGCCAGACCGCAACACTCAGCGCAGTACAAAATACGGATACGTACGTACATAGGATAAAAACTATAGTCTATCAGCTAAACTAAATCAACAAGTGTAAAAGACGGTCATCAGAGGTGCTGTTTCTGTCTGGATCTAAAAGTGCATCGCCATCGCCTATTTCAGATGCGAGTTTACCTAATGATGGTTCTGTTGAGAGACTATGATGGATAAGATGAGAAATATACGTAGGTGTTAGTGGGAGAGAATAGCAACAATGGGCGAAAACTTGAGAAAAACAGGAAAACTACAGGCAGAAATGAAAGATGGCAAGACAAAAGACAGATAGGTTGTGTATAAGAAGCTATGATTAAAAACGGAGTAAGCAGTATAATGGCGAATCATCTATACCTATACTGATGCAGAAGCATCACTAGGCCGCCATGGTGTGGGTCACCATGCTGCATTGTTGCATTGTCTGCATTCGCAGTATGGTGACCACCACTCTTGGATTCTGTTTATGCTTTCCATCAGGCAGAGTAGAGTCATTTTGGCGGGGGCAAACATAAGAAAGTAAGACGACAACTTACACTATTTAAACTAGAAACAGCATTGAATGAAGAAAAAGGTTCATAATAAATACCATTTGTGTGTAGACGCAATTTTTTTTCCATTACAATTAGTAAGCTCCACATAAGAATGGTCTACCGCTTTGAAACATTATACGCAGATTGATATTTAATATAATTATCATAATTGACAATTTATTTGCGAAAATTGAAGCTTTAAATTAAAAGTCGCTTCATTAGCCACGTTCTATATGATATAATGCAAATTCTTAAGCGGACAGTTTTATAAATTATCATACATATTGTAGAGAATTTATCGTTTGGTAATTTAAAATCATTAATAATAATGAATGTCAATAAGCAAAGCCTTATATTTGCGTAATATAAATAAAACGTCAGCCACAAATCACACCACTAATTCGAAATTATTATGTCAAAATGAAAAAACAGATAATATTTTTATCATTGAGATCCCATATCTGCATGCTCAGATCAAAATTTTATTTGGGATGTTGAGTGATACCCTTTAATTCTGTCTGCTTCTTCTTCAAGTAACTATACCGAGAAGAGGAAACTTTTCCATACCATTTCAAAGAAGAGAGAATACGAAAAGAGAGAAATTTTGTTCATTCCATTGAGTCGAGTGATCATGGAATGGCTTTCAGAGCAAACGATGTCATCGATCGATGGGTTGTCGTAAAACCGAACATATATCCTCAATTCTAAACTAAGGTTAGATGATCGACAAATTGATAGTTTTGAATGTGTATTAGTAACTTTGAGAATAGAATGAACGACTAAGTTATCGCAGAGGTTGTAATTAGTAACGCTGACTCAGAGATTGATGAACGACCAACGCCTGCAAGTGGTGTAGAAGACCCAACAGACTCATTTTATACTTAATACATTTCCAGCGAACGAATGAATACAAACGAGGGCATGGTAAAACTGATATTGAACAACAGGGTAGTTTAACTCGGGAGATTCAGAATGACTTTTGGTGATCAACCATCAGAAAACAGTAATTAAGAGAGTATGCGCTTCACTCTTACATAACCGTTTACTCGTGTGTATGTAACATAACTTTATAGCCAGACCAGACAAGTCAAAAACAAGAGTCTGTGCGAGCGATATAGCAGTGGCACCAGCTATAAGTAATAACTGATACCTACGCTAAAACTTTACATTTCGAAGTTTTGGCACAATTAATATAAATAACAAGTTGTTGCCCGCGGCTCCGCTCGCGTATATGTCGGTTATCGCGGCAAAAAGTAGCCTATGTGTTATTCTGATGTATAAGCTATATTACTGTAAAGTTTCATCCAAATCCGTTCAGTAGTTTTTGCGTGAAAGAGTAACAAACACACACACAAACTTTCGCCTTTATATATTAGTGTGATTAGTGTGATGTGAAAATGTGATAAAATACAACATCATTCTGTGTGTGAAGTCGCGGGCGCAACTAGAGTTTAATCTTAAAATATTATATATCAGAGCACAGGCTCGGTCTAGTTTATGATCAGGCGACCGTGAGATGTGTCTAGTATTATTATTATTGCACCAAGGATTTCGGATACGTTTTTCCAGTTCTAGTGTTTTCTACGCATATAAAATTAAATTAAATCCGCCTTATCTTCTCGATCTCTCGACTAGCTGAACTAACGGTTGCGAATAATCACCACTCTTTAAATTATCACCTCTTTTTAACACATGTAGTTCTAAATATATACCTACATTTATTCGTTTTATGGAGGTGTGATACAGCTTAATTTAAAAAAAAATGTAGTTCAAATCACTTAGAGTGCTTGTACCTATGGTGACGCCAAATTGGCTTTCTAATTAAATTCCATAAAACTTTTACTTAGAGGTCTCGGATTTTCTAGCAATGCCTCACATGTTCGAGCTACTTACTGCTTACATTTCTCCAATTATACTTGAAAACAAGAGCACTATTCTACATTTTCTATCTATGCTGTTGGCCACTGCTTTTTCTTTCAGTAAGAACGAACGAAGGCAAAAGGCTTGGAGCTAATTAGAGCCATTAGGTAATTGGGTTAAAATTTATAGTTCTCAAAATGAGAGTGCTTGATGCACGAGGGTGTTGGTTATTAAATGTTGAACACTGAGAGCAGCTGTAGGCTCTGCACTGTACATAACGACGACTTAGTTGACTGCTGGGAGAGTGTCGCACGATATGACAGTCATATGTCAATCAATTAGGATCCATTATAATTCTTGACAAATTTCATTTTGTAAGGATACATTACATGAATTATTGTTGTCACATGTTGTGAGCTAAATTTTGTGGTACTGAGTGCGAGGCTACGTAAAGTGCACTTAACGGTACGTCTCAAGTGGGTAGCCTGCACCGAAACACGCCCCGACACGTTGTCTGAAGCACGCAGACACCACTTGAGTGCACGTGTGAGTGTGACGCCGGCACCGACGAACGTCACAGGTTGCCATTACAGCATTTATAGTTAACCGGGACATCACATAAGTAAGACCCCGAACAAGATGCATACAATGAATGATTCTTCAAAAACAAGAAAAATAGTATGTGTCCGACCTCTTAAGCTTCTGTATACGTAGCTGCAACTCCCTCGCCATCTTACCAAAGGAAAGGAAGAGTTGTAACTGGTCAAATGACCCGTAACCGTATCGAACAAAATGTTTAAAGTAGGTATTTCAATAATATATACTCAGAGATTAGGACAAATGCTTCGACTATTCCTACGTCTTGATTCTAATTACTTTGAGAACACTTTGCATGTATTCCAGGTTAACTTAATAACCACCCAATTTCAAATCAATAAAAACTTATATACTCTAATTTTGACCTTTACAGGATTTTAATTGTTTGAAATAATAGACTCAGCAGCTTTTAATGACTGGAATCAATAAGAAGCTTTCAAAGTGTTTTAAATATTTGATGATGTTGTAGCGACTACCACATAAAGCGCAACAGAAATATACTGCAGCGCCATCTACCGAAGATACGTCGAACTACGTAGTAACGAAGGAAACTAAGAAACTACCAATCCTGAATCGCGCAGTGAAAGTTCTCGCGCCGATAATCATATATAGGTACAACATCCCAACATCAACCGTTGGGCAGTTGGCCCGCCAGGCATGATCACCTCGCCTGGTCGGAGGATCTTCCCTTTGCGATGGAGGGACATGACATCCGCCCCAACGTGATTGGAAGCAGCCTTCGATGCAGCATCAGCACGCCACCATCATATTCACTCCCACAGCAAGTCTCACAGCCAGCCAGCAACCTCGGCCTCAACAGGGATACACCACACGCAGGAAGCGACCGCTCCAGCCTGGTACCCCTACGGCCTTATCAGCGTCTAAGCACAGTACACTGCAGCTATGGTCCATGTAAGCAGAGCATATATCTCCCGTCTATGCAGCAGCCAGCCACTACGCAGCAACCACCCCAACTCACTGGGGACCTCACCGCAGCACCGCGCACCGCACGCCATCCCGACTCACTAGGATCAGCGGACTTCAGCCCCGACTCCCTGGGACTAGCGGCATTCAGTTCCGACTCACTGGAACTTGCGGCACTCAGTTCCGACTCACTGGAACTGCTCACTCCTGGCACTGGCAAGCTCCGCAATAGAGCACAGGCAGCTGACTCAACATATATCAACCTCCGGTCTTGGAGCGGAGTGATGTGGCGACTACCACATAAAGCGCAACAGAAATATACTACAGCGCCATCTACCGAAGATACGTCGAACTACGGAGTAACGAAGGAAACTAAGAAACTGGCAATCCTGAATCGCGCAGTGAAAGTTCTCGCGCCGATAATCATATTTAGGTACAACATCCAAACATCAACCGTTGGGCAGTTGGCCCGACAGGCATGATCACCACGCCTGGTCGGAGGATCCTCCCTTTGTGTTGGAGGGACATGACACCCGTCCCTCCACAATGTAAACATTAACTTTAGGTATGCGTGGTTGATGTTATTGGTCTAATTCCTTACTACTTATGTCATGTAGTGCAATGATTTAGAATTTACTAGAATGTAAACGTTTGAAGGATAATATCGTCATTAGTTTGACGAGGAAACGAACGATTGCATTTATTCATGTGACTAGATATGTGAATAAAGATGCGATGTAGGCCGGAGCTCTTACAGAAAGTCTCACTGAATGTTAATTCTTCTAATCAAATTGTCTTCAAACGATATGTTGATTAAAGTGAACTATTTTATTTTAATATTAATTATTTAAAATGTATATTTAGTGTGAAGCTAACGAATTACGATGAAAATCGATAAACAAATTGTATATTAGTAGGTATGTACTCCAAATTAGTCGTAAAAATTAAAATAATTTGATCGTTTACATAAGTATCGTGTGCTTAATACATAGATAGGTCTATTTAAGTCAATTGTTTAAGAGTCAATTACTATTTAACTGCACGTTGGAGGCAATTCTTACTAAGATATGCAATCGGTGAGTGTTCGCATGGTTGTTAATCAATGAGGTTGCTCTTTGGATTAATTTTGGAAGAGAGAAAATATCGACAGAAATAAAAGCGTTGAAACTTGTTAAATACCTTGAAAGTTAACTCAACTTGACATTTAACACAAACACGACAACTAACTTAGTTGTTATTATGTATTCATTTTAATATGTTTATATTTAATTCACGACAAGTCACCTGTTTATCTTGGTTTCGTTATCGCTACACCTCATCATATCTGCAGATCAATAAAGAATCAGACACGTCCATACTTGACATATTAATAAACAATAATCAGACATTTATTAGCAGTATGTCTCGCCTGTGGGCTTTCGATAGATACTCAAAATCTGTAACTAAATAACTCTCTAGTTAGTACGAAATGCATATTGAAAACACCAATCCGTATGAATTGAAATGCAATTTAAATTTCCATCGCCATCCTTTAGTACACTACCATTGTGTGCTTTTTTTTATATTTGGCCCTGCCAAAATCACTGTACTCTGCCTGATGGAAAGCATAAGCAGAATCCAAGAGTGGTGGTCAACACACTGCGAATGCAACAATGCAAAATGGTGACCCACACCATGGCGGGCTGGTGATGCTTCTGCATCATTGAGCCTCCGGTCTCGCACTCACCAACGAAACACGAGAGCATGATAGCTGACATTTTACGTTAATTTTCTGAGTGAGGGTAGTAATGCCCCGAAAACAGGAACCATTTGCATTTGTGGACCTAAAACTCCTTAAGTTGCATATTGCAGTCTACTGATATGCTACAAAAGGCCGCCTACTATAGGGTTTACTCTTCCCTTGGGTATGGATAGGTTATGGGGCGGATGTAATATAGACCTTTTAAACTAAAAATGTCTGTTCAATACATAATTTTTGTCATTATCAACCCGTTCAGTCCACTGTTGGACATGGGCCTCTCCAAAGATACACCACAAGGCTCGGTCTGTTGGTTTTTGCATACAGTCCGCAAAAGGCTATTGCGAAAACTTGAAATTTTGATAGTTTCATTTTTATCGTCTCTGGGCCCACACGATCGGAATTCGCATAATACTTTATTCTTAGGATTTTTTCTTACTGCATGCATAGTTTCGTTTTAAGTGTTATCTATATGTAGCACGTAATGGAACGACACGCAGGTGTTTAGTTCATACGTTCTTACGGACGGATCGTTGTGTGACTTGAGTGTAAACGCGAGCTCGTGTAGGTCAGGGTCACCGCCAACTCAATTAAAAGCTATTTTTGATATTCTCAAGTGTATTAATTAGCTTGATATAGAAGAATAAACTGTAATTCTTTGTTATCTTAATTGAAGTTTACAATTACTAAAAGTAAGAAAGAAACTTTTACCCTAAATACACGTGAGTTATATGCACTTACGGTGAATGTCTTGAAGACTATGCGATATAAAGATGAGAGGGCAACACAACAGTAAGGAAATACAGAAATATAAATCTGTTCGTCTGAGAACCCTCGTCCTTAGGCATGTGAAATTTAGAGTGGCCGCTTAAAAACCGCGGTTGAGCGGCCACGTGGGAACAGGACCGATTCTTGGAGGGAACTTCCGGCTTTCTCCAGAGTAAGCCCTGGTTAGGTGCAGCATCAATTCGAGGATGAGGGAGCCGGTAGTCCGGGTGCTCCCTCAAGTAGGGTGCGAGTTACTGGACGTCAAGGTGTTTTTGAGTAAAAACACCAACACCACAAGCAGCGTGAGATCCGATGTGATTTAGCATTCAATAAAAATCATGTACAATTTACTAGATTTAATGTAAAGTAATATTTA
This sequence comes from Diaphora mendica, assembly GCA_949125395.1. Classification (NCBI taxonomy): domain Eukaryota; kingdom Metazoa; phylum Arthropoda; class Insecta; order Lepidoptera; family Erebidae; genus Diaphora; species Diaphora mendica. The sequence goes on from OX421314.1 coordinate 32,331,135, forward strand.
AAATTATCAGAAAACTGTATAACATAATGGTGTATAAATTTAACGAATGGCTTAATTCATAAATTAACATAAAAGACGCCCGTGTAGGTAGGTATATAGAACGTTTTACCTATCAAGCGTCTGGTCGGAGAATCCTCCGTTTGTGTTGGAGGGACATGACATCCGTTCCTCCACACTTGTTTGATACTTAAAAGTAATGTCATAATCCTACTAATATTATAAACGCGAAAGTTTGTAAGTATGGATGGATCACATTAATATAGCTTATACATCAGAATAACACATAAACTATTCTTTTCCGCGATTTTTTTTTTAATAATTGTTAAACAAGGACATATACAAATAAATAAAATTGAAGTATCTATTTGTAATATCGAATAAAAGTATACGGATAGACTCATATTGACGGAACTTTTACTAATGGATAGCTGATGATATTAAGAGTAACTTAGGTTACTTCGTCTTTTTTTTTGTTTTGAAGTTATGTATAATAATCATGAAATGCGAATCTTGAATATTTAGTTAGCGGTAACCATGCTTATATATTACTACTTAATACACATAAATATAAATGCTATTAATTTATAGAATGATTTGTATGAAATATTTCGCCATCACGTCCTAGGTAATCTGACACCACTGAACTATATGCTTAATATTTAAATTGCAAGGTCAAATCATAATTTATTGTTTTTATTGGGGGTATCATCTTACACTATAATGTGATTCGGGCTCCGGTTACAAAGTGTTTTACATAACTGTGGCGACGACAGCCTCGCTAATTAGGATTATATTGTGTTATTTATTAGCAACACAAACAGATGATGGGCCCGTGGGTCCAGCAGTGAGCGGTCTCGCCTGCTGTATCAGAAATCGTTGCTCGATTCCTGCCTCGTAAAAATATTGTGTGATCAACACGATCATTATTTTATCTATATCGAGTTGTTTATCCATAACTAGTTGAGCCCCGCAGTGCTACCGTGCGGTTCATCAACAGCCGCGGGGCAAAGCTAGTCTAAAATAAATAGCCGTAAGTTACTTCTTATATCATCAGCTATCTGCCAGTAAAGTAAGTCCCGTCAAAATTGGTCTAACTTCTCTCTCGTTACCTTCAAAATTTAAAGTAGCGTAATTTTATGTTAAAGAACCATTGGCAAAACTGAATCCTACTAATATTATAAACGTGAAAGTTTGTAAGTATGGATGGATGGATGTTTGTTACTCTTTCACGCAAAAACTACTGAACGGATTTGGATCAAACTTTACAGTAATATAGCTTATACATCAGAATAACACATAGGCTACTTTTTGCCGCGATAACCGACATACACGCGGGCGGAGCCGCAGGCAACAACTAGTCTATACTAATATTATAAACGCGAAAGTTTGTAAGTATGGGTGGATGGATGGATGAATGGATGGAGGGATGGATGGATGGATGGATGGATGTTTGTTACTCTTTCACGCAAAAACTACTGAACGGATTTGGATGAAACTTTACATCAGAATAATATTATTATATAGGCTACTATTTGCTGCGATAACCGACATATACGCGGGAGGAGCCGTTGGCAACAGCTAGTAGATAATAATTTTGACTTTTTAACAATTTGACGAAGCTACCCATTGTTGCGCCGAGGACCCATTCGAGTAGTTATCTACCTATCGTCAATGCACCTAAGTATAATAAGGTTCTTTCCGCTCCCACGCTCACAATACAGTTATAGGACTTGCAAAACTGCAATACTCGAAACTAAAGAGATTAAGCCTTCGAGTTGAGGTCGCTACCGATACTGCCTTTGTTTCTGTAAGTGTTTCTCCAACATTTTTTGTAGCGTGGCCTACTTTTTGTCCAACAGTGGGAGTACCTGGCAGCGTTAATCACTTCCTAGTACTAGGGCTAGGAGTGTTAGTGAAGTACCGTGGGATCGTGCGGCTAGGAAAATTCCATAAATTCTTTGCGGTTTCAATACTTGTAGAACCAGGTGTATATGGCTGTTGAAGAATTCAAAAATGAATGAATGTATATGTTATGATAATTTTATGCACGTTTCAATTAATAATAAAATATAAATTTATAATAAGCTAATTATATATTTTTATTATATTAATGTTGCTATCTTGTTGGTGTTATTTTTAACCGACTTCCAAAAAGGAGGAGGTTCTATGTTCCACTGTATGTTTTTTTTTTTTTTTATGTATGTTCACCGATTACTCCGTCAGTTGTGGACCGATTTTGAAATTTTTCAAACAGATTCTAGGTACCTAGCACACATTATAATACTACTATTTAAATGAATAAAGAATTAGGTATAGGCAATTTATGAAGAACCAGTTTATTTTACGCTTTTGAATGTTTTTTGCCAGAGAGTTTTCGTTGGATGTTTTTTGGAAGTCGGTTTTTTTATATTGCTAACAACGAAGAGCTAATGAGCCAAGAGTTAATTTCTTGACAGTCTTAGCTAGGACTGTATTGACGTGGACAAGGTTCAAGGAAAATAACAATCACAAAATGTACAGAGTTCTTTTGATAATCCTTCACTTAAAATACATTTTTGTAAAAGTATTAATAAGGTTTTTATTTACAAAAGGTTTGCATATTGGCTGTAACCTATGATAAAAATAATACATTTTATTAGGTTCGATTCGATTCGATAGACAATAGGTACATAACGGGGCAGCTTAAAAAAATCAATTTAAATATGTATAAAATTATAAACAATTTGATTGTGAGGTCTCGGGTTCGATTCCCGGGTCGGACCAAATGCTTGTGTGATCTGCAAATGTTTGATTCGGAGTATGGATGTTTTCTATGTTTAATATGTTTGTATGTATGTATTTATAACAAGTACAAATTATTAAAAATAAAAAACCCGACTGCGTCAATATTTAACAATAAAAACATATAAGTTTTACATATATTCGTAATCACCGTAAAAAAATCTTTATTTTGATACCACACTCGATGTATTTTGAAAACTTTTTTTTTATATTACCCAGTGTCATTCTCACGACTAAGACGAATCTATTGACACCACTCACATAAAAATACGACAAGCCGTTTAGGCTCTAAAGAAATATACATACATACATACACTCGAAAAACATAACCCTCCTTTCGCAGTCGAGTGAAAAAAAAGGGAAAAAAATGTATTTATATCAGTTGTCTTTCTAGTGCCCATAACACAAGCTCTGCTTAGCTTGGGACTTAATGGCTTTGTGTGTTAGATGTACGAAAATATTTATTTATTTACTACTAACAATGAAATCTTAAGACCTAAGTGTGTTCCTGCTAATTTGATTGTCAAGCTAAGCTTAGCCTTTAAATTGATAAAACTCTTAGTTTACATAAAAAAATTAATGAATTAATTAATTTTGTCTTTATGAAAAGTAGGTAGGTATAGATAATAGTAATTAAACTTTACTGATGAGTTCCTCCAAATACTAATCCTACTAATATTATAAACGCGAAAGTTTGTAAGTATGGATGGATGGATGGATGTTTGTTACTCTTTCACGCAAAAACTACTGAACGGATTTGGATGAAACTTTCCAGTAATATAACTTAAACATCAGAATAACACATAGGCTACTATTTGCCGCGATAACCGACATATACGCGGGCGGAGCCGCAGGCAATCACTAGTATAATATATGTACATTTATATATTAAGAAACCCAAATAGATTCATGACTAAACGACGTTATTGAATGTACACCTGTACTACCACGCTAAAAGAGAGCTTACAAAATCCTGGTAAATGTTAAAGAACGGTATTTATATCCAAACAAAAGATCTAGTAAGTACTGTAGGTGTTACAAAATGTACAAAGTCAGATACGTTTTAATTATTTTAGCAAGACTAATTTACTTATGTCCAGCAGTGGACATTAAAGACGGTTGATATCCATGATTAATTTGTTAAATAAAATCTACCACAGCATTAAATTGCGAAAACGCGAAATGCAACGTACTAAATAAATACAAACTTCAGGCAGGTGTTACATGTTGCATGTGTCAAAATAATAAAGACAAGGCGACTGTGCTTGGGGTCTCGGGTTCGATTCCCGGGTCGGTCAAATGTTTTATTAACTTCAATTTTTTTTTTCGGATTTTCGGTGTTTTCTATGTATAATATGTATGTATTTACAAAAAAGTATACATATAATTAATACCAGTATTTTTTTTTTAAAGACAACTTCCGCCCTAGGTATAAATCCTGTGTCGCGGGGGACTTTACAAACATACATGAAACGGACACAAAGAACACCCAGACCCAGAACGACAATTTGTAGATCACACAAAGTGTTGTTGTGTCTTGTTGTCTTTTGTGTTGTACCTATAACACAAGCTTTGCTTAGTTTGGGACTAGATGGCGTTGTGTGTTAGATATCCGAAATATTTATTAAATTAAGTAATGAATGTATGAAAAGGTATGTCCTTAAATTCTACCATAATTGGGTAGGTACCTGTGTACCGTGCAGAGTGTGTCGCACGCGCCACTCGACTCTTGCGCAACGCGCCGCGTCGCCCGCTGCGCCACACAACACTTATTGAGCTATCGGTGACAGCCGTGACAGGCGAGGCCCGCCGGCTAATTGTTTGAGTGAGCGAGACACAACACTGAAAGAACCGTATGCGAGACAAGGACGCTAAACAACCCTATTAATCCCCCTATAAATAACTTGGCTCCTAATGGGAAGGCGCCACGATTTTTGTACAACGCGCTCGGAGTGACGTGATACTTGCGGATATAAACTCCACTCTGAACTCCTGACCAACGAAATGAATCTGAGTCGCATAAAGATAAGAATGATAGCTTACACATTCAAATTAATTGCGTAAACAATTAAAAATTCCATAAACTAAAGGAGCAAAAATCATTTGATCCAGTTAAGATCGGAGCTGCGCCGCATGATGGCCACTCCAAACGGTTAATGTAAGCTGACATCGACTGTATGGAATGACTATCTTTGAGTCATTAACAATGCCACCCGACTTTCAAGGTATCAGGCAGGTGTTTAAACAAAATCTATTTCAAGCCCTTCGAATTATAAATACAAAATAATGTAGGTAGTAACCTAGGTTTAGCATTTGATTGTGCTTACTGTAAAATAATTTCATTATCTCGTTTTTTACGTTTATATTTTTAAAATGAAGCAACTTATATTGTCATTTATTCTTAACAACGATCAAGATCAGTGGGTCTTAGTGTAGTGTCGTTGGGCTGAGTGCGAAATGGCCCCACGCCGGATCGCTCACGGTTTTTTGTCGAAAGCTTAATCCGATGATGAAGGGTGCGGCAAAAACTCCGAGCTAATGGTCCGCGGTGACGTATCAATGACAGTGGCGATACCCTCCCTCCTCCCACTGCGCCACCCCTTCGACACCAACAAACAAACATATCGTTATACCACGATAACTGATGTATCTAATGGACGCGGGGTTTTTGTCGAACCTTCCACATTGCGTTCTATCTACGCGACACAGGCTTGGACCATACAAAACACGCAGAGTACTTTATATGGAAGTAAATAATATAATTAAACAATGTACGTATTATAGGTTAGTGTGTACAGGGATTAGGGTTCACTTGTGTAACATGCGCAATTGTTAATACAGATTTTTTGTTGTATGTAATTGAAAAATTATAATTGCAAAATTTAGGTACAGTAGGTACTATATTGTATGAAAGGGATAACCAGGATATCCGGATTTATACGGGCAAAAAATATTTATCAAGAAAAAAAGCCTCTTTTTTAAAATAAACGTACAGGATTCTGTACGTTTGATGTGAAATTGTAGGTAATTTTATTAAAGATGGGAACACTGCAATTCGCAAAGGACAACTTAATACCATATAATATGGCAATCCGATATGGGTATAAATTCCTGCAGATAAAAACATGCAGGTGTAATATTCTACTCGTATTGTCGGTCGACATTAGCAGCCATGGACACATACATTGACATCTATGAACTAATATCATAAACATGTTTAAAAGAATGTAATGAGTTGAAGTACCCTAAGATAATCGCGGGGAGTGCATCATCCTGCAGAGTGCCATTATCCTTATCGCAGTTGTTGTGACGTAGAGGCCCGCCGGTGTCGACCGGACGTGTCGTAAATTAGCCGGTAGTGATGGCACTGTTGCGTTTTTTTAGCGCACGTTACCTGCGGTGCGCCGGCGCCGCTCGTGACGTCACTCGCTGCGCAACGCTCTGCACGTTTATTGCCACATAAATATGTAGGTCAGAAGGGTTGCAGGTAGAAACTGCGCGAGAGATACGATAAGGGTACTTAGGGACGATATCGCTGCAGACGACCGCCGGTAGCTGATTGCTACACTTGAGCGAGACACCACACCGCTGACACACGTCAATCTAATGCCGATAACGTTTATCCAAATTGTTGTTGATATACAACTCATAGTACGTCTTATTAAAGAATAAATGCAGTGCTTTAGTCCATAAATCATAATTTTGTTGCGGTTTGTAACTAATCCTAATGTTTTGTTTTTATACAAAAGTAGCCCAAACTACTGAAAGAAAAAATCTTTTGTAAATTGGAATTTATTAGTATTGTTTGTGGCGATAACTATTGTTAGCTTTTTAGGCGATTATGAACAAATAGATAGACTACGACTACGACAATTCGACAGGAGTGAGCAGGTAACGTTGGGCATCATATAAATGTAATTAAAAATATATTAAGAAAATTTTAATTGAACCCCTTACAGATTATTAGCAGACATTTCGTAGAGTATTTCTGAGTACGAAACTAGCTGTATTTAGTTAATCTTTCACTTTCACTACTGCGAGGAGTGAAACAGGTAAACCTAGGTAAGAGTCAAAAGTACCTATGTATATCTAAAAAATGTTAGTCTAATTTTTATCTTCTTCACTTTAATTGCCTATCAAAATAATTAAAAAAAAGTGAAATTACCAACTTAACACATTATGTATTATTATACCTATTTGCCGTAGACATGGATATCTTATCGTGTACAAAATATTAAAACCTAATTAATTATTATTACTTCAATAAATAATTATTTAAAAGTGCAAAAACGTACAGTAGGCACTTAATTTAAATTTTTAATTTTATTTCATCTGAATTTCTGAACAGATATGAATGAATTACCTACTGTTGTTTAATGTTTGTGTTGCGTGATAATGAAAGAAACGCAATTGTTATAAAAATTACTATATTACTTTTACTGTTTTTGTTGGAGTATTAATGGTACTTATATTCTAAATATAAATAACGAAAGTTATTTTATTATACGATTATAAGGTATGCTAAGAGGGTTCGTCCTTTCGAACAATGGTCCATTCGAGTAAGCCGCTATAGTGTACCTGCAAACCCTTCGAGTGATTGTTTAGACTCCATAATTCACATCATTATTTAAACTAAACAAAAATTACTAAAAATAAATGTTCTAAATCTCAAACATTGACTAAAATTAAATATGTTAGACTATAAATAAACGTTATCTAAATACATACTTAGAAAAATAACGTTTTGGTAATAGTTACACTAAAATAAGATAATATAATATAATTTTAGAGAGGTTTGTTAGCTTTACGTTTATTTTAGAATTAGCACCCATATCTTACCATCTTTCTTAGTTGTCATCTTTGAAGTTTAGCTTGTTGTACTATTCTGGCACAGACGTCTCAACAGCTTATTTAATATTGAAGCCAATGCGTTGCACATTTAGTTCAGACAAGCAGTGTTACATGTGTAAACGCAACTGCGTATAATTTTTAGCACTACTAATAACCCAATTATTTTAACATAACTTATAACTACACTGAACGAAAAATTAAAAATACCGACCTATGTATATTTACTGATATTTTCATTATTCTAGGACTATGAACTTCAAACACATAGCACACTACCTGTCTATTCCAAAAGTAGATAGCTACTGTTAGTTCATTTGTCAGGATTTAAAGGAATTGCAGTCAGGCAATGAAAAAACAGTGAAAGTATTTTCATATATGTACCTACATAGACTAACTTGCGATACCTGATTTGCTTGCTAACCTTATCATAAGTTCTGTTTGCTGACGTCAGTGATGAGAACTAACAAATATGGTACCTTTAACTAACTGTACTAACTTCTGTCACAACTGGTGACTCTTTCGCAGTTCTATGATTTTTTTAGTGAAAACAAAAGTAAGAATGCAATGAAAGGACAGCGACCGCACACAATAGCCTCCGGTGCGCCGGCGCCGATGTACTTTACAACATGAGACGACCCGGGATCGTCTGGGATAATGTTATCTTACTTAACTGTTCTATAAATTAGGCCTTAAAACTCAATAATTTTCAGGAATTTTAAACAGTTATTAGACCAATAGAAATGAAGTTTTCTAACATCATTGCGAATTGTTGCGAGAGTGATGAGCAGTTGTGTCCATTCTGTTTTCAAATCTTTATGAAAGTTCGGAACGATTACGTTAGTTACTTTTTACGTCAGAACAACGGATGAACTAAATCAAATTTAACTTAAGAAATAGCTTGAAATTTAAAACAGCAAATAGGAATTTAATCCCGTAAAAAATAATCGCTACCCGACATTAACGCATGCCATATCGCAGAAATAGTCAAATTACTTAAAGTTAAAAAAAATGTTTTAATAAAAAAAAACATCTATCATTAAAATGATTACCATGATCCAGAAAAAGTCAAAGTACCTTAAAATTGATAGAAAAAATATTAAAAATAATAAAATCATTTTTTAAATGATTATGATTACAAAGAATGTACCTAGATGATGATCAAATTCTTACTTCTATCTAATTGCAACACACGATAGTCTCAAAGAACACTCAGACTAAGAACAACAATGTGTGAATCACACAAAGTGTAGTCTCGTTCGGGGTCCGAACCCACAACACACACTAAGATCCTTAAACAATTTCTAACAATTATTGAGACAAAACTGTACAAAACTGACGTAATTACTTACCCGATACAGTTATTGAAGGCGACCATTGTTCGTTGGATCAGTGAAGACAGTTTTAGAACAATTACACACAACGGTAACTTTATCAGTTCTGAGTAGTTCCCAGGATTATAGTCTACAAGTAATAGCGAAAGTTACAGATTGTACACGTCACTAAGGAAAGTTGGAGAAAAAAACAACATTCGATGATTTATATTGGTTACGGTTAATTTTTGTTATATTTGACTTTTACTTGCATAGAGATACCTAGATATTTGAATGACAATGCAGTCGGTGGCAACGTCGATTGGCAAGTCAGTGTTGTCGGACGGAACTGATACCATCTCGAGACGGGCCGTTACACAAGCTTATCTGGCGTCGCGTCGCCACAACAAAATAAACATTAATTAGGTTCTTGATTTACGTCTTCCTACATACCTACTATTTATAATACATATATATATGTACCGGTACCTACTTTCTTGGGTTTGTGGACTCGTCTTGTCTAATATATATTACCTAAAATTCCACGTATTCCATATACTTATAGCTAACGGCAATCAACATAAGAAATAGTAATTAACAGGTAAAAACACACCTCACTCACGGCAGTGCCTACTATAGCAATCAATCTGCTGATTTTGTTTGTTTTTAAAAGACAACTTTCGTAGGTACCAGAAATAAATCCTGAGTCGCGAGAGACTTCACAAATATGCATAAAACGGACACAAAGAACACCCAGACTCAGAACAAGAATTTGTTGATCACACAAAGTGTTGTCCCACGTGGGATTTGAACCCACAACCCTTTGGAGAAGAAGGAAACGGCGCGCGGCCGTTTAACCGATTAGGCCAAAAGTACAATCTGATAAACATGATACAGATGATGGGAATCGAACTCAGGACTTCAGGCTTTGTAGTCAATGACACTAACCGCTAGACCAGACCCGTCGTATCAAATATCAAGTCATACAGCGTTATTTCGTTTTATCTCTGAAGTGTCCGCGCCGAATGTATGCGGACTGTCCAAGAACGGGATAGTTGGCGCTCCTTGGGGGAGACCTTCGTTCAGCAGTGGACGGCGATTGGTTGACATTCATTAAAATGTTACAGTTCAATAGTTGGAAGAATCAAAGTAACTAGTCAAGAGGTTATAAATAGGTATGCTAAAATGGTTAAACCAATTTCGATGAAATAAACAGAAAAAAAATTTAGCGCGCCGATAAACCATATGGCGATCGAGGTGGGCGGAAGCTCGTCTTTAATGTCAAGTCCAATCATTTCACTAACAAATCAATTGCAATTATTTTTCCTTTACCAGAAGTCAACTAAATGTTACATAAACATAAATATTGATTTTTGTTTCGAATCAATTTCCTTTTACTTAATCAATGAGCGTACCTAGACGATAGAACATCATTGCTAGATAGATGCAAATGTGAATAATGGACGATCGACGCAACAATCTGTCATGAATGGCTTGAGGTCATACAAGTTTGAGTTACAACTTGACAGGAGGTGTGTCAACGTCTCGCCGCACACATTAGCTATTAATGCTGACAAGTCGATCGAGTTTTGTCTTTAGATATTTGCAAAAAGTTCTTGATACTTAAAATCGAAAAATTATTTTATTTATGCAAATAAATAAAATTGGAGTGTCTGTTTGTAATATTAAAATAACCGCTTTTTACTAAATTCATATAGGTATGTATGAATATACCAAAAAAACCTTTTTTTCAATTTTTGTCTGTCTGTCTGTCTATCTCTTTGTTCAGGCTAATCTCTAGAACAGCTGGACCGATTTTGACAGGACTGGCAAATAGCTGATAACTAAGGAGTAACTTAGGCTACTTTTTAGCGTTACCCGCGGTTGTCGTTGTACCGCGGGTAACAACGCGGAGCTGAGCTAGTTTAAATATAAATAACATACAAACATTATACATAAACTTTCTTTCTGAGGAGAGGCATATGTCCAGCAGCGGACTACTAAAGGCCTTGCACGTAAAAAATAATCTAGATTTTATCTAGATTAAAAGAGAATGAAACCCACTAACGGAAACTGTACTAAACGACTGGATTAAAATGGGCTTGACGTCACGAGTGCTGACTTATACACGTGTTGTTGTCTGTTTGTCTGTACCCATCGCTGGCTACCACAATGCGACATTAATGGCAACCCCTTCAACGTTTTACGACCTCTCGTCTATAAACATAATTGCGAATAGGTATTAATTGACAGCTCAACTTAATTGTGGGAAACGACCGACACTTAATGTGATAACAAAGCTAACATAACTTATGATTGTTAGGTACATTAATAACAGTCTAGTACTGTTAGAGATGACTTCAATAGCATAAAGGTAGGTATGTTGATACCCTGTAAGGGCCGTACCTCTTGGTACCTCGTAAGTGCAGACATATTAACATACAAATCAAACTTAAATGCATTTCTATTAGGTAGTTAACCTCCGAATTCTTATCCAAACATCGCACAGTTAATGCGATATAAAAACCTAATAAATGACTTTAAAAAAATATTTATCACAGACTTATTTTTTGTTGTCCGTAAAAAAGTATTAAAAGAATCATTTTGCTACATAAAACTGTTTATCTACTAAAATGTAAATTAGGATACCCAGTTTTAAAGGCCATTAGCACTTTCTACCAGTCTACGTATAACAGATATCAAATATTTTAATAGGTGTAGGTATATATTTGGAAATGGTCCCATCATTCCCGATGCAGAATAATTAAAACCAAGTTGACACACAAGGAGATGCAGCACTATGTATAGGTGTACCTTTACTTAATTCTCAACGTGAATTCGTAACCGGTCTCTGTACCAATACATTTTTAACAAAATACCTAGTTAATTTAAATACAGCAAATTATACAATGCACTAGGGCATATACCTACACAGGAACAGGTAAGTGTTGAGGATTTTTGCGTAAGCGCGACACTTGAACTGGTTTTTCTATGATTCCAATGATAATGCTTGACAAATTTTTATACATTAACTTGGAGTTTAAATCACAAGTTGAAATCCATGACAAACATGGTATGAATCAAGTCTTGGCAGCCAAGCACAACGAACACGCCTCAGATCTACACAACTGTTTAATGTTATTGATCCATTCACTACGGATAAATACGTGGAGGTACCTATATAGGTATGTTATAGGCAGCAAATATTATACTTTCTTTTCCGAATCTACCTTATGTTTAAGACCTTATTATAAGAGAGCGTAAAGATAATCGAATCCAAACAGTCCCTGACAGAAGTAACTTCGACAAATTGTTTTCTCAAAAAGATTATAATCGTCACTAACTTGTAGCCGTCGGTATCCGCTCGGGTGAGATGTGTTGCAGCAGCAGTCGTAGTAGCAGTCAGTATCACGTAGGACAGGTGTGCAATGTATGTACGTGTGTCACTAATCACTCCCGCACGTGCGGCACTGGTTTGATACAACAACAGATATCCACGATAACGAGATATGGAGATATGCGGCGTGACGCGTGTAGCCCGGCCGAGGTGCGCGCGCTCACTGCCGGCGGGCGGCACCCGCTCGCCTATCTGCCGCAGGCTCCGCCCCGGGGTGGGGCTCCGCCCCACGCACACTGCACGCACCCGACGAAAATGCGCTTTTCCATAAATTGCACTTTCCGTGACACAGAAGGACGTGACGTGGTCGTGATGCTCGTGACGTAGGGCGCTGCGGGTGGGGGCGCCAGTGGGCGGCCCCTATCACGCGAGTAATGGGCGCTGCACAGAGATTTATAGAGGGTTAGTTTCGGGCCTTAATGGAATTAGTGCTGCGTTTTGTTTATAGTCCGACGTCGTTATCAATCCTGCCCTCCCTGCCCCCCCCCCCTCCCTCCGTGGCGGCGGAGCGACGAGCACCCGCGTGCAACTGTGCCTGATTAGCCGCAGCACACACGCCGGTGATCACGAGTGCCGCCAAGTTTCTTCGTGTCCCGCGACTATTCAACTTCTTATTACACCTCTCATTTACTAGAACATGCCACCCTACGACTAATGTAAAAGAAGTACCCAACAACTTTATCCTGATTTTACTTGAACATGCTTACACAAAACTTTCTACGTTATTTTACCTTTGTAGCTGTCGTATAACAAGTATAATATTTACCGGATGTTGATGGTGATTAAATTAATATTCCTGTCTGAAGTTCCTATGAGATTTAACTATTTTAATATACCTACCCTATACCTATATGTAATGTACCTTATATAACCTAAGGTTATGGATGTCTTTCGCATAGAAACTTTTCGACGGGTATCGTCGAATTCTTTTGGGTCTTTCCGTTACAAAATAAAAATTCATTGAAAAGACAGTATACCTACATGACTTATGACAACAAGTTTATAGTTTTGAATGAAAGCGACTACTCTACGATATACCTTATACCTTATCTTATATATAAAATTCTCGTGTCACAATATTAGTTACCATACTCCTTTGAAACGGCTGAACCGATATTTATGAAATTTGGTGTGCAAATCGGGTAGGTCTGAGAATCGACCAACATCTATTTTTTATACCCCAATTTTTGATTTTTTTTATGGCAAAACAACGTTTGCCGGATCAGCTAGTGTTAATATAAATTAATAGTGGTGAAAAAATTTACTAGAGCCATCGACAAGGCCGGATTGTCCGCAGAGCTTCAAGTACCTACATTATTTTGAATAGGTGTTGTACCTAAAGAATAGCGATAATATTTTTATCATTCCTTCACAAAAACTTTTGATCATAATTTCATTTGTTTTTTCATCTACACTACTTAATCTCGAATCCGTTGATTTATGGTATAAATACCTACACATTAGAGCAAGTTATATTTTAACATTGTTTATCTTTCCGGCATTTTCATTAGTCCTTTAGTAGCAAAACATAACCCCGAAATGATTACCATCCAAACCATCAAAATATCAAACAATGAATAACAAATCATAAATTCATTCATCATTTATCAACAACCCATAACGTCCCACTGCTGGGCTCGGGTCTCCTCTCAGGAGAGGGTTAAAGCCATAGGTCCCCACGCTGGCCGAGTGCGAGTTGGGGACTGGCAAGACAACGTTGTGGCTACGTAATGTTGCCGTTGGATGTTTTTAAGCCGCCCAAAGGCCTCCAAGTAAGCTTCACGACTGTTATCCTACGATAACAGCCGGAACCGACTGCTTAACGTGACCTCCGAATCACGGAGACGCTCATGGCTTCATGCCACCAGCGGTCACCCATCCAGGTACTGACCGCGCCGTCGTTGCTTACCCTCGGTGATTGTTTCTAATCACCGAGTGTAACTGTGATATGAATCATAAATAATTCTACATTATTTATTCCCCGTACGTCATACCTTACAAAATAATGAAGTAACACGCTGCGCTCAACTATGGTATCAAATTCTTCCCAATAATAAATTTAGAAATATATTTAAACAACTTTGGTTATGCTGGAAAAGAAATAACCAACTCATAATTTGTATTTTAATCACGTGTATCGTTATAGGGCACTAGTACAAAATTACCTATTTGATGGTATGGTGAGTAATGAATCAACGAAATGTGTCCACGACTTTAGGCATTCATAGTCAGAAACTATTTACCCATATACCTACATGAATTGATATAAATTTTATGATGTTTTTCTAACAAAGTTTTCTAAAATATAGGTATGATGTTGTTCTAACTTCTAATATAATATATGAATCGGTAGCGAGCGACGGTAGCCAGATTATGTCCAATACCTATTACAGATAAAAATATTATGATAAGAGATTATGGTATCTACTCATTTTCAACCGAGTTACAAAACTAGAAGGTTCTACTTTTACTCAGTAGGTAGGTTTTTGTGTACTTTAAGTGATATAATTAATTACAAACTGAATTCAATACTTAGGTACCTACTGTTGTTGATTAAATAGGTGGGTAACTCTTGTGTAGATATTTATTAATGGAGCGTACTACGGATGCTGGGTGTTTCTCTAGTCGATAGAATACGTAACGGGACGTCGCGGCGTCGTGGTGATCAGCACGCTGAAATGGAAGTGGGCGGGTCATGTTTCCAGGGGGACTGATGAAGTGTTCGAGTGAAAACCACAGAAGAAGGCACAATGGACCTTGACTAAAATGGCTGGCAGCAGATGGATGCGGACTGTCCAGGACCGGGATGGTTGGCGCTCTTTGGGCAGGCCTTCGTGCAGCAGTGGACGGCAGTAGGCTCAAGAAGAAGATATTAACAGCAGCTTTTATTGAAATTGAAAAAAAATATCTAAATTCATCAAACATCAAATTAATTTATTATTTAAAATACAATGAAGAATATTTTACCTACAGTCAAAACTACTAGCAAAAATTATTAGCGATCAATTTAAAAAAACGTACCTACCTAAATGGATATACAAATCAACAAAGAACTATGTTATTTAATTGAATTCGTATTAAATGTCTGTATGATTCAGATCATGTGTTCCGAGTTTCTTGTTATGTTCTAAGTTCGTACCTACGTAAGTAAGGAGAAACGAATAGACGGGACACCTTCCAGGAGTGACTATCGTTACTCATGCAGTCCTTCTGGGTGACCTTCGCTCCCAGAATTTTAACCTCACTTTCTCAGGAAAGACAACGCAGAAAGCAACGAAAGAGTTGTTGATCACGGTTTATTGTGAGGTCATGAGAACTCCGCTCGAGCTGGCCCAAGCCTGCCTACTGGTTTGGTGTCTTCAAATCTTTGTTTTGTAAACCATACTATCCGACCTTGTTAAGGTGATTTTTTTTATGGAAGTATGGGGCAAATGAGCAGGCGTATCACCTGATGGTAAGTGATAACCGCCGCCCATGGACACCCGCAACACGAGAGGCGTCACGAATGCGTTGCCGGCCTTTTGGGGATGGAGAGGTGGATGGCGGGAGGGGTTGGGATATGGGCCTCCGGTATCCTCACTCACTCGGTGAAACACAGCGCAAGCTGTTTCACACCGGTTTACTGTGAGGCCGTGATATCACTCCGGTCCCAAGCGCACGCTCCCACGGTAAAATGGTGGTGGTGGTGATACACAAAAGTAACAGTATTCTAGTTACGATTTTAACTATGTTTTGTCAATTTTTAAGTCCACGTCACCATGTTAGGTACTTTAACTTCCAGTTAAATAAAGAAGTCATTCCCACGGTAGTTTATTAGTTTGAAGTAAGATAACATCTCACTTCAACTAAGCTCTCATTGATTATTACACAAAAAAAAAACTATTAAAAACTGTATTGAATAGCGTTAACAATATGACATGTAATTCCTAGTAGTGAGCGAGTAGTCTCCCACGGTCGTTATCAGGCAGTAGCGGCTAGGCCACAGGTCGGTGTTGTCGCCGCACAAAAGTGCCGCACGCACAAAGACTTCTTCAGCTAATTATGAAGTCCTCACAAAAGACAGTGACAGATTCTTACAAATACAATTAATACCTATTAGATTTATACCGTTCAGTCACCACCGATGCCTTACAGTAACACAGTAACACAGCAGTTTCTCTTGAGGCGCTTTTAACATTCGTCCTTTACCTGACTGAATCATGGATAGCTATTGTTAACATTTCAAAAGGCTCTAATCGGCTATAAATTACCCATTTAAATCCTTTTTTCAGTTTCTTTACTTTAGGGTATTGAAAGTTTTTTCAAGTATTTAAGGTTGTTAGTGTTAACTAATGCTGTTATTACGTAACTTTTTTTAATAATAATTTTAAGAGTCATATTTTAACATGTCTTTGCATGGGAACCAACTTTTCAATAACTAGGTATTTCAGATTGTCATTTTTAGGGTTCCGTGCCAAAGGCAAAAAACGGAACCCTTATAGATTCGTCATGTCTGTCTGACTGTCTGTCCGTCTGTCTGTCCGTCCGTATGTCACAGCTACTTTCTTCCGAAACTATAAGTCTTATAATGTTGAAACTTGGTAAGTAGATGTATTCTGTGAACCGCATTAAGATTTTCACACAAAAATAAAAAAAAAAAAAAAATTTTGGGGGTCCCCATACTTAGAACTGAAACTCAAAAAAATTTTTTTCATCAAACCCATATGTGTGGGGTATCTATGGATAGGTCTTCAAAAATGATATTGAGGTTTCTAATATTTTTTTTTTCTAAACTGAATAGTTTGCGCAAGAGACACTTCCAAAGTGGTAAGATGTGTCCCCCCCCCCGTAACTTCTGAAATAAGAGCATGATAAATCTAAAAAAAATATATGATGTACATTACCATGCAAACTTCCACCGAAAATTGGTTTGAACGAAATCTAGTAAGTAGTTTTTTTTTAATACGTCATAA
Source organism: Diaphora mendica (assembly GCA_949125395.1). Lineage (NCBI taxonomy): Eukaryota > Metazoa > Arthropoda > Insecta > Lepidoptera > Erebidae > Diaphora > Diaphora mendica. The sequence continues at coordinate 32,348,426 of OX421314.1, forward strand.
ATCGTAAAGTGCAATTTACCTTTCATTCAATCAACACAAATATAAAAAAAAAAGTTACTGCTGCTGCTGCGGAACCCTCCATGGGCGAGTCCGACTCGCACTTGGCCGCTTTTTTTTATGTAGATATGTCCTGCCAAAATGACTCTACTCTAAATCAAATCAAATCAATGCGAATGCTACAATGTAGCATGGTGATCCACACTATGGTGGACTAGTGATGCTTCTGCATCATTGGGCCTCCGGTCTCGGACTCACCAACGAAACACGACAGCACGCTGTCATTTTACGTTGATTTTCTGTGCGAGGGTAGTACCGCTCCGGTCGAGCCGGTCCATTCGTGCTGAAATCAGCGTGGCTCTACTACCTACGAAGCTGTCTTAAGCCTTATACGTAGTTTAAGTTTATATTTTCTCTTACACATTCCTCAGTCGAAGTCCTCTCCTACTGATCTTTACGAAGGATTCAAAGGTCGGCGAAGAATTTGTGACTATTGAGTTGTAGGTATTCATGGGCGGTAATTTCTTAACATCGGGTGAATATCTCCTATACCTACCTACCATAAAAAAATGGCGTAGTGGTGTAAGCCGTTTTCTACTGCGATGAGTGTTGGGGGTTCAAAGCCCATATGGAACTACACATTGTGTGATTCACAAATTGTTGGTCTGAGTCTGGGTGTTCTCAGTGTCCGTTTTATGTATGTAAAGTCCTCCGAAGTTGTCTTTAAAAAAAGAACTGTGATTCTTTAATTATCTTAAAGAATAATCCTACTAATATTAAAAACGCGAAAGTTTGTAAGTATGGATGGATGGATGTTTGTTACTCTTTCACGCAAAAACTACTGAATGGATTTGGATGAAACTTTACAGTAATATAGCTTATACATCAGAATAACACATAGGCTACTATTTGCAGCGATAACCGACATACACGCGGGCGGAGTAATAAATACTTCGGACATCTAACACACAACGCCACCTAGTCCCAAGGTAAGCGGAGCTTGTGTTATGGGTACTAGATAACTGATATAAATACATATATACCTACTTTTTTTGTAAATACATACCTACATAATATACATAGAAAACATCCAAACTCCATACGCTACCACTACGCCACCGAGGCAGAATAGCAGTGGACCGCAATAGGCTGATGATATGTAGATTAGATAATTTGCACTCGACCGCTGTGCAACGTTTTTATAAATCTTTTTGCCTTCAAAAACCTCTATGAAACAAATATGCTCCTGCAGGAAAAAATAACGTTTTACAAACGGACGGACATAATGAAATTATAAAGGGGTAATTTTTTTGAAATTTTGGCTACAGAACCCTAAAAATAAAAATAAAGTACTTTTTAGTTTTCATATTGTTTAGTTAATTCAAAAGAAACTAAAATTGCTTATCTCACGTAATATGCGCAAAATTTCACTTACTTTAACGATAACGGACGCCGTTTTAAAAACATGAATTTTAGGATTTTTTTACATTGCATTCAAGATAAATAAAAAATGGAACAATATAATAGGTCTTTACCTATGAAATTGCCGTTTTGTATGCAATAAGTGAAAGTACTTATTTTTTCAAACTTTTTTATTTCTGTTATTCGAAGTAATCACCCATGCAATCGACGCATCTTTGCCAACGCATTGGCAGTTTATTGATGCCCTTCTTGTAAAAATCAGCTGGACGGGAGGCAACAAACTCTTCAAAGGCATTTTGTACTGCCTCTCGGGAATTGAATTTTTTACCCACTAAAAAGTTGCCTAAATTTTGGAAAAAGTAATAGTCGGTAGGTGCAAGGTCTGGTGAGTATGGCGGGTGAGGGAGAGCTTCCAACTCCAGCTCTTGCAGCTTGGAGACTGTCTGTTGCGCAGTATGGGGTCGCGCGTTGTCGTGAAGGAGCAGTGGGGACGACCGATTGACCAAAGCTGGTTGCAGATGTGCAAGCTTCTCCATCATTCTCTCCAGTTCTTCACAGTACACATCTGCATTAATGCTCATGCCGTTTTGTAAAAAGCTGTGGTGAATCACACCCGCACTAGACCACCAAACAGTGACCATCACCTTTTTAGGGGTAATTTTTGGTTTAGGGCATTGCTTTGGTGCTGAACCAGGGTCTAACCAACTTGCTGAGGGCTTTCGATTGTCGAACAGAATCCATTTTTCGTGGCACGTAACAATTCGTTTCAAAATTCTTTCATTTCTTTGCCTGTTGAGCAGCGCAAGGCAGGTCTCGACGCGTACGTTGCGCTGGCGATCGTTAAGGTTGTGGGGCACCCATCTATCAAGCTTTTTTACCTTGCCAATTTGTCGCAAATGGATCAATATTGTTTTGATGCTTAGGTACATTAAAAGCTGCTGCTAGCCTAGCTGTAGATTGAGTTTCGTCAGCTTCCACAATCTCTTTTAATTCATTATTGTTAACCAAAGTCTCCGGTCGACCACGAGCTTCATTTTTCAAGTCAAAATTTCCAGAACGGAACCGGGAAAACCAATAACGGGTTGTGCGTTCGTTTGTACAGTTCTCTCCGTAAACGTTTTTGATGTTACGTGCCGTTTCTGTCGCGTTGGTGCCACGACGGAACTCATATTCCATAATCACACGAATTTTTAAAGTATCCATTATGACGAAAAATGTTCAAATGTAATGAAAATACAACGCTAATCAAAAAACAAAAGACTGAGTTTGTAAATAGAATGTCATGGTTTTAAAACAAAATTAATTTGAATTTAGAATACAGAGCCATTACAAACTTTTTTTTATTTGAAATGACCAGTACTGAAGAACGGCAATTTCATAGGTAAAGACCTAATAATATATTAAACATTCTTTGTTTAAAGCTTTCTTTAAAAAGGTAACTCTCACACTGATAATATGTATCTAGTGTCTTGCGGTACGTTACAGACAGAACAACAAATTAATCACACAAAAAGATACATGGATATCGAACCCACACCATTCAGTGCAGCAGGAAGCGGCAAGACGGCCGTTTATACCACTACACTATATGTGAAAGTTACCTAAGTGAAAACAAAATACAATATAAACATAATTAAATCTGAATCTACACAAATAAATAAAATTGAAGTGTGTTTGTAATATTAAAATATTTTTGTCTATCTGTTTGTTCCAGTAAATCTCTGGAACGTTTGTACCGATTTTGACGGGACTTTCACTGATGGGTAGCTGATGATAATAAGGATTAACTTAGGCTGCTTTTTTGTTACTTGCTTCGCCCCTCGGCGTTACGCGATACGACAATAACTGCGGGTAACACTGCGGTCCAGTCGTTCCCGAGACTAGCCGGAACAAACAGACAGACAGACGAAAATTGTAAAAAAAGTTATATTGTTATATGTACCGTGTATACATACAAGCATTTAGTAAAAAGCGGTTATTTTAATATTACAAACAGACACTACAATTTTATTTATTTGTATAGATTTTTAACCAATTAGTCATCCCCTAAAGAGATGACTAATTGGTGAAGAAAGAGGCGGATGTTTGAATAAGTAATCCACAAAATATCTACGCGGAAGATGTCCCTAGCAAAATATACCCAATTATAGTACCTACCTACCCAATACGTATTAAAAGGTAATACATATTTATTTTCAAGAATTTCCTTTATCCTAACACTCAAACTATTCTTAGCAGTCCTTAATCATTTCTTTAATCAATTATGGTAATATATATTACTTCAACCTAAATCAAGACTCAAAAAGCTAGATCGTCTTCTAAATAACCGCATTCGGTTCATGTGCAACCATCGCAAGCATGACCACGTGGACTTTGCGATCTCAACTGGTTACCTAATCGCACTCACCTCTATATTAACCGACTTCAAAAAAAGAGGAGGTTATTAATTAAACTGTTTTTTTAAAATGTTTTTACCTCATAACTTTCGACTGGGTGAACCGATTGTCATTATTCTTACTTTATTTGAAAGCTGGTGCTTTCAGTTTGGTCCAGTTCTTGAAGTCGGTTTTTTTGGTAAAATTTTTGTATTTTCATTTCATCTACTTACCTTGCTAAATACTACAATTTCTTGTATTTCTTACTTTCTACATAACAGCTATCTCTCCGAACCCTTTAAGTACTATGGGCCACATCTATACCTACTAATATTATAAACGCGAAAGTTTGTAAGTATGGATGGATGGATGGATGTTTGTTACTCTTTCACGCAAAAACTACTGAACGGATTTGGATTAAACTTTACAGTAATATTGCTTATACATCAGAATAACACATAGGTTACTATTTACCGCGATAACCGACATATACGCGGGCGAAGCCGCGGGCAACCACTAGTATTTTAATATCAAACTGTATACTGTAAGTATCCAGTTGTTAAAAATCAAGTCACTCATCATAGTTCACTGTTGAACACCTCTCCCAATATATGCTAACAGCTCTCGGTGCTCAGCTTTTCGCTCCCCACTCACCAGAAATCAGCCTTCTGGTCTGATAATCTGCCAAGACAAGTCAAATAAATCGCAATGACACTACCTACCTAACTTTTTCTCAAAGCGATTTTTTAGAACTCTCATATTTTGAGTTTGGTTTATACCTACTACATAAATAAAATTCTTGGGAAATGATATTCACAGAAGAATAAGTACTTTTTTTGGATCACCTACTCTAAAAGTCGTAACAGAAGTGTAGTGCACCTTCTCCCTCATTTTCCCAACACCCAGAGGTAGACTTGTAGTCTTGTAGAGAATGCCTTTTGCAGTAAGTTCAACTGTACCTATATTTCTTATAGTTACTTAAAATTTTATTATAATTTAGAAACCTTAATTAAAAGGACAATGACAGGTTTGTATGGGCTTTTGTACAACCTTGCGTATCTCATGGTAGTGATTGCTTTGCATTTATTTGGCTGCTTATATCACCGACAATAACATATAAGAAGATTTCGTTAAACAGCAATTTTATTTAGTTTTAGATGTGTATTCGTACACTATAAAAATGATCAAGTTTGTGTCACGCTCTCTGTAACGTAGGGAATACCACCACCGACATACAAACTCTATTTACCACTTTCAATTGCTGAATTGCAAAAATAATAATAATGAAATGTGTTTTTTGCCAATTGAAAATATATGTGCAATATTCTGCGATCCCTGAAATATATATAATAAGTAGTTTGATTGATAACATTAATTACACCTACAGAAAAATATAATAGTACATTGCATGTATATACGAATGAATTGTAAGATAATATAAATTTCTATTAAAAAAAGTGATAGGCATACACACATTGAGACATAAAGATACATGAAGTTTATCCATGGCCCGATTAAAAGTTCACTCAGGCTGTACGTAACGTCCATTAAAATCTGCAGTAAATTATATTATCTACGGATATAAAAATGAAGAAAAAGGCAGTATATTTAATCACAAATTATAACAAATTTTGTTATAAAAATGCTACTTCACTATAAATGACTATTAAAATGATAAAATCTTAACGTCCATGCTACTATCATAAACCAACAATTTATTAAATAACTATTTAATGATAAAATTCTACCTTATGAGACTGAATTATTAAAATTTGTTTTTATATTTTGTGTAAGTGGCTTCTACTGAAATTACAATTCTTTGCCTACTGATGTTCGTTTAATTTGGTAGCACGAAAACCTGAATTAAACCAATAAATTATTTTATGGTAGGACGTGTTCAAATTCCTTGACTATTTGTGAAATGATTTCCTAAAAAAGGACAAGGACTTAGAAAAATAAATTAAAAATAACTGTACTTTGGTGACGAAGGTAATGGCGTCAAGCGGCCATCGGTATGGCGCCGTGTCGGTGGCGCAGCCCCCCTGCGCGGTGACATTTCGAGAGTTCGAGTGTGATGAAGACTTGTTGGTGATGAATTATTATCAAACAACTTACATACCTATTTACATTTCAGGGATAACTCGTGTATGGCCAAAAAAGTTTTTCCAAAATAGAGCATTTCACAAATAAAAAAAAATGTAAAATAACATTTTCCAAAATGAAACGTTTCTATAATCAACCTTTATTTATTGACTCAATAAAACTTGACAAAGTAAAATGATGCCAAACGATAATTTGACCAAGTTAATAAAATGCGAAATGTTAATTTGGTAAAGATTGATTTGGGAAATGTAACTAAGTAGTGCTTAAGGTTTTTGGGAATTAGGTAAAAAGTAAAAGTATCTAAGAGTACTTCTCAGTTGATAAATACATACCTTGTTTCATAATTTTATAACTTCTTTTTATTATGATTAAACTTTACATTAATTAAGAGTAATTGCTGTTCATCGTAAAATGTATTTTCAATATTTTACTTTGGTGAGATATGAAATGCGTATGAGGTTTTCTATTTGCTGGTTTATTGTAATGGTATTATGGAAGAAGATACCTACCAAACAAATTACAGATACATTACACTTACGAAATCAAAAAAGCGTGAAAAACAGTTTCACCATCAAAACCAGACAACATGCGTAAGACCAACCTTCCTTGCTCACTTAAGTATTGGTGGTAGGTAGGTATACGAAATTCAGAGTAAATTTAGAAAAAACCCCTGATTATTTATTGATCGTGTCAATACTTGAAGTTTTTGTAAGCAGTGTATTTGTCCGTCCAAACACAACGTTGAATACCCAGACTGTCAAATAAACCGATCTCGCAGCAAAGTGTCAACACCTCGGTGTGATGTTTGTTTAGGTTTCCGCTGTACGCTCGCTCGGAACAAGAAAATAATTCAAAATAATAACAAACTCGACCAACTAACACCTATCTATTTCGCAACATATATTAAGGTATTTCAAGTTGATTAGATAAGTCCTTTTTATGTAGGTATTAGTTGTGCGATCTAATCGCTCTGACTGCAAACACCTACTGTTCGGTTGGAGATCAGCAACCCCGCTGCAGAACTAGACGTAGTGTGTTTGGTTCACATATGTAGGTATAATTAGGTGTTCTATGTATTACTCCACTCTAACTAAGAACTCCTAACGTGGTAAGAGAAATCTTGGCACGAACTTGTTCTTAAGCCTAAGAAAACGATAGCGGATAGAGGTACTTGTCCGTGATTGGTGCCATAGCCTTAAAAATTGACCAATTTGTTTAATTTAAAAAGAATGAAACAAGATAAAGTTTTGCCTAATTTTTTGTCTAAAAATCCCTCAAAAATCTAAAAAGCTATCAATACTGCATTTCAGTATAATAGGTATGTTAGCTTGTCTATTAAAACATGTAATAAAAGTTATGTATGTAACACACAATTACTTTTTCCAAATTAAAAAAAGGAGGAGATTCTTTATTCGCTTTTTCTTGTAAAGGTTACGTATAGGTGTAGGTATGTCAGACAATAATAAACATTTAAAGGTGGAAAAATAGGAAATGATAATTCAGTTTATTTATTATCTTATTTAGATTATTATTTGATTAAGGCGCACTGACTTCAGAATCACTTTTTTTCAAATTGAAATATTAAGTATGTTTGGAATTTTCATTGTCTACATCAGTAAAGTTTTAAAAAAAATTCTGGCGACACCCGACACTACCTTCTAAAAATGTTTCAGTAAGTTCACAGTGCAGTGGCGCCAATAAGTGGGTCAGTAAACGTCATTTATTTCTTAGCTTTGCCTTCCTTCCCTGTTCCTTAATTAATCGAAACGTCCTGACTTGTGTTTAATAAACAATACTTAAAACTTTGCAAAAAGTATATGGTATAAGAAACTATGTAGGTACCCAATTTAAATCTCATTTTGTTTGTGAGACTAACGACTTCCTATTATATAATTGGTACAACATCACAAGTGTTACAGCAACAGTTAAATGTTCAATGTAGATCATGTTTGAACAACTAATACACACGTAGCAGAGCTATAGGTATATGTAGTACAAAGATAGTGTATACGCGATAAAAGAAGCAAATGATTAGCTACCTACTTGTTTACTGATAATGATTGTAGTAATTAGCGCAGGTTGTGCGTGCGCATGCCCGAGCACGGACGTAATAAAGTGGCCGAGCTATCACACACCTAGTTGTCAATATGTTGTGTGATGCGGAGAGTGTTGGCCGGCGAGGGGCGCCCGCACCGCCGCAATCAACCGACCAAATTCATTAGCAGTCGCGACGGACGGACGGACGGACAGCAGCGAGCTAACACAATTGATATATTACACTTATACACGTATCGGTTAAATTGTCCGATCGATAAGTGGGCGTGAGACGCGGCCGGCAGCGATCCGCTTGCGACCGCATCGTGCCTCGCCAATGTTAACTTAACACCCTTTCGTTAAGGTATTAAATCCTATATTTGGAGATTCAATTACGCCCTTACGCAACGAGTTGGCTGGTCACTTACTACCATGTAGAGAATAATAAGTTCCAAACATTCGTGTCGAAAGTGGACCCTATTTTAGACGGGATAGAGTTGAATGAGTGTGTGGTAGAGCAGTGAGTTAGAGCGTTAGGCGTCGCGGCCTCGTCCCGCGAGGGGCTAATGTGAGAGCGGTGTCGCGGGCTCGCCGCCACTAATGCGGCCGGCGCCGGCGCCCGCCTAAAACAAAAATGTACAACATTCCTGCGTTTAGGTCGCGAGCCTTTATTCCTTTTTTATCGGATCATGAAATAATAGAATTGGTACAAAGCAGCCGCGCGCCTTATCGCCGCACTCGGACTTATAATGCACCAGCTCTACTATACACGGCGCTGGCATTTATTTAAATGCGCCGAGCTTGATCAATGTTGTTGTGCACCACAAATGAGATACCCTTTAACACTACGTTTTATTTGGTTTAACTTTGGCCGAAATTTACAATTCATATCCAAATATAAGTATCAAAAATAAGATGATGAGGTAACACATTATTTATGTGACTTTTTGTTGACACTAGATGTACCTACACGCCAAATAGTTAAACATGCCTTTTACGACTACGTCATGCAACCCTGACCTGCTCCAGCTTTTGGCAATAATTCCATACAATACATTTCCGATTTTGGCTAATCCCTAAAGTGCATTGTTGAATTTATGGAAGTGCTACTAAAATAAGCAACATAGGTAGGTGTACGTAGCTGGACAAAGAAAACATCATAGGACTATTTATTTAAATTGAGATATAACCATAAATGCACCGAGGTTTCCTAGCCTAGCCAAGGAGCGCCAACTATCTCACAGAAAATCAATATGCTAGATTGAGAGAGGGCCAATCCTGTCTCCAGACGAACTGATCTTCACTGGAGTCAAAATGTGCGAGAGTGGAGAGCACGATTAGGCAAAGGTAGTATGACACGATGGACAGAGGTTTACTCTAATTAATACTAGCTCCGCCCTTGTGTATGTCGGTTATAGCGGTAAAGAGTAGCCTATATCCTCAGGAATTAAAGTATCTCCATGCCAAATTTCATTGAAATCGGTGCAGCAGTTTAGCTGTGAAAGCTGTGTTACTTTCGTTTACTGATGTTTCTTTTTCTACAACACATTTTACTCAAAATAAAAGAAGCCAAATAACTTGCTAAAAGGTTTATAAAGGTGTTTTTTTTCACTTGGGGCTAAAGCTAAACAGATAATATTATCTTTAGTGTCCAATAACCAACTATTCTGATATTTGAAAAAAAAGGTTCTGTCACTTTGTTTCTAAAAGATCTTAATGCTTTAATCTCATTATGCTTGGCAAAATTCTCTTGAACAAAAATTCAACCAAATGACAATGTACGCACTAAACCATTTCAAATATTGTTTTGGTATAAAAAAGATTGCTAAAATTTATTTGGACAATGAAACTTGTCAAAACAATTTTATGTAACACGGCAGGATCACGTTTCATCGCTTGAAATGTTGTTTGCGCTATATTCGGTAGCTTAGTCTCGAGCTGAAAGATAAGATTACCATTACAGTACAGTTAAGATAGAATTAGCTATGTAAAACGAATGCAGAAAGATTTAAAAGCCCCTTCATCTCAGCAACTGAGAAACAGAGATACATTTTAAATGATATTATTGTCAGTCGGTTCCAAGCAACTAAAAACTCAGGAAATTTTCTTCTCTAATAATTACAAACTATAACAAAAAAAACCGACTTCAATCTGGACGAATTTAAATGGGACCATTCGGGAAGCACCAGCTTTCAAATAAAAAAAGAATCATCAAAATCGGTTTACCCAATCGAAAGTTATGAGGTAAGAAACATTAAAAAAAAACAGTCGAATTGAGAACCTCCTTTTTTTTTGAAGTCGGTTAAAAAAAGGACAACTCTTGCATAAGGAATAAATCCGCAAGAGTTTACAAATATACATAAAACGAATATAAAAACACCAATTGTGAATCACATAAAGTGTTGTTCCACGTGGGATTAGAAGCTACAATACTCAGCGCACTAGAAAGCGGCGTGGCGACCACTTAACTACCACTATGCCATTCGTGCAGTCTATCATGACCTTACTGATTATGAAGTCAGTGGGGTATAACATGAACCTACTACAGTCCTTAAAATGTAGCTTACTAGTGGTTGCCCGCGGCTCCGCCCGCTTATGTGTCGGTTATCGCGACAAATAGTAGCCTATGAGTTATTCTGATGTATAAGCTATATTACTGTAAAGTTTCATCCAAATCCGTTCAGTAGTTTTTGCGTGAAAGAGTAACAAACATCCATCCATCCATCCATACTTAAAAACTTTCGCATAACTTCCGATCGACTGCACCAAATTGGGTAATTCTTTTTTCTATGTGTTCGTTATTATTAGGACAAGGTTTGTATGTAAAAAAATTAAAAGATAAAAGGAAAAGTAAATTTTTTTTCGTACATGACTGTACACTACCTGTGGGAAGGTAAGGCGAGCATAACTATTAATACAAGTTTTTCAGAAATTTTGAAAATATTTAGGAAAGAAAAATGTGGCAGTACGAAGTTCGCCAGGTCAGCTGGTTTATTATAAAACTGACACGATATGGCTATGTTTAAAGGTTATGCATCCAGGTACTGTAGTATTATACCTACGTTTAAAATGATGACCTCCCTATTTTTACCAAAAACAGTACCAGCACTGATTTAGCACATAGGAAAGAAAAGACTAGATCGGCCTGAAGCTTAAAGCACGTACAGCAAGGCTTCGCTACTAACTGTGTTATCGGCTTGCACAGGCTTATCGACAGGAGACATTGAGTTTACAACAACTTTCGCTACCTCCGATAGCAGCCTTATCGGGTCATGCGGGCATACCATGACACAAACAACCACGATAAGTAGCCCTTTAGACTCACTTTTTTGTGAATGGAACATATTTGAAATATCTGAAACTCTCTTATAGATTGCTCACTAGTTTGTAGCTATATCTGTAATACTGGTCGATACCTCTTAATCATTTTTAAGCGCACTCTGGGATAGCGTATGACCGTTTTGTTCGCATATTTCTACACAAATTATGTCACGATCACGACGATACTGAAACATTTAGTTTAACGTCACTTGTAGATTTCATAGCTTAGTAACATACTATAGCTTAAATTAAAATAGTAGGAAATAATAATCAAAAAAGGAAACAACAATATTTACATACAGGCATCAAAACATTCCTCTGCATCATCGCCTACTGGAAGTGTTCCCAAAAGGCTGGCAGCATTGCCACGTTGAATGGCAATGCTAATTCTCTCTGCCAAAAAAAGGCCGGCCTTCTGGTCACGAGATAGGGGAAGGTGTTGGGGTATGAGCCTCCGATATTCTCACTCACTCGGTGAAACACAGCGCAAGCACTATTTCACACCGGTTTTCTGTGAGGCCGTGGTATCACTCCGGTTGAGCCAGCCCATTCATGCTGAAGCGTGGCTCTCCCACGGCTAAGTTTAGCTATAAAATAATATTAATAAATATAAAACAATAATGTTTTATATTTATTAATAACTAGCTGACCCAAGCAACCTCGTTTGCGTCCAAACTACCATCCCCCGTTTTAACCCCAAAAGGGGGTTGATTTCTAAAGATACATTATTAGTACACATTCACACCGTCTATAGAGCATACATTTTAAATTTCAAGTCTCTTACTTCAAAAAGATAGGACTTTCATACAAACGTCCAACCCTCGTTTTACCCCCTTAGTGGTGGAGTTTCGTAAAATCCTTTGTTAGCGGATGTCTACACCTTATAAGACACCTTATAAGATGTATACACCTACCTGCTAAATTTCAAGTTTGAAGGTGTTATAGTTTTTGAGATTTCGTGATTAATAAGTGAGTGGTATTTCGCTTTTATATATATAGACTAGCTGATCCGGCAAACGTTTTTTTGCCATAAAAAATCTATAAAATAATAATATAGGGTATAAAAAACAATAGATGTTGGTCGATTCTCAGACCTACCCGATATGCACACCAAATTTCATAAAAATCGGTCCAGCCGTTTCAGAGGAGGATGGTAACTAACATTGTGACACGAGAATTTTATATATCTTAATATATATATTTCTTGTGTGCGTGTGTATGTGACTGAACTCCTCCTAAACGACTGGACCAATTTTGATGAAATTTTTTGTGTGTGTTCAAGGGGATCTGGGAATGGTTTAGATTCACAAAAACGACTGGACCGATTTTGATGAAATTTTTTGTGTCTAAAAAAAGCAAAACAACGTTTGCCGGATCAGCTAGTAAGATTATATTATTATATTATATAGATACAGTTCATGTGCTGTTGTTAAACATTGTTGAGTAGGGTCCGGTATTTTTGAATGCTCAAATATTAGATTATTTAATAATAAGATCCATGGCTACTTCTGTGATTGGGTTCAGTGTGTATGCTTGGTAAAGAGAGCGTAAAGGAGTTATCAAGGCCTACATTCCATAAATAGAAAAGTATGAACCCAAAAACATCTGCGTCTTTGGTGAACATAAATTATGCAGTTATCTAATTTAGGTACAATTTAAATTTTTAAAAGGTATTATGTGCGTTATTGCACCTACATAATCAATTGTAGTTCAATACTTAATTTTCCACTTTCAATGGGGGTAGTTTCTCTTCAAAATTGAAGGGGTCAAATGGTATAATTTTTACCAGGGGGTAAATACAAAAGATCCAACGACAAGATAGCGTAGCCACAACGTTGTCTTGCCAGTACCCAACCCGCACTCGGCCAGCGTGGGGACGTATGGCCCTAACCCTCTCCTTAGAGGAGACCCGAGCCCAGCAGTGGGACGTTATGGGTTGTTGATGAAATATAAAATAATTCTAAAGTAACTCTGTCTGTCTGTCTACCTATTACGCTTTCGTAGCTGAACCGCTTCAACGATTTGGCATAAATAATTTGATTCTTAAGGAAGGTTTATCATAGGCTATTCTTTACCGCTATAACCGATATAAAAGCGGGCGGAGCCACGGGTAGAAGCTAGTCTGTTCATGATTGATGTAGGTACTTTTGAGTTAGCAAACTTAAACAAACTACAGAATTCAGAAGCTCCTCTAATATCAGTGAGCCGAGCTATTTAAGACATATTGATTGTGGTGGGAGGGACTGAAAGAGGCTTGTAACTGTTGAGTTGAAGGTGCCCATGAGCGAAGGTAGTCACTTTCCATATTCCACATATATACTGGCCAGGCTATTACAGAGTTAATTGGAAACAGCAGTGGACGTCGAAAGATTGATTTGATTTGAGAACCAACTTCAACTTAAACAATTGGGTAGGTACATTTTCGAAATTACAAATCGATATTTTGTTTTATGTACGGGCCTGCCTGGACTCTACTCTGCCTGATGGAAATAAAGAGAAAGAAGAAATACCTAAACAGAATCAGGTAGTCACTGTACTCATTGCGAATGCAGACAATGCAGCATGGTGACCCACACCATGGCTGCCTAGTGATGCTTCTGCGTCATTGGACTTTCGGTCTCGCCCTCACCAACGAAACACGACAGCACGAACGCGATCATTTTACGTTGATCTTCTGTGTTCTGTGACAGCTTCTGTAGTACCGCTCAGGTCGAGTCGGCAAGTTCGTTATTGTTAAAATAATTCTCATTTGAGAAATTACGTAATGAAATGATGACTGGTGTCATTAATCAATTGCCGCGAAGGAGCCAAGGAGTTGCGATTATTTCTAACGCGCTTAACTTGAGACTAACTAACTGACTAAACAAAAGTCGAAATTTTACGGGCCTCTTCGTCTAGCGGTTAGTGCCCCTTACTGCCACGCCAGAGGTGGTGTGTTCAATTCCGACTCAGGACCAATCTTTGTGTGATGAACACCACCTGATGTTCTGTGTCTAGATGTCATTCATCCATAATATTTTGTTCTTTTAACTTACACCCTTTTAACTTGTGATCTACGTGTCAGAAATGAACTTCAATAGTATTTCGGTATGTTCCTATGTATGAATCTTAGAGTTAATCTGATGATGAAAACAGGAGATGTGTATTTTCCTTCATTTAAGATACAGTTACAAACAACAACATAACCATTCTTTAAACTCAATGTTATTATCACAGACAATTTATAAACCTTGAGTCTAATTACAGGTGTGTACAACACTTATTAGTTCATTAGCTTCCTTGATAACTCGCTGAGTTCAAAATAATAAATATGATGACAAGCCAGCTGCAACGAAAACAAATAAAAAAACTGTTACATTATAAATACTCTTGTATTTTTTTCTAACAGTCAACTAACGCACTAGGAATAAATCCTTTATCACGGGGACTTTACAAACAACATGAAACGGACACAAAGTGTTATCCCATGTGGGGATCGCAACCACACTTCGGCGCAGTAGAAAGTGGCGAGGCAACCTCTTAAACCACTAGGCCATCCGTGCAGTCAATGCAGTAATGTGTGAAAAGTAGAACTCTTCGGACTAGCCAATCTTTCGATTATTTCTGTTCTGTCAGGTCCATTAGACTGTTCCAATGATAGAACTGATGGTTCCAATGATACAGCCAGAAGGTGAACACTGAACTGTTTGATTTGATTGTGTTTGTTATTAAATATTTTTAATAAGTTTATTTTATAAGCCATACTCTTAGATAATCGTTTTATACTGTACCTATATATCCTAGTTTTCTCCTGCTGGTTCACAGACATTGTAGAAAGTAATTGCTAAGTTGGTAACCGTCGTGACCATCAATAATATCTATCACGTTTTTAATCAATTAAAAGAAAATCAATCAGAATTTAGATTCAGTAAGAATCACTTTCAATTAATAGAACCTGTAAGCGACTAATATTGAGAAACTTTAATTTATATCACACGTTTAATGTGTTACAATAAGTTAAAATTAAGTAGCAAATGAGTGAGATGAGTACTGATTATGACAAACTGAGTTATAGGTAAGGAAATAGTGACAGTTCGAAGGACAGGCCTTTCTCCGGTAGTGGTCAGAGGCTGTTTTTGCTGATAGGTAGATAGGACATCTCAGAAGTAACAAACAAAACCTCCGGTGCAATCCTCGCCGAAGTATTAAAATTGCTATACAAAGCTTTTTTGATGGTAAAGGAAGCAAACGAGCCACCTGATGATAAGCGACGACTTGACATTTTCAACTGAACAGTCATAAGTGTGTGGTTGCCTTTGCACTCACTCGGTAAAAAGCAATGAAACAAAAAACAACGTTTCTTTTCATTCAAATCACAAAAGTTTACAATTCTAAATAATTGCACAATATCGCTTCAATAACGCTAGGTTTCCATGTTATGTCACGTCTCATACATTCATATCTATTGCTTGAATAGTGGATACTCAACCACTACGCGCATCACAAGAAAGTTTTACCTCACATAACCTCAACATTCAAGAAAAACCACACTCTTAGCTTAAAGGTCGGCAACGCGCCTTATGTTGCAAACATCCACAGACTATAGTATCTCACTCATCTTTTCGTTTACCTCCTGAGACTTATAAAAATAACGCACAACTTTAGTAAAAATATGGAGCGTTTTTTGTTAACACTCCTAAGTGTTTTAAGATAATGCTTAATTCACGCACAGTTGCGACACACCACAGAATTGGACCAAACTACAACCATATTCCTATATATAAAAGCGAAATACCACTCACTTATTAATCACGAAATCTCAGAAACTATAACTCCTACAAACTTGAAATTTAGCAGGTAGGTTCCTTATAGGGTGTAGACATCCGCTAAGAACGGATTTTACGAAACTCCGCCCCTAAGGGGGTAAAACGGGGGTTGGAAGTTTGTATGAAAGTCCTATGTTTTTGAAGTAAGAGACTTGAAATTTAAAATGTATGCTCTATAGATGGTGTGGAGGTGTACTAATAATGTATCTTTAGAAATCAACCCCCTTTTGGGGTTAAAACGGGGGATGGTAATTTGGACGCAAACGAGGTTGCGTAGGTCAGCTAGTATCCGGTGTGGGTGGCGGCTCTGACTGCCCTAAATAAGGCTCGCCTCTGGCGGCCTCAGAGGGTATTGGCAGTCAGAGCCATACGCGGATACCGCACGGTGTCGACCGAGGCGGCGTGCGCCTTGGCCGGAACACCTCCGTGGGATTTGGAGGCGGAAGTGCTCGCCGAAGTTTATCGACGGGTGGCTGAATATCGGGCGGAGTATGGCTATCGCCCTCCGCCCGAAGAGGTACGCGAGTGGCGTGAAGCCGCCCGTCGAGCCACTATGGCTAGATGGTCGTTCCGGCTGGAGACTCCACGTGCTGGCTTTGCCGCCGTGGAGGCTCTCCAGCCGGTCATCCTCGAGTGGGCAGGGCGGCAGCACGGGACCCTTTCCTTCCGACTGACGCAGGTCCTTTCCGGGCACGGTTGCTTCGGGAAGTACCTGCACTCGGTCGCTAGGAGGGAATTGAGTCCCGCCTGCCACCACTGCGACTGCAGTGAGGACTCGGCCCAGCATACGCTGGCGATTTGCCCTGCATGGGCGTCGCAGCGCCGGGCCCTCACTGCAGTCATCGGAGGAGATCTCTCGCTACCGGCCGTCATACGCTCCATGGCCGGTAGCGATAGCAGTTTTACCGCGGTCGCAACCTTCTGCGAAGACGTAATCTCGCAGAAGGAGGTGGCGGAGAAGGCCCGGGAGGATGATATCCACTCGGACCCAATCCGCCGCCGGCGAACCGGGCGGCGGAGGCGCGCCTATCAGCGCCTCATGCCGCCCTGAGTGTGGCCGCGGATGGTCGGGACGGGCTTTCCCCTCCATCCGCTCTAGTGGCCACCCGCGAGGGGGCGACGTACGCGTGTGCCGTACGTCACCAAATAGAGAGTTTTAACAGCAGACGGTGCCCGCTTCAGTGCGGGCAAGCGCTGGGAGGGGTCCGGACGTGTTAATAACTGCAGTTCCCGGATTCCTCCCTTCACAGGCGCAGAGTGGCACACCGTGTGGTTTTAGTCGGTTCGAGTCCGACACACCGCCCCGCCGCAAGCCCCGGCGCGGGTGAAGGTCCGAGGGGATTTCCACACGTTAAAAAAAAAAAAAAAAAAAAAGGTCAGCTAGTATTATATAAATTTAAAGTACCCTGCTAAGCAAAAACACTGGTTAAGTTATTGCCATAACTCAATATTACCATAATGGATTCAGCTAAAGATATAATAGCGGTGTTATTGCATAATTGTGCACATTCAACTGTCGGGTGTATCTGAGTAATTACACGCGCAATTGGCGTTAGATTAGATTAGCGATGGAGCTTAGAGCTCGGCGTCCGCCGGCACATAAATACCTGTCAATATCTAATTGTTGAAAGCAATTATTCTTACATATAGTCTAAGATATTTTAATAATTTAAGTCATTTTAGATGTAATTATGTCATCATCATCAACAACTCATAACGTCCCACTGCTGGGCTCGGGTCTCCTCTCAGGAGAGGGTTAAAGCCATACGTCCCCACGCTGGCCGAGTGCGGGTTGGGGATGGCAAGACAACGTTCGGGGGTGGTCCGGTCCATGGCGCTGTATGGTAGACCGGTGTGGGTGGCGGCTCTGACTGCCCTAAATAAGGCCCGCCTCTGGCGGCCTCAGAGGGTATTGGCAGTCAGAGCCATACGCGGATACCGCACGGTGTCGACCGAGGCGGCGTGCGCCTTGGCCGGAACACCCCCGTGGGATTTGGAGGCGGAAGTGCTCGCCGAAGTTTATCGACGGGTGGCTGGATATCGGGCGGAGTATGGCTATCGCCCTCCGCCCGAAGAGGTACGCGAATGGCGTGAAGCCGCTCGTCGAGCCACTATGGACAGATGGTCATTCCGGCTGGAGACTCCACGCACTGGCTTTGCCGCCGTAGAGGCTCTCCAGCCGGTCATCCTCGAGTGGGCAGGGCGGCAGCACGGGACCCTTTCCTTCCGACTGACGCAGGTCCTTTCCGGGCACGGTTGCTTCGGGAAGTACCTGCACTCGGTCGCCAGGAGGGAATTGAGTCCGGCCTGCCACCACTGCGACTGCAGTGAGGACTCGGCCCAGCACACGCTGGCGGTTTGCCCCGCTTGGGCGCCGCAGCGTCGGGCCCTCACTGCAGTCATCGGAGGAGATCTCTCGCTACCGGCCGTAATACGCTCCATGGCCGGTAGCGATAGCAGTTTTACCGCGGTCGCAACCTTCTGCGAAGAAGTCATCTCGCAGAAGGAGGTGGCGGAGAAGGCCCGGGAGGATGATATCCACTCGGACCCAATCCGCCGCCGGCGAACTGGGCGGCGGAGGCGCGCCTACCAGCGCCTCATGCCGCCCTGAGTGTGGCCGCGGATGGTCGGGAAGGGTTTTCCCCTCCATCCGCTATAGTGGCCACCCGCGAGGGGGCGACGTACGCGTGTGCCGTACGTCGCCTAAATTGAGACTTTCTTAGAAGAGGCGCCTGCCCGCTTCTGTGCGGGCAGGCGCTGGGAGGGATCCGGACGTGTTAATACCAGCAGTTCCCGGATTCCTCCCTTCACAGGCGCGGAGTGGCACACCGTGTGGTTTTAGTCGGTTCGAGTCCGACACACCGCCCCGCCGCAAACCCCGGTGGGGTGACGGTCCGAGGGGATTTCCACACGTTAAAAAAAAAAAAAAAATGGCAAGACAACGTCGTGGCTACGTAAATCTTGCCGTTGGATGTTTTTAAGCCGCCCAAAAGCCTCCAACTAAGCTTCACGACTGTTATCATATGATAACAACCGGGACCAACTGCTTAACGTGACCTCCGAATCATGAAGACGCTTATGGTAACATGCCACTAGCGGTCACCCATCCAGGTGCTGACCGCTCCGTCGTTGCTAACCCTCGGTGATTGTTTTTATTCACCGAGTGCAATTGGGCTATAAGCGCCTCATATGTCATCATCAATAGCCTTAAATAGTCCACTGCTGGGTCTAGGGCTCTTCTTAAAACCTCTGAAGGGATGTTTTAGCCTACCATACCTACTGATATGCTGGTCAGACTGATTGATATATGGTTTGTAGTTTACTTTCTTAGTCGGCTCTTACGACCTCCACAGGATGTAAAGGGGTAGTGACACTCCATAACCTTAATCTGTCACCACATCGACGAGTCCGACGATATAATGATCTCCATAGGCCGTAATGAGTATGGTGACCACCATTCTTGGATTCTGCACATGCTTTCCATCAGGCAGAGAAGAGTCAATTTGGCAGGCTAATACATAAAATAAATTAAATTAAAAAGCTTTTTAAAAACAAGCTTTTACTGAAATGCCTCGAGACGAATCAAACGAGTCCAAACTCGATGATGTTGCGACGTTTCTTTACAGAGTTCCTATGGTCACCCTTCCAGCTCCAGCATCAGACCAACTCCATGTCATTATACCTAATATTGTATTGTCACACTGTATACATTTGCTTGCAAAATTTCAGCAACATCGGTTGAAGATATCTGCTTCAAAATTGAGTTGCAAGATTCCACCCGAACATACAAGCATACATACATACATACATTGCACGTTAATAAAAAGCTTGTAAAAATACCTCTAGCCAATTTTGACCACTGCGGCATGTCTTAACGGAGACCAGCTAACACCAGCTACACAGGAGGTATTATAGTGCACAAGTGTGTGTGTGTGTGCAAACACGGGGGCACTCTCTGTTCCTTCACTCCCACAATTCGATGAAACGGCTTTCTGCCAGGACCAACCAGGATCAGAGGCAGTAACACTTTTTGACCTAGCTCGGGATTCGAACCCGAGGCCTCTTGATCGCCAGTAGCATAAACTGAACGATAGAATCTAGCGTCTAGCGGCTAGACCAAAAGGAGTCACTGACATTAATCACTCACTCAACATGAAAGGAGGTTACGACCTACCACGCTGACCAGGATTTGCAGCGCTTGTTTCCTATACCTATAGTTTGCTCCCTTAGTTGGCTTTTACAACACCCACGAGATTAATAGGGGTCAGTCACTCCTAATCCGTTCCTATCTACCTGGTACATAATAAAAAAATAATACAAATTTTAACAAAAAAAAACCGACTTCAATCTGTACCAAATTTAAATGGGACCACCACGGGAAGCAACAGCTTTCAAATAAAAAAAGAATCATCAAAACTTTTTATAAAAAAAAAAAGCGACTTCCAAAAAAACATCTAACGAAAACTCTCTGCCAAAAAAACACTTAAAAGCGTAAAATAAACTGGTTCTTCATAAATTGCCTATACCTAATTCTTTATTCACTTAAATAGTAGTATCACAATGTGTGCTAGGTACCTAAAATCTGTGTGAAGTCGGTGCCAAGTAACTATCGCTTAGACTTTTGTAATTGTTCGTTTGTATTCTTTTTGGCTTAGCACCGACTTCAAACAGATTTTAGGTACCTAGCACACATTGTAATACTA
This sequence comes from Diaphora mendica, assembly GCA_949125395.1. Classification (NCBI taxonomy): domain Eukaryota; kingdom Metazoa; phylum Arthropoda; class Insecta; order Lepidoptera; family Erebidae; genus Diaphora; species Diaphora mendica. The sequence continues at coordinate 32,369,186 of OX421314.1, forward strand.
CTATTTAAATGAATAAAGAATTAGGTATAGGCAATTTATGAAGAACCATTTTATTTTACGCTTTTAAGTGTTTTTTTGACAGAGAGTTTTCGTTGGATGTTTTTTTGGAAGTCGCTTTTTTTTTTATATAAAAAGTTTTTATTTTTCAGTTTTTAGTGCAATCAATCGTAGGTAAGTAGTAAGTTGAACTATGTCATCAAATTTCATTATCAAGAATACAAATTAAGGTCTATACGTACGTGTAATATTAAAATCATCCTCTAATCCCTAACTGTTGAAGAGTTTAACCGTCTATCATCAGCTCACCTAAATAACTTGAAAGTATACGACTGAAGGTCTTTAGATACGTATGAAATTGAAAGAATTATCCTCCAACTCCTAACCGTTGAGGAGTTGTACCTTCCACCTTCCATCATCAGCTTACCTAAATAATTTTTAAGAATACGACTAAAGGTAACATATATACATACGATATTTAAAGATTTATCCTCCAACTCCTAACCGTTAAGGAGTTGTACCTTACATCATCAGCTCATCATCATAAAATGATGACTACCATACGCAAATACTGGTGTAACTTCAGAAAATATACGAAAAACATAGTATGTGCCTATAAAAAATGAGGGTTTCCCTCGATTTCCCTGGGACCCCATCATCAGATCCTGATATGCTGGCAATGGGACCACCTCGGAAGCATACCCTTTCGGATACAAAAAAAAAATTCAAAATCGGTCCACAACTGACGGAGTAATCGGTGAACATACATAAAAAAAAAAAATACATACAGTGAAACATAGAACCTCCTCCTTTCCTCCTTTTTGGAAGTCGGTTAAAAATCGGTTCACACAGTCGAAAATTACGAGGTAACAAATATAAAAAAAATACATTCAATTTGAGAACCTCCTCCTTTTTTGAAGTCGGTTAAAAAGAGTAGTTAAAAATAAATAGACGCAACGAGAAATAATTTTTTTCTCAAATAATAATTTTATCTATAAATAATATCTATAAATAAAATAGGTAGTAGAGCCACGCTGATTTCAGCACGGTAGGGCCGGCTCGACCGGGGCGGTACTACCCTCGCACAGAAAATCAACGTAAAATGACCGCGGTTATGCTGTCGTGTTTCGTTGGTGAGTGCGAGACCGGAGGCCCAAATAGTCTAGTCAACAAGTTCCATTTGATGACTAGACTAAAAGATGCAGCAGCATCAATCACTAGGCCGCCATGGTGTGGGTTGCCATACTGCATTGTCTGCATTCGCAGTGAGTATGGTGACCGCCACTCTTGGATTCTGCTTATGCTTTCCATCAGGCAGAGTAGAGTCATTTTGGCGGGCCATATATAAAAAAAAAAAAAAAAAAAACATTTATTTTTTACGTAGGCTTGGCAGGCCTGATTTAAAATAGACATTTTTATTCGAGACGAAATACAAGTAGCAATATAAAAATAATCTAAACAATTAGCAAGACAGTTATGGCCATCTATTGTTAAGTATTTAAAACAATTTACTGTCCGTAAGTGCCCTCTATGTGTGTTTGTTGTAGGTTAATCACATTGGCGCCATGTTCGATGAATTCACACACTACAGTTCACTATCAATATTAATATATTAGTAATTTAAGTAAATATTCACTATCATGTTAAAATATAGAAAAACCAATGAATTAATTCCAGTAATCGGAAACTTTTGTAATAAACTAACTTTTGTTAGGACCTCACAAACGAGAAGCGCCATCTAGTTGACTAATACAAACTAATTTGTAAACAGTTACTAAGTTTGTAAGAATCTACTAGATGGCGTTGCTGGGTGTAAAAAGAGGCAATTTTTTTAAATCAACTAGTGTTCGATCGAAATTCGACCACTAGGCGAAGACTAATTATTTATTTATTTTAATTTTATGCACTCCTCCTCCGTATAAACTTTAACTGTTCCAAATTTCATACTCATAATATGCGTAATTTTCGTAAATAGGGGTACAAAGTTTTTGATTCATGTATTAATGATTTAATAAGTACCTATATGCAGGGCCGTCTTAACCTAAGCTGGGGCCCCTGGGCACACGAGAATTTGGGGCCCTTTTGGAAAGTAAAGAAAGCGTATTATAAAGGGTGTCTCAGAATGTTTTTCGTTTTGAGATGTTAAATAAAAAACAAGAATATCAATTAAAACTCGTTTTATTTATTGTTCAATTAAAGAGCAGTTCTTGAAGTTTATTTATGAAAAACAACCGTTTGCAAATGTGCACCATTGACTTGTTCATACTCATTTAACCTGGAGCTAAAATTTTCAATCACTCGCTGGAGCATCGCTCTTGGAATAGAGTTGATTTCTTCCGTGATTCTTTGCTTCAAAACATTCAGGTTGGGTGGCAATGGATATAAACTTTACTTTTTAGGTAGTAGATAGGAAAAAATCAGCAGGCGTTAAATCAGGACTCCTCCAGTTGATGTCTCCTCGGCGACTTATCACTCTTCCAGGGAATAAATCTTGAAGAGTAGCTAATGAGTCATTTGTAACATGAGAAGTGGCTCCATCTTGCTGGAAAAGGGTGTTGCGGTTGTAGCCATACTGGTTTTGCATTGCTGCAAAACCAGTATGCAAAAAGTCGGGATCATATGACAATATCGATCAGAATTAACGGTCTGAGTTCGACCTCGGTCATCCTCAAAAAAATAAAGACCGATAATTCCTTGACTTGATATGGCAGCCCAAACAACCACTTTTGGCGAGTGCAAAGGCTTCTGATGCAGTTCTAGTGGATTCTCGGAAGCCCAGTATCTGCAATTTTGTTTATTCACATGACCGTTGATGTGAAAATTCGATTCGTCGGAGAACCAGATGTTTTTGAAACTTCTAAAATGGTTTTTCAACAATATAGGGACAATATTTTAATATGTATATTTTATTTTTTATTTCAACATTTTTTTTTAACAATATAGGAATGAAAATGTAAGCCTTTCGAAATAATGCGATGAACCGTAGATTTATTCAAATTAAGAGAAGCTGCGCGCAATCTCAACGACTGTCGTGGATCGTCCATTACAGACAGGCGAACGCGGTCGACGTTCATGCTCGTTCTTGATGTCCTTTTGCGCCCAGACGATTTGTCCGGCATTGTATTCCCCGTCTCTTCAAATTTGCACACCCAATGCTTAATTAAATTGGCCAACCGCGCGACACTCAGTCTAAATTCGACGCTATGTATATTCACTTAACGTTTATTGTTCTGTGCCTCAAGAAACCGATTAGAAGTTTCTCGGCTAAACTGAATGACGAGTGGAATGCTGGAATGCTCATTTTTCGTAACACTGCCATTTTGCTCGTCCCGAGCATCGCTATTGCTACCACGATATTTAGCCAGGCGGTCGATATGCACTATTTTGTTGTACGGATCTTCCCACTTGGTCTGTAGTATAGGGACAAGTCGTATCGGGTTTTCTCGTTCCTGCTCGCGATGTCAACTGCGATTAGTTTCCATTCCGTTTTAAAGTTTCTGGTTTTCATGGTTTCGCATCTGTGGAACTTTTTACAACAGTACAAGTAGTCAATTTACTTCACCACTACGGCACCAATCTTGTACATCTTGCCGACAATTCTTGATACTAGGATGGCCTCCTGACGCTTTATTGTAAACTTTACGTAGAACGTTCGGCACTTTAGCTCTTGGCACAATTTTCCATTCTCCCATTTTCGGTACAGTATTCCGTTTTGTAGAACTAAACTATCCCATTGCACCCAATAAACTTTAGTAATAGCGCTTGCAGATGAGATAATATTATAAGCAGGTTTATATCACCCTGTGCTTACCATGTGATAAGTTTCTTTAGGTCAACGTCATCCCCCTGTGCTATCTTCATTGTTTCATCTTCACATGATTCTTAAAGTCAAGCCTGTTGATTTCAAGTTTGGAGTCTGAGTAGGTACATTTTCTCAGCGAGACATATTCTATTTGTATTGTCTTATGATGTCACATTTTATCTTGCTGTCATGCTTTCACAAATTGCTGCCTTGGAACTTGCGTCTTGTGTGCATCTTCTTTTCGCAATGTTTTCTCATCAGCTCCTATGGGCAGTCCTTTATTTTTTTCAACCTGGACATCTGCGAACTCATTAGCGGGCAACTTAGCTGCAGATGACCTCTCTCACCATTCTGTAGCACATGATCCCAGGACCCCTCTTAAAAGAAGTGTGCTGGTCAATGTTGCACTGTCCTTGTTCACATTGAGGATGGTGACCACCACTCTTGGATTCTGCTTGTGCTTTCCATCAGGCAGGGCAGAGTCATTTTGGCAGCTCAAATATTTTAAAAAATAAGACTTGACTTCCTTGATTTCTTCTGAGACTTAGCTTGTGAGTCGACCGGATATCCTGTCGAACCGCTTCAACCTCCAGTGCGTGTGCCAGTGCTTTCCTTAGTGAAGCATGGTGACCAAGCTTCACTGCAGTTCTAACCTACAAGTCCTTGATGCCGTTTATGAGAAACTGCACGATTTTTGCTTTTATCGTCTTTCCGTCAGTCGAAAGGTTCGCTTTCCGTACGAGGTTCTCAATTTCTAACCTTGGGCTCTATCGCGTAGCTGGGAGCGGTAACCGTGTTTCAGATGGCGTTTCCCATATATCGATTCTAGCACTTCTAACACTTCTTTATTACGCTACCTGAACCAGGCAGTGCTTCTAGGACTGACAGCTGTTGTTTCCTAAGCGCAACAGTAAAGGCAGTCGGGCACTGTTTATCACTCCACCAGCAATTTTTCCATGCGGCCCACATCTCACGACTTCCCGCGACCTTCGCCAGGTCGTCGGACCACCTTGCGAGGGACCCACCAAGGGGGAACTTTGTGGCCCCATCGGCTTTCGTTTTTGCGAGCAATGTGCCTCGCCCACTAACACTTAATTTAGTTATTTTCTTACACAATTTATAATTATAATAAAATAACATTAGCGATAGAGCATAATTGTATATACATCAAGCACATAATCTCAAAGATGAATGATTTAAAGATTTTTCAACTAATACAATTAAGCGAATCCTAAGACAGAATAAAATATTGAATTTAAGATTTAACGATCGTAAAGAAGGTAAAAGAGTCACAACTCTATTGTACGCTTTCATTTTTTTACCGAAATATAAAAATTGAAAGCCAAGTAATTATTTCTATTATTTCATATTTTAATTTAACCTACTATATTTTTTTGTGCATAAGTGTACAAAAATTTATAACGAGAACATATGTCTGATATAAAATTCTCGGTTCCTCGGGGCCCTCTTGAGATTGGGGGCCCTGGGCACTGGCCCCGTGTGCCCTTATGGTAAAGACGGCACTGCCTATATGTAGATTATGTTGCTCATATCAGTCGAATTGAATCTTAGGTAGGTACTAATAAAGCCGACCAAGTTTCAAGCAATAGGTCGCATCGCATACATTGTCATAATTAGAAGACGCAATGGTAGCGTATGCGACTGCTGTGCTTGAGGTCTTGGCTTCGATTCCCGGGTCGGACCAAATGTTTGTATGAGCTGCAAATATTTGTTTCGGAGTTTGGGTGTTTTTCTATGCATATTATGTATGTATTTACAACAAAAAAAGTTAATATGTATTTATATAAGTTGTCTAGTACCCATAACGCAAGCTCTGCTTAGCTTGGGACTGGGTGGCGTTGTGTGTTAGATGTCCGCAATATTTATTTATATTCCACCCGAATGCTAAATATGTTATAGGTACTAGCTGAGCCCTGCGGTGTTACCCGCGGTTCTGCTTGTACCTTACCTTTATAACAAAAACCGCGGGTGACGCCACGGGGCGAAGTTAGTAGAAAAAAAAGCTTAAGTTACTCCATATGTCATCAGTCAGTCATGCTATTGAAAGTCCTGTCAAAATCAGTTCAGCCGTTCCGGACGGACAAAAAATGTATTTTTGATATACCTACTGATCATTTCAAAATAAAATTTAACAAATACTGAAGTAAACACACGTGTTATCGCACTAACTTTGCTATAAACTACGCTACTTTTGGAAAAGTAGCGTAATTTTTTTTGCTTCGACATGAACAAGGCCGTGCGTTATCTACCTTTTTTTATTTGATCTGAGCCTCGATATATTTAAAGTCAATACCAAATCTTGAAGCTTTTGGGAGATAATTACAATCGCTTATTAACTAAAGCAATTAATGATTTCTTTCAAACAATATGACGTGTTGTACCTAGGTACCTAATACGAGCCGAGAGACGAGACTTCTTGTCAACATCAACAGCTTGATGTCACCATTAAGTCGTTTATGTAAACAAGGACACGGGCTCATGAAAAATTCAAAGAAAATATTCAGGAAAAACTCTCAATTTCATTTTTACAAGAACTGAATTCAATGTAGGGCCATACAGAATTGTTTGGTTATTTTCCACCTTTTCTAGTTTAAAAAAGTAATTAATATTTTAACTGTTTCAGAGTCTTAGAATGTAGCTCCTATAGTGCCACCATGTACGTCTGTACGTCCGATTATGTGCAAGACTTTTTCAAAAGTAGGTATAAAATATAAATCGCACTGACTATCATCAAAATTATGGCATGCCATTTACCTACTTGGAGTTTCTAAAACATTTTCGAAAATTTGCACTATCACTGCCAAAGGCAAAAAACGAAACCCTTATAGATTCGTCGTGTCTGTCCGTCCGTCTGTCTGTCTGTCCGTCCGTATGTCACAGCCACTTTATTCCGAAACTATAAGAACTATACTGTTGAAACTTGGTAAGTATATGTATTCTGTGAACCGCATTAAGATTTTCACACAAAAAAAAAACTAAATTTTGGGGGTCCCCATACTTAGAACTGAAACTCAAAAAATAAATTTCACCAGACCCATACGTGTGGGGTATCTATGGATAGGTCTTCAAAAATGATATTGAGGTTTTTAGCATCATTTTTTTCTAAACTAAATAGCTTGCGCGAGAGACACTTCCAAAGTGGTGAAAAGTGTCCCCCCCCCCCTGTAACTTCTAAAATAAGAGAATGATAAACCTAAAAAAATATATATGATGTACATTACCATGCAAACTTCCACCGAAAATTGGTTTGAATGAGATCTAGTCAGTAGTTTTATTTAATACGTCATAAATGGTAAACCGCAAAAAAAATACACTATTATTAAAACATCGATCAAAGTTACAACGAACTACAAGAACTTTTATATTATGTTACTTGCTGCTTCGGAACCCTTCATGGGCGAGTCCGACTCGCACTTGGCCGCTTTTTATTAGTAGTAAGGGTTGTGTGAGCCAATGAAAATCATATTGAAATCCTAAAATATTATAAATGCGAAAGTTGTGAAGATGTATGTGCGGATGTTTGATGTCTTTTAGGCAAAAAGTAACGAATGCATTTGGACGAAACCTTACAGTAATATAGCTTATATATCAGAATAACACATGCGATACTATTTACCACGATAACGCGAACGAAGCCGCGGGAAAAAAGCTAGTAGGTAATTTAATATTTCCAAACGCTATAGATACCTACTAAAAATGTTTACTGCCGTAATAAATACATCATGTCATAGAAAAAGAAACGATATTTTCCTTGTGGTTAGACATATTTAGGGCAATAATACTGTGAATTATAAATTGAATGTTTATCAAGTGGGTTCTTGCGTGTTATCGTGACGCGGATGATTCACTCGCGCAGTCGAGCTGTGATCGATTGACAAACTGATAACAACAACCACTTGGACACTTCTCTTAGACGTCTCACGAACGTTTCTTTCTGAAAGACAATATGATCCTATGAGAAGGGATTGTAAGATATCTAGAGCCTACGTAGATACTAGGTAGGTATAGGTACGAGCACTCCAAGAAGGTTTAAACTCCGCATTGTTAGGAATACAGATCCTTTGTTTCTACTTCGTTTATTACGTATTTATCTTTGTGAATATATTGTTGTTGTGTCTGTCTGTTTGTCTGTTACACTTTCGGGACTAAAGTGCGGCACCGATTTGGGTTAAATTTACAAATGGAGACAATTTGATTCTTGAGGAAGCACATAGGCTACTATATACCGCGGTATTTCGCGGGCAAAAGCAAGTATTATTTTAAGTTGTTATAACTAAATGTAAGAAGTACAATTAAAGTGTATACCTAGGTAGGTACAATAAAGATAATGTCAACTATATACCATATCAGTTTCTGCGTTTATTGCTTGAACTGTCTGCACAGAACTGAAGCAAAATCTACTCTGATTCAATGTATTTTATTTTTATTTTAGTAGTAATTAGTAGTTATGAAATTGTATTTAGGTTTGTGTTATTTATTTATTTTATTTATTTATTTATTATACATCATGCACTTTAGGTACATAGGCAGACTTAATGCCTTAGGCATTCTCTACCAGTCAACCTTTAGGTCATGCAGAGAAAATAGGAAGTAGATGCATTTAGGTTTTTTGTAAATTAACAAATACACATACATATATGAACTTACTATACACTACACATAATACATAGATGCATATGAATACACATACTAAAATATATATAAATACATACATACACAAATAAATACCATAACCAGTATGAGATGTCATTTATGTATTGGTTGATTTTGCGAGCTGTTTTAATAAATACTACTTTACTTTTGTTTTGAATGTAAAAACGTATTAGCAGGGATATAACCAGATCAACATCTTAGTTTAGTTCTAAATACATATCCCACCAAAAACATTTTCATGTAAAATGTTGCTAAGACGACTGCATATGGCTTACCCTGTGAAAAAGATATCAGATCTCATGTATTGCCAAGGTTCTGAATCTACACGCCCTAACTCTACCAACCCTAACTTCATAAACTCTACATCTCAGTAAAAATGTATGGCTTCGCCGTTTCGCTACCATACCGTCATAAAGGAGAAACGAAAGCCTTTTGTGTTTGCAAATATCTAGTTTCTGAAGTAATGTGCTATACGAATATTTAGTTTCTGAAGTGACGAAACAGCCAAGCCATACATTTTTACTGAGATGTAGAGTTTATGAAGTTAGGGTTGGTAGAGTTAGGGCGTGTAGATTCAGAAGCTTGGCTCTACATGAGATCTGATATCTTTTTCACAGGGTAAGCCATATGCAGTCGTCTTGGCAACATTTTACATGAAAATGTTTTTGGTGGGATTTCATTTCTTTTTGTAAGTTGCTTGAGGCAGTATTTTTTTTTCATCTTCTTTCTTCTTTTGAAAAAGTACGTGTACCAAAAATAAAACATTTGTGAAAGTCTCATACAAACTTCCACCCTCCAAATTTGTGAGTTGGGGGTCAAAAGTAATATGTTTATGAATTTTTTTGTTGTTTGTATACTAAACTTAGTTTACATACCAAATTTCAGCTTTCTAGCACTTCAGGAAGTACCCTAACAGTTTTGATGGTCATCAGTGTGTCAGTGACGAAATCGGTGTTTTTTAGGTATCAATAAAATCTAAAGTATCAGAGCTATGCAATTGAAACTTTGTATGTTTCATTAGTCTATTGGTCACATCATATCCTGAGAATTTGAACTATCTGGTATATCGGGAACCAAAGTTATGAGGGTTCAAAAAAACGACGAAACGCTTCGAGAAAAGGTAGGTAGTGCCCTTGCGCTTCGCTTGGCTCGTCTTGGCGGGGGCACGACCGTGCCCCCAGAATAGCTGGGTCACGGGTTTAATTCCTACTCAGTGCAAATACTTGTATCTATGCAGGAATATTTTTACACACAATTTTACATCTAGATAAATCGTGGGAGAGCCACGCTTCGGCATGAATGGGCCGGCTCGACCGGAGTGATACCACGGCCTCACAGAAAACCGGTGTGAAATAGTGCTTGCGCTGTGTTTCACCGAATGAGTGAGGATACCGGCGGCCCATACCAACCCAACCCCTCCCCCCAACTTCCCCCCCATCCCCCAAAGGCCGGTAACGCACTTGTGACGCCTCTGGTGTTGCGGGTGTCCATGGGCGGCGGTATTCGCTTACCATCAGGCGATACGTCTGCTCGTTTGCCGGTCTATTCCATAAAAAAAAAAAAAAAAAAGATACATAATATGTTTATCCATGTTTTAAAGTACGTTATACGAGTTCGTAGCTTCGTAATATTTTTTTTTGAAGATTCAGTTATAAGTTTCTCAAGTTAGAAGAGTTAAAAACTACCTATCTTGTACGTCTTTATGACAGTAAAAACTGCTACCTTGCTTTTTAGCTATTATATTTTAATCCATAACGTATACCTACAACAGTTTTCCTCGTATTTTGTAGCGATGTTTATTGATTAAAATCAGAGGCCGATAATATGCCTCAGGCTGTAAGAAAACAAAAGATAGGTATCAAATAAAAACGTACAACGTCTGCAACAAACATTTTATTTTGTCGCTAATTTGGTGATTTCTTACAACATAACAGTTTAAACAATATTATCAAAATATAAATATGTAGACTTAATTTGTTAAACAAACTGTTAACACACTCACGCTCACACACACAGACACCCCCATATAAAAATTCTTAAATATACACGTATATATTATAGTAAATTCGTAGGTTTGTTTCTCTAAAGTCAACTTACACTTTGTGACACAACACAGTGCTAACAGACGCTCAACTGCTTCACTGATACATCTAGTTTTCCTAATTAGGTACTACATAGGTAGGTACGTACACCTTCTCCACAGTCCCACGAGCCCGCCAGATGCAACGTCTTTACATTACAAAGGGAAGGAATTATTGTCTTCTCAGATGAGGAAGCTGCGATGCTAAAGATAAGAAGATCACAAACAAACCTTTCTCTATCATAATTAAGTTTTTACTTCCACGGATGTCGCTGGGAATGTCTCATCCGGTCTAAGCATACAGTCAGAGCCCCTAATAATTCACAACTATCATTTAAAGTTTTGGTGGTACGACCTACCAGGGAGGTCGCAATGTCTTTGGCGGGATGGGTGGTTACACTAGTCACCGAAAGTTATCATTTTTAGTTATTCTTTTACATTACTTGTACATTAGGAATATACACCCTGTGGACATAAAAGAACACCCAGACTCAGAACAAGAATTTGTGGATCACCCAAAGTGTTGTCCCATGTAGTTTTTGAACCCACAACACTTGACGCAGTAGAGTTGCGTGGTCAACTAGGTCACTAGGTCAACCGTGCAGTCATATTGAAATATAGGTTCATAAAGGACTTAAACTCGAATGTCATCATAGAAGCGTTGTAACAAAATGATTAGGTAACATAATATGAATGCATAGGTTTCTAGTACACATATATTTGCCTACTTAATAAATATGGTAAGACATTAGGTACTTTCCGTTGCAAAAATCTTCGCCTCTAAATGCACACCTTGTTTTTTTATGTTTTGAAAGGGCAAAAGTAAGTATAATATCCAAATATTTCTATATACTGTACAAAATACACGCAACTTGAAATAAATATTGTTTGTAACAGTTCAATGAAAGTTAGTACATGAGTGAAGACGAAAAGTGTTTAAGTGTTTTCATATTGGAAGAACATGAAAACAGAGTGCCAACATATATGTATAGATATATGTTTAAAACATTTCAAACCATAGTCATAATAATAAAAGTATCACTGAAAGGATTTAGATATGTAAAACCAAAATATGCAAACGGACAGACATAATAACTTTTACTGTGGTTGTACAGGTACACTGAAATGACATAATTACGCCACATCAGGCGGATCTCGTGGAATGTGCCGTAATCTAATTATAACTAAGGTTTATTTACAGATAAGGAACACTTTACGCGCTGGTCGTGGTTATGGCGGGCGGTAGAGCGCCGCCGCGCCGGGCAGCACGCCGCCTCCGCCGCGCTCTAGCGCTGGTACCCTGCAACGTTACCGACCATTATTGCATCTGTTACCCTGCCTAAACACACCAGTCAACAAACAGCTCGTACGTAACTCCACTGTCGCAGAGACGCATCTCGACAAACCTTGAGATAACACAAAGCTCATGCAAATATAACAGAACCTCACGACAAAAATTATACTTAGTAAATGTTAGTTTAGTGTCATTACAAGTGTTTACCAGTAACCGAGTAAAGTGCGAAGGCACAGCCTCCGTGAGCACCTTGAAGCGATCATCTTATATGAACGTTTATGGGAAAAGGACAACGGTTAGTATCCGGCTACGAGAGAGAAAGAGATAGAAAGAGGAGTCGACATTGTTACACGAGTGCATACGACAGTAGTCGTGGAAGTTAGTGGCAGTGCGCAATAAGCCGATATGCAGTACTGTAGAAACAGAATTGAGGAACATACGAGAGAGGCCAAACTATTGAATATTAAACAAGCTGATAGCGGCACGTGCAAAATTGGCGCAATCTAATGCCCTGTATGTACCTCCCCCGACAGGGTATGAGGTGCGAGGGTCCGAAAGGCGCAAGTCAGGCGCGGGGTACTCACATATCGGCTTGATGCCTCGCGGGGAGCAGCAGCAGCGGGGTGGCGCCCCCCGCGCCCGCCTCCACCGCCGCGTACAGCGGAGGCAGCACCCTGTGCGAATGTGCCTCCACTGCCAACACCACACACGTTACAGACTGAGTCAGTGCGACGGACACGTCACGGGAGCCGCGGAACACGGCGGGTACGTACCTGAGAGCGGCGCGGCGCCGGGGCGCGGCACGCTGTGCCCGCCGCCCATGCTCTTCGGCTTGCGCTTGCGTGTCTGGATGCCGTCCTTCTTCATGCTGAGCGGCCGGTTCACCTGCACAGACCCGCACGATCAAGCGGTCAGTAGTTAGAATCGCACGCGTGTCACGAGACTGAGTGACTTCACAGACGGGGAAACTCCTCGTAATCTCCCGCCATGCGGTCCTATCATCCTTTAAACAAGCGTATCTACACACGAAGAGATAATTGATAAAAGATTATTTATCTCATTATGAATATTCGTGGTCGCACGATGATAATTCTCTATCAGTCGGTAGCCCCGCGTTTTATCTCACGAGATTAGATGAGACCCTGTGTTTTGATTTTTTATACAGACCCAATATTTGCCGAGGAGTTCCCTGATAACTGTGACTGCAGCGGCGATTAGATACCTGCCGCGCGTCTAATCAGCATACCTAGCGTAATCGATGCACAATCGCGCGATACCACCTCTATCGACGGCACTGTAACGTGCGGCAGTTCCTGCTCCTAGTCAACAGGTAGTCGGAACCAGCGCATTCGCGATAAGTGCCTAGGTATATTGTACGCCTAAGGCTGCAACACACCGTACACTTACATTATGCAGTTTGTAGTAGAGGCCGCACGCGTTACAGACAGGCTCGCCGTTGTTATTTCGTCTCCACAGCGTTGTGTTGGAAGTGCGACAGTTGGCACAAGTCACACCGACGCGACGATTCCCGTTCGTTGGCTGCACATAACACATACATGTTAGTCAATATGAGGTTCTATGATTAACAAATAATTTTAATCGTTTAGATCATCAGTGAGGGTTACCAGGGCCTGTTGCGGTTTTGCTTTTTGTCCCTTTAGCGGTGGTCGGTTGACGCCGTTGATACGTGTATACAGGCCGCAGGCATTGCACAGATAATGGCCGGTACCGTCGCGCCGCCACAGCGGAGTGGTGGCTGCAGCACAATTCACGCACTCCTTTACTTCACCCATACCCGCCATACCTGTATCACAAAGTAAATGTTACAACGAGCTCGATGTAGCAAAAGTAATTTTCTAAATCGAGCATACATACTTGGATCAAATCCGTCATCTATAGGCAATAGATTATGTGGAGGCCATGCTTGCGCAGGCGCAGGATAGCCCTCTACTAGTAGGCCCCCTTCGTACCCTGACACGGGCACGTATTCCACACCGCCGCCTTGTCCCAGGTAATGTTCACCACCGACCTTATACTGGACAGTGTTGCCGTGTGTATACAAAGTTACCTACAAATCATAAAAATAATACAATTATTAAGTACAAATCATGAAATATGTCACAAGTATCGAGTAATATAAATTTAAGTGCACAGACCAACCTGTTGTGAGTTAGGACTCGGCGGTGCCTCATACACAGCTTGCGATTGCGGTATGACGGATCCGTACACTACATGGGCGCCCCTTGTCGTCAACGACGATGAAGAAAGTGTTGGATCTGAACGGTACAATAATTGGCTGGGGGGTGATTCGTCTCCGCGAGCGCCACCGCCCGTGTTCCCCGTAGCGGCTCCGCTCCCCGCAGCACTGCCGTACAATGTCAATAACTCCTTACTGCTTCCGGCATAAGAACCGTACGCAGGTGCTCCACCATACTGAGGACTCTGACTGGCATAGGTGTAGCCGCCGTGTACGGAGGTCACGGGCTGTAAGCTAGCATACGTGCTTGGGCGTGGCTCTCCCTCCCCACGCGTTTCATATTTAACCTGCTGATATGCGACACCGACCGACTGTTGGTTGTTCAGAGACGTTGTCTGAATCATCTCGAGTGCCGTAGACTGGGGTACTTGCTCGCCGAGCACGGTGGTATATTGGCGTGAATCGGAGGCATCTTCACCACCCACGTACTGCAATTGTTCTTTTTCTTTTTGCGCCAAGTATGTGTCGTGTGCTGCCTCTTCGCCTTCACCTTCCTGCGCCACGATTACGTGATGTGGTGCGCCATAGCGTAGCGCTAAGCTTCTGCTGTAGACAGGGCGCTGTGGAGTACGTGTGTATTGTGGTTGCATGCGTTTATCGACAGGCGCGGGCGACGCCAAAGTCCGATAGGGCTCTTGCTTGAAAGCGAGGTACCGCGCGGTCTCTGCCTCCGCGAGGCGAAGGCGCTCCTCGTCGTAATGTTGCTGCGCTTCCCGGTGCTCATCTTCAAGTTTAGGCGCGTACTGGTGGAGTTGCTGCGCGTCTTGCTCTAGTTGCACAGGCTCTGGGGGCTCGTCTTTCACGCCTTCGTCGACACCAGGATCACCTTCTTCTGTAGTAATATGACCTGCGGCGGTGATGGTCCGCACGGTGCGACGTGAGGTAATCACGGACTGTGAGTGCGGTGCCGGGGATCCGTCACGCGCCATGCCGGCGTTGGCCTGGTGCTGCTCACCGCCCTCCGCCCCGGCGCCCCTGTCGGCGGCTTGCTCCTGCTCCAGCCTGTCTTCGTGTTTGACTAGCTGCAGCGCCTCGGCGGTGTTATCCCCGTTGTTCTGCTCTAACTGCCCTACGTTCTCCATGCTCTGTCTTAGTTCAGGACACTCGCTGTGTAAAGAGGATGCGTCTACCTAAAAGAAAGAAAGGTGTCTAAGAAGTTTGTAGGTTACAAATAAATTTTGTGGGTTTTTTAACGCGGACACCTAAACAAACAAAAGGCTTCGCTTTAGGAGCGGAAGAGCGCCGGCCCGGAAATACGCGACAAATAGGGAACGAGCTCAAGCCGCGGCGCCGGCGCCCATATACGTAGGTACAGCGTGGAGAACTCGAGTGTCGCAAACATATAGCCATAGGTTTGATGAAGACAATTTATAGAACCTCTCAAAAGTTCAAGTTAAATGAAGTTTAATTATGTATGTTATACTACATTTATTAAACATACCTATGTTTGTTTGTAAACTTCAGTTTCTAAAAGTCAATATGAAATAAATAATTTTGCGTGTTTATGCATATATTAAAATAAATTTAAATATCTATTTGACTGCCTCGTTGGTCTCGCGGTTGGCGTGTGCGACTGCTGATCATGAGGTCTTGGGTTCGATTCCCGGGTCGGACCAAATGTTTGTATGAACTACAAATATTTCTTTCGGAGTTTGGGTGTTTTCTATGTATAATATGTATGTATTTACAAAAAAAAAGTATATATTATGTATTTGTATCAGTTGTCTAGTACCCATAACACAAGCTCTGCTTAGCTTGGGACTAGATGGCGTTGTGTGTTAGATGTCTGAAATATTTATTTATTTATTTATCTAAGACCTGAAATTTCAACAATTACCTAGTTGGTAGATTTAACTTTTGCATACTAAAAAATGTTAAACCAATTCCGACAGAACGAATGTGTCGAATCGTAAAACGCTAAACAGCGAGGAGTATTCTAGTTTTGGAACATTTTATGATAAGGATATTAAATTAATATGGTGACGGATGACACGGCACAAGAACACGACGCCGAGGCCCACCTTCGCGCGGTGAGCAAACATGCCATGTTGTGCCAACGCCGGCGCGAGTACAGTTTGTTGATCGTCTGTCGCCTGGCACCAACTCCAAACTGTACTGAGTGCGAGGGGACTAAGGTTCGTATTGAGGCGGCAGGAGAAGCGGTGTTTGCTCGAGCGATCGACGTGATAACCGCCGCTCGGGGCGATAAACTAGTCCATGCTGTTAATAAAACTCTTTGTAGCCGTGGTGTAATAACCACTCGCATGTACCCTCCTCACAGTCGCAAGGGCGATGCACATAATGTATTGTATATATTTGAAATGTTTGAAAATTATATTCATTCTAGCCCAGTCTATATCCTTATTAATTTTTTATAAACTTAAACTGTGATTCGATTTATACTTACCTATTTGCAATTAGAGCATTGAAAGACGACAAGATGAGCGTGCATTGCGTTTGCAGAAGTATGTTTGCCGGTGTTCTACATACCACGGTACAAGAAACAAGCGTAGAGCTGTCTAGACCCAGACTATGCATACAGTATTTTTTTCTTTTCAAAGGTCAGAGGTCAAACGTATCGCCTGATAGTGATCGATTACCGTCGCCCATGGACACCCGGAACACCAGAGGCGTCACAAGTGCGTTGCCGGCCTTTGGGGGATGGGAAGGGAGATGGGGGAGGGGTTGGTGTATTGAACTCCGGTATCCTCACTCACTCGGTAAAACACAGCGCAAGAAAAAACGTTTTACTATGATATTGCAAGGATGGGAAAAATAAGATAGGCAAATAGGTATATTTTATACTGAAAACTATATTATATCTAAACCATATTTATTTGTTGAAAAACTATAAGTTTTTTAAATGTTTCGTCTCAAGCCTGGTGTTGGAATACTTATTGGTTATTTTGAATACCTGAACAATGGGCAATGTACCTTGAACTAACACCGTTAAGATTTTTGCATCTGACTGAGCAAATATATAGATTGTTTTTTAGTATAGGTATTTATGCATTTCTTTGGTTCATGTACCGTAGGTGCACAGGGGCTTCACAGGTAATCCATAAGACTACAATTTTAACTCAACTTATAAGTATATCAATACCATACACTATCCTTATTAATATTATAAATAAATTGAATTAAAATTAAAATAAAATAAAATATAAAGCTTGTAATATGGAGGGCATTGCGAGTACGGCAATATACCGCTGTGTAACATGTTCCGACGGCAAATTTAAGTCAACCCGTGTATAGAACGTGTACATCTAGGTATATTTATATAAATATTATAAATACTACCCACATATAATATATACCTAGCATTGTCTTTATTTATATAAATAAACTAGCTGTTGCCCGCGGCTCCGCCCGCGTGTATGTCGGTTATCGCGGCAAACAGTAACCTATGTGTTAATCTGATGTATCTTCTATACTTATAAAATAACATGCTCTGACTGACTAACTGACTGATTCATCATCGCCGAGCGGAAACTATTAAACTTGGGAATACAAAATTTGGTGAGTATGATCGTTTCATTAAGTAGATACCCATTAAGGAAGGAATTTTGGAATTTCTACCCCCAAGGGGGTGAAATAGGGGTTGAAAGTTTGTATGGAAGTCCGTCATTTTTTAAGTTAGAAACATGAAACTTTATTTTTGGGCTACTGATTAAAAATGAGTAAACACGTATTTAAGCGTTTCTGATAGATAGAGCGAATATTCTACTCCTTAAGGGTGAAATAGGGGTTGACGTTTTGTATGTAGGTTAGTCTGGAAGTCCGTCATTTTTGAAGTTAAAAACATGAAAGTTTATTTTAGGGCTATTTAAGAAATATGAAACTTTATTTTTGGGTTACTTATAAAAATTTGTAGATATGTATTTCAACGTTTCCTAATATTCTACCCCTAAGGGGGTGAAATAGGGGTTGAACTTTGTTTGGAACTTCGTCATTTTTAAATTAGAAACATGAAACTTTTCTTTTGGTTTGGGCTACTGATTAAAAATGAATAGATACGTATTGTAATACGATATAAACATGAAAATTTATTTTAGGGCTATTGATAAAAAATAGGAGATACGTATTTAAGCGTTTCCCAATATTCTACCCGTAAGAGGGTAAAATAGGGGTTGAAAGTTTGTATGGAAGTCCGTCTTTTTTAAGTTAGAAACATGAAAAATTATCTTTGGGCTAATAGTTAAAAACGCGTAGATACTAAGTGTCTCTGGATATTATATCTACCTCTTTTTTTGTGCGGAAATTCCCTCGGATATCACCAACTAGTGGTTATGTCGGACTCGAACCGACTAAAAACCGCACACCGTCTCGGGTTCTAGAAACCAGGGAACCAGAGCGCCCTCAAAAGGAAATCCCATAAATGATATTTCTACCCCTAAGGGGTGAATTAGGTGTTGAAATGTCGTAAGTAGATTAGTTTGGAAGTCAGTCATTTTTAAATTAGTAGCCTGAAACTTGGTCCTTAGGCTTTTAAGTACAAATAAATTAATACCTATATCATCATTTATGGGAATTCTATTTCTAAAGGGGTAAAAATAAGGGTCGAACGTTAGTATGAAATCCTTTTTAATGGGCTATTGATTAAAAATAAATAAATAGGTACGTTTAAAAACATGAATAAATTATTCATACATACTTACACAGTTTTAATTAAATATATTGTAAATAATCAACTTCCACGCGAGCAAAGCTGCGGGCAACAGCTAGTAAGCTATATTACTGTAAAGTTTCATCCAATTCCGTCCAGTGCTTTTTGCGTGATCAAGTAACAAACATACACCCTCACAAACATTAGCTTTTATAAATTAGTGTGATGTGATAAAATCGAATACGAAAAACAATGTTAAATTTATCACTACAGTTAAATGAAAAATTAGACATAACGAAAGAAGCTTATTTTCAAAGCGTAAATAAAACTAAATTAATTAAGTATCTACAACTAATTCAACGAAAAAAATGGAAGGTATCTACAACTTACTAAAAGAAATTAAAACACCAACAAATAAGGTTAAGTAATTAAATATTTGCAACGAAAAACATCTGCTTACCTATGCCTATACCAATAACCTAACAAAATCCTATAAAAAAGTAAATTATAGGTACCTAAGTACCTATGCTATAACCTTACAAAATTCTAAAAATACCGACAAAACCAATTAGTATCTACAAAAGACTATTTGCTAATTATTTAGGTACAACAAAAATCGCCTGCTTATACCTATGCTATAACCTGACAAAATCCTAAAAAAAACTTCGTTTAAAAAAACTACCATAACCTATCATACCTATACCTATATACCTATCATAAAGATGTTTTGTATCATTTTCTGGTAAATTATGATGAACTATTATGTTATATGTTTACTTCTCTTTCAAGTATTTTAAACTTAAAATAAATATCATAATTATAAATGACCATTTAACGTTTATGGCATTCTAGTTTTTGGTTCAGTATCAATAAGAGCATCCTACCCAAAAAATCTAAATTTCTTTAATGTACAGAATTGATCTTATACACTTTTCTTATGCGTTTAAAAGTAATCATATTACGTACCTATTGTAAAGTTGGTTACTTGATTCCAAAAGATGTCGCTGTTTCAGCACAGAAACAATTTTCAAGAAAATGTAATTGCTTCAGTATCGATTAGAGAGCCCCCCCAAAAAATCATCTAAATTTCTTTAATGTACAGAACTGAACTGTTACATTTTTATTATACGTTAAAAAGAGTAATCATATTACGTACCTATTGTAAAGTTAGTTACTTGATTCCAAAAGATGAAAATTTTTCAAGAAAATTTAAAACAACCCTTTCTATGGAAAGAGAGAACATAAAACAAATACCTACCTATCAAATACTAACTATATACCACATTAATCACAATGCTTGTGCATAAAACGTTCCCACGATTATTTTGAATATTTAAGTCATGCGGGCACAACCAAACACACAGATTCGACGTCTACAGAGAGATATAGATATTCTTTTTCCTATGGATAGAGAGGTTGCGATAAATCAAATACTTAATGCTACACCGAATTATACGTAATACGTTCTACGATTATTCCACGATATATTAATCAAAGTGTTATTAATTACGCATGGCTGGCAATAGATGTCACTACATGTTGTTTTACGTAATGATAAATTCTTTATAAATTTTTTTTCCAATAGATAGAGAGATTGTGATAAATTAAATACTTTATGCTACAATCTTCAGAGTATCTTCTTTCTAACAAAAAAAGAATTATTGCAATCGGACTACTCGTTAATGAATTACAATTAATTACACATTTTGACTTTCATCTCCCCTCCCAAGGAAACCGTTCGGAATTTCGGAATAAAAAGTATCCTATGTCCTACCTCGGAGTATGAACTCAAATCATGCCAAGTTTCATTTGAATCCATTCAGTAGTTTCGGCGTGATGCGCGACCAAGATACAGACAGACAGACAGACAGACAGACAAAAATGAAAAAAAAAATAGTTTTCGTTTCAGTATCGATAACAGAGTGCCCTCCAAAAAAATTTTCAAAATATCTTCAATGTACAGAATTTGACCTGTTACATTTTTATTATAAGTATAGATAGGTCTACATATATCCTTATTTATAAAACTGAAGAGTTTCTTTGTTTGAACGCGCTAAGCTCAGGAACTACTGGTCCGATTTAAAAAAATATTTCAGTGTTAGATAGCCCATTTATCGAAGAAGGCTATATATTATCACGCTAAGACCAATAGGAGTGGAACACCAATGAAGAATGTTTAAAAAACGGGGGGAAATTATGACGCTACGGGCAATAGGAGACGCAAACGAGGTTGCGTTGGTCGGCTAGTAGGTAGTATATATATAGAGTTTCGACAATGATTTCTAAAGTTTTTATTTTATTCTGCTTATTCCAAAAGTTTTTTACTCTTTTGATATAGGTAGGTACAAACATTTGTTTTTAACCCCCGACCAAAAAGAGGGGTGTTATAAGTTTCACGTGTCTGTCTGTTTATCAGTGGCACCGTTGCGCCCGAACGGATGAAGCGATTTCAATTTAGTTTTTTTGTATGAAAGGTGAGTTACGTGCGAGTGTTCTTAGACATGTTTCATGAAAATCGGTTAAGCCGTTTAAAAGTTATGGGGGTGAAAGTGGGGAAGAGTAACCGAATGTCTGCAAAAATATCATCGAGTGGGGTCTCAAATGAAATCGCATAACGTGTTTTTACTTTTTAAAGGGAACTCAGGTTATAATGTCGGGGTTTTTTTTAATTTTGAGAATTTATAGTTATTGTACTGATGTAAGGTGAACAGTACAGACATTACAAGATCTATCTAACGATGATCGACTCACTATAGGATCTGCTGGGCTGGGCTGGGCACTATAGGAGGAGGGCTGGGACGAAGTGGTCTCTTTCTGTGAGGCTGTAATGCTCCAGAAAGAGACCGCTGAACGGGATCGGGAGAGAGCCGATCCCGAGCGTAGGCGACGTCGCCGGCGATACCAGCCGCTGACAGGACCGCAAGCTGCCAGAGAGTGGGGACCTCTGGTAGCTGATTAATTGATGCGGTCAGCGATGGGTGGGCGGCCTGGTCGCACAACTGAGGTCAGGCCGCAACATATAACGGTTGGGCCGACAGGCAGAGGGAAGTCGAGGCTTCCCCCAGTATAGCGTCTCTCAAGATGCGGCGTCGTTCCTGGGGGGGACCTGCAATAACTTGGTCCGGGTCTTCCTCAGAGCTGAAGGGATCTGCTGTCCATCTCCACCTTCTTGTTCAATCATCATAGGGTTAATTCTTCAGATATGTTTGCTAAATCAAAAACTACTAAGTGATAAGTTAATAATATTTCGGACATCTAACACACAACACCATCTAGTCCCAAGCTAAGCAGAGCTTGTGTTATGGGTATTAGACAACTGATATAAATACATATATACTTTTTTTTGTAAATACATACATATTATACATAGAAAACACCCAAACTCCGAAACAGATATTTGCAGATCATACAAACATTTAGTCCGACCCGGGAATCAAACTCGAGACCTCAAGCACAGCAGTCGCATATGCTACCACTACGCCACTGAGGCAGTTTCAGGTCAAAAAAAGGATCACACAAAAAAAATTGCCTCGTTTTTATTTGTAGTATTTGCAGTGTTACACTTATAGACAGAAATCGAGATTTCAACCATTTTAATACCAGAAAACATTGTCTCAAAATCGTAGGGATACTTATACAGCAGATTTAAAAAGACGAAATTAAAAATCCTCAACACTAAACCCGTCTACTACATCGTCTTCTAAAACAGTTAAAATAGAAAACGTGGTTATTAGTTTTAGGGAAAACATTGAGCTTAAATGAATTTGCCTATCAGTGTAATCTGTTATTAACAGACGATTCTATCTCTAGATATTATGTCGATAATGTAGATTTTACATTAGACAGCAACGTGATTCACCGCGAGCGATTGAACCAATACTTGCCATTGCAACTGGCTTCAGCTGCCTCGCCTTAATGTATAATATTTGTTATGTGGCTATGGGGAAGGTTGAGAAGATTTATGGACAAATTTAGAGAAGACAGGTAAAAAGAATAGTAAAAAAATAACAAAAACTATTTGTTCATCTTGAGTCTTGAGACCCGAGTTTTACCAGATCAGACCTTACTGTGCATTTCCCAAGATCTTTCTGTTAGTGCCATGAAGCGTATTGTCTATACAAATGTATTGTTTACTATAAAAAGCTTTCCAAACGAGTCCATAACGTTCGCGTTATGGACTCGTTTGAACCCTTCGGGGTTAAAAGGTCAAACCAAGCGGCGTAGCACGGTGGCTACAATCCGTAGCGTTCGGTAGCAGCCGTAGCCCGTAGCCTTTAGGATAGACAGGATTAGCGTTGCCAGACGTCCCGTATTTCCCGGGACGTCCCGTATTTTAGACATAGTTTAAGAAGTCCCGGCGGGACTGACTTGGTCCCGTATTGTTGTCGTATCGCTAAAATAGGTCGATCTATGTTTGATATGTACTTACGCACCCAAACGAAAAAAATCCTTATCTAAGTGAGAAAGATTTATTGATCGATTAAATTTTTTCAATAATTTTTAAGAAGTTGCGGAACTTTTTAAGTTAGAAGATTTTAAATATGGATTGCTTGTATGAAGAATTCCAAATAATTACATATCAAAAAACCGGCCAAATGTGAGTCGTACTCCCACAAGAAGGGTTCCGTACCATTATCTAACTTAACTAACGAAAACGAACAAAAAAAAACATGTTTTTGTATGGCAGACCCCCTTAATTATTGTTTTATTTTAATTATTTAACAGGTAGTAGAGCCACGCTGATTTCAGCACGATGGGGCCGGCTCGACCGGGGCGGTACTACCCTCGCACAGAAAATCGATGTAAAATTAAAGCGCCCGGGCTGTTATGTTTTGTTCGTGAGTGCGAGACCGGAGGCCCGCAGAAGCATCACTAGGCCGCCATAGTGTTGGTCACCATGCTGCATTGTCTGCACAAGCAATGAGAATGGTACCACCACTCTTGGATTCTGCTTATAATGCTTTCCATCGGGCAAAGTAGAGTCATTTTGGCCGGGCCTAACCTAAAGTGAATATACATCTAAACATTCTGTGATTATTTCAAGCGTCTACCTTGCCGTTATCAATATCGAGCAAAAACTATCAAAAAATCACGTTTGTTGTATGGGAGCCCCCTTCTGTTCGAGAAAATTTCAACTGTCTTACTATCACGGTTCATGAGATACAGCCTGATGACAGACGGACAGCGAATACTTAGTAATAGGGTCCCATTTTATCCTTTGGATACGGAACCCTAAAAACGATAAGTCTTACTAGATAATTTTGTTTTTTAATTTGTCCCGGATAAAAACCTGAAATCCCGTATTTTTTTGCCCATTTCAGCAGTTGTCCCTTATAGGCGAAAAAAAAATCTGGCAACCCTAGACAGGATACTCTCAATGCTCTTCACACTAATATTAAAAAGGGGAAAGTTTGTGAGTGTGTATGTTTGTTACTTCTTCACGTGCAAACTACTGACCAATTTTGATAGAATTTGGGATGTAGGTAGCTGGCACCCTTGATAACACAGGCTACTTTTTATATACCTATATATATTTGCTACTATGAGAATACACATAGGCTACTATTTGCCGCGAAAACCGATATACACGCGAGCGGAGCCGCGGGCAACAGCTAGTTGATAATAATAACTAGTGAGTTTACTACTAAATACTTTATTCCACGTGCACAGTCTATAGGAAAGTGGTGGTGGTGGTAAGTGAGTATGAACCCTTGAACGCCTGGAATTCCGAAGTCACAAGTTTGAGGAGAGAATTCGGTCTTTTCTCGAAAGTTTGAAGATCGTATCGGTCCGGAAAGATCGCAGACAATAACTTATAGCAAAGATTGGCTGTACAAGGCAAAAATTGTCTTGAAAATTCACACAGTGCTTACATACGTTTAAACATTAGTTCCGAAACAACCTGTAGGCACCCACCCACACTCCTCGCGCAAACTACTTCTTTATCCATATCTCTCTATCTATCTCTCTATCTATTACAGAATTTCAACTTAATATCAAAATAGTATATTTTAAAGATAGTTATCGACTAGCTAAACGATGGATCTAGCTTCTAAACGCTGCCTTTTAAAGTTTTGCCGCTAACGGCTTGTTTGGTTGTCATGTGATCCTTCTAGATCAAATAATTTAAGGTATAGGTAAATGTTCGTTAATAATTATTTTATCATCCCTTTAATACAAGAAATTTTCAGCTCAGTGAACTTAACCATTAATTTTTAAATAAAGAATTCGATTTTAAAATTAGAGAACCAGCAACGAGTTGCACGACACGACAGCACTCTAAAATTTATTAGAGTTTTATGTTAGTAGAACTAAATACTCTATTTTATTATCAAGAAATAAATACATAAATAAAATCTTTATTAATATGTATAATTAATAATAGGTCATTTACATAATTAACGCTTTCTGTCCAGTTGAAATATCAGAATTTACATGGACCCTCAAACAAGTTATGAATCTGCGTGCGAACCGTCAGTGGTTTGGGGCTCTGTCCACTCACTGACTCTTACTACTACTGTAAAGTTTCATCCAAATCCGTTCAGTAGTTTTTGCGTGAAAGAGTAACAAACATCCATCCATACTTACAAACTTTCGCGTTTATAATCTTCTTATATATAAAACTAGCTTTTGCACACAGCTTCGCTCACGCAGACTTTCATCCCCTGATTTACCCCCTTAGGGGTAGAGTTTTGTTAAATCCGTTCTTAGCGGATGTCTACACCCTATAAGGAACCAACCGGCCAAATTTCAAGTTTGTAGGTATTACAGTTTCTGAGATCTCGTGATTAATAAGTGAGTGGTATTTCGCTTTTATATATATAGATTCTCGTGTCACAATGTTAGTTACCATACTCCTCTGAAACGGCTGGACCGATTTTTATGAAATTTGGTGTGCATATCGGGTAGGTCTGAGAATCGACCAACATCTATTTTTTATACCCCAATATTTTTTTATGGCAAAACAACGTTTGTAGGATCAGCTAGTGTTAGTATAGATATATATTTATGTGACCAATGTGTGTTACGTTAAAGTGTTTTCTTGTAAAACATAATAGGTACAAGGGAAATATTTAGTGTTGCACTCTCCATGAGTTTTTATAGTGATGACACTTTCAAGTTTTGTCAAAATGAAACAAAAATGTTAGTCACCTCAAGTTACCGTTTTCACAAAGATATTTTTAGATGATGAAATATCTGCCACTTTTACCTACATTACACAAGCAGTATCGAATAATCATTAGTTTATATTTACTTCAAAATTGATGTAACACAAATTCTGTCTAAGATTAAGATAAATGAACTGAAATCTATAATAATATATAAATCTAAACTATAATATATAAAGCTGAAGAGTTTGTTTGTTTCTTTGTTTGAACGCGCTAATCTCAGGAACTACTGGTCCGATTTGAAAAAATCTTTTGATGTTAGATAGCCCATTTATCAAGGAAGGCTATAGGCTATATATATCATCACGCTAAGACCAATAGGACCGGTGCACCAATGAAGAATGTTACAAAAACGGAGGAAAATTATTACGCTACGGGCAATAGGAGACGTAAACGAGTTTGCGTGGGTCATCTAGTAAAACTATAAATGTATTTAAGTTATACTAATATTTAATTATATTTATAATGACAGTTCGAATTTACCCCAAACAGTATTTGTTCATTTCTTTTACGACTGCATCTTGTCAGTGCCTGTACCGTTTCTACAAAATGGCGGCAATTATTATTACTTATATTTTCAACTCGTGGCAATAAAACCAATTAAGACTTTCAGAGTATTTATAGTACCTCATATAATATCAAATACATTTAAAAGAATGATTTATGCCTACTTGTATAAATATAAAGAAGCTATAAGGTAAACATACTCATGGTTATGTTTAAAACATCAAAAGTTCATACAATAGAATCTCATGGAGCGAGACAGTGTTTATCACTACCGACGGCATACTATTTGAAAAAATGAAAATCTATTTATTTTCTTACTACTGTATGTAAATACAGTTAGTTTCATGTGTATGGCTACATTATACTCATCCATGAAAATCTGTAAGAAGTTGCTTAGATATTGGACACAAGAACATCATAAAACTGTTTTCCAGAACTATCAAATACACAACTACTGTTTTTTTTTTCAATTTTATCACAACGTACTTAAGATTATACCTAATAATTTCTACCTACTGCAGGACCACACAGGTCTGGCAAACCTTAACATAAACAGAAATAAGCGCATTCAGAACTAAAGTACCATAGTTTTCTGCAGTCCGGCGACTCACGATCCAGTAAAAATTTATTCATGCCTGTACACCTACTTAGCTAAAAGAGAATTCGAACAATCTTCAAATGAATACCTAGAGAGTTTCAGCGAGCTATCATTAAATTATATTCTTTGTCTACTTCCTTGATTCTTTACAATACATCTACGCACAACACTGACTGAGGGTTCATCAGTAATTCTAACATTGTGACACACTCACAGTTCATGAGTGAAATCATTTTACAAGAGTAGTACAGGACTTAGAACTGATGATTGTGTACTTGTGACAGCATTTATTATAATAGTTTTTAATGAAAATAAAAACATAATTTTCACTGTCCTTGTGTGCATAAATGCAAATGCAGATCAAAATATTTCTCATTAAATATGATGAGGCTTAGTAAATCCGAAGTTTATTTTGGTCTGTCAGTGCTATCAGGTACAGATTAGATATTGGCTTGGCTATTTGCTCGGGAATCCCGCATATCATTACCACACGTACACATAATACTGCTTGGTGTAACTACGACCCCAATAGTCTTTTCTCACAGCCGTGGCTGTCTTCAGGTACAAGAGATGTACTTACCGCCGAAGTGTGATGTAGTGAAAGGTGAGCGGCAACTCCTAGCGTCTTCAATTTTGGTCGTCAGAGAGCTGTTTAAACATCACAGTATGTCACAGGTTTTGTTGAGTCTCGCAGATACACACTACACTAAATCGCGGCGTGTCAGGTCGGCGACGCGCGGCACTCGCCCGAGGTGTTCTGTGCGGCCCAGGTGAGCCGAGCTTTCAGTGGGCGCGGACAGGCGCGCGCCCCTGTGTGTGTGCGTGTGCGCAAGTGTGCGTGGCCGACAGCGCTCGCGATTGGCCGGGCGGTGAGCGTCGACACGGTGACGATGCGCGGGGAAAATTTCATGTTTCAGCACACCTCGCGCACTCAGCCGCAGCTCGCGCGCACCCTCATACCTGTATACTTGCGTGGACATGGCCGCCACTGAACTGTAGATACAGCGGCCGCTGATGAAGAGCTGGTACGAACATCTCAACTATCGCCACAATCACTACGATAATGAACGATAAACGGATAACTAACTACTAACTCATTCATATTTCATGCATTCGCTGTTTGTACAAGGCACGATTGTGTTGTTTAAAAATGAATCTTGAAGTAGAACCAGATAGGTACATAAACCAACAAGTTTACGGTACACGGCACGGTGTGGTTAATCTTGCCGAAACACGAGTTAGGTGAAGTAGCAGCAAGCAGTGTTCTTTATTCTTTTGTTTGTTTGCCATCCAACTCTACACCACATTAAAAATATTCGCTCGTGATATGTTTATACACCTAAAAAGTATTTGAGCGTATCCGGAGTGCCCTTGGTTTAAATTTTCAAATACATCATCATTTAGGTATATAATCCTCACTTATCCCCCAATTTATATCACAATAAAATGTAGGTACAGCACGAAGGTGCGCTTTAAATAGTCATTATTATATTTACGATAGTATCTTAACAATAAAAAATCGATAAGGGTAATGCGCGCCTGTTATCTTATCTGGGGGCTTACTTGAGACATCGATCATCGGTCTAATTACTGACAACACCGTGCCTTCGAACTGCAAGTCCGTCGCGTCCTTTCCACCTGCACCACTGAGCCCTACTCATCATCTTACTCAATCTCTTTTCAAAACATCCTCTTTATATAAATAGACCATCTGTTTATTCAAGTATTTTCTTATTCAATAGTAGCACAGTGTATCACAATACAACGTCTCTGTTCTGTATTATTTCATAGTATAAACTAAGTACCTAAAGTAGTATCGAATGATCATCTCTACTTTACTTAATTTGAAATAGAAAATGTTTAGGGCGTTACACGAATTTACGATACAATATAACAGCTATTGTTTAATTAAGACAGGCAGTCATTAAAGTCTAGCATTCGTCTAAGCTATTAGAGTGTCACCATCATCCCCCATCCACACCGTAACCGGTGATGACGACTCCCCCTTGTTCAGCCCGGGTTGTCCCTTCGATGGGCTCTGATGTGACTAGCAAAACGAAACTTAGTTTTGAAAGTCCGGTTGCATTGCGCACAGTAGAGCTGGCCGTCCGAGTTGAGAGTGTAGTTGTACGTGATCCTGGGTCTGGTTTTGCGCTTCTGCAAATTCGCGTCTAAATCCTTCATACGGGCAGTATTAGAGTGTACTGAGATCACGAAGCAAATACAAAGAGGATAGGACTTAAACGACTGTGCACCGTACACAGTGCCTCTATTACGGTTCTAACGTCAACAGAAGGAACGTGATTAAAAGCTTTTATACCCCAACTTACTACTACTACTAATTCATACTTTAGGTAGTACATAAATTGTCTAAAATCGCAAATCAGTAAATTTTCATGACATTAAGAAGAAAAAAAAAACCGATGAAATTCAGAACCTCCTCCTTTTGGAAGTCGGTTAAAAAGGGTTTTATGTCATGTAAAAACTACTTCGATGTGTGTTTTAATGCTATCTATGAATTTTCGTTGTAAATAATTTTAAACTGTATTTATTGATAGTACGTAACAGTTCTAGAAAAATGGGCGGCGGTAATCGCTTACTCTCAGGCTATACGTCTGCTCATTTGACCCTTATTCCATAAAAAACAGCCGCATTGTCCTACAAATTGTGTGGTACGTTATCCTGGTCCTACGCTCCAAAGTTTTTTGTCCCTGCTACTCCTGTTAGCTACCACAATCGAACAATTTTGTAAGGTGAAAGGTGGTCCCCTCATAAAAATGAAGCCACTCACGAAAAATTAGCTCGGTAGTAATAACTTGTAAAATTTGTTCCGGCGATCCCGGACTATCAGTATTACATATTTACCTAGAACGAGATGACCCGACGAATTTGGTATCACCTAAATCTCTTTGTCTACCTATTTGAACAATAGTGTCTACTTTTTACAAAAGAAAAGTATTAGTACCTACCTAGAGCTAAACTACAAAAATAACAATGAATGTTACAAACTTCTCACGCAATAAATCGTTTACCAAATGATGACAAATCGTTTTACAAATAGTAAGTTGCAGTTTAACAAAAGATTGACATATTTTTTAGTTTAATACGTCTTTCCAAGTACGATCACCAATTAGTTTCTGAATACATCCATTAATATTTTTTTAATCTAAACCCGAAGTACTTTGAGTATTGCGAATACATATTGTCGATTCGAAACCATTATCTTAATATGGTTTACTAGGAAAATAAAATTGTTATTATTTGTGGGCAATATAAAGTGTATCTGAAATACTTTATATTGCCCACAAATATTTAGAAATTAGACAAATCTATCCAGACATTCCTGAGTGTTAGTAAAACTAGCGAGCAGTATTTCATCTTCATTGTTATACTCGTAAATAGGCATAAGGTTATGAGTAAATTATATTTGCATTGATTTAACATTTTTTTTTATATTTACGTTATTATCTTCTTTTTTTATTTTAACTTGCAAAAAGTGAAAAAAGAACATTTTATAAAATTAAAACATGTTTAGCATGGCCAGCCCCCACTTGTCAAGCGTGTGGACGTATGCCTTAACCCTCTCCTGAGAGGAGACCCGAGCCCAGCAGTAGGACGTTATGGGTTGTTGATGATGAAAAAGTATTTTGTTAGTTGCATTTCGTCAAAGTGAAAAGAGTAAAAAAAGAGAAAAGATCAATCATATCAATTATCACTAGATTGATGACGCCACACTGAATGGAGAAGGGTGATAAAGAGAACCGAATTGCTATAGGTAATACATGCAAACGGGTATGGAGCATAACGCAATTTTTCAAATTCTTCAATAACTAGGTATAAGTCAATTATTTGTGTACCGGGTTAGTGATAGATGCAATTAAACTTCCACTATTTGTGACAATACAAATTTTTTCAGCTAAGGAAAGAATTCGTAGAAATCCTGAAAGAAAGCTAGCAAATTGATTTTGAATTTTGCTTTAGTTGTGAAAGTTCGGGAAATAGAAGTAAACGTAACCTTTCAAATGAATTTATAGTGATTAAGTCCCGCTATACATAGCGGGACTTAATCACTATAAATTCATTTCAAAGATGCATGGAATATAGTTTTACAACTTTATGCAATATACCACGATTAAAATCAGTCAAACTTATAAAGCCAATTTTTGATCACATTTGAATGGTGCTTGTAACCTATTACCCATACCTATCCGCATTAATAGTTATTTGTTATACAAGAGTGCAAAGTTGCTTTTTAACGGCGTGCTCAATTTTGATGACCGAGTAAGCGAAGGATTCTAAAATTAGAATCCTGAGCGTCAGCGAGGGAATCAAAAGAGCATGAGGTGAAAAATCTTTGTACTCGAGTGCAACACGTAACTTTTCATTCCACCTCAACGAGGAAGCAACTAAATGCAAAAAAGCATTAACAATCACAAGATACTTTTATTTCAGTTTAGGTATTAATATTTATTAGGTACTACATTATGATAGGTAAGTATTACAGATTTATTTTTAAATTATTTCAAAAATACTTAGGTACTCGCTCAACCCCGCGGTGTTACCCGCGATTTTTGTCGTACCGCGAGTTACACCGCGGGACAAAGCTAGTCTAAAAAAGTAGCCTAATTTACTCATTAGATTATCAGCTATCTGCCAGTCAAAATCCCGTCGTAATCAGTCCAGCCGTTCCAGAGAATACCCGGAACAAACAGACAGACAGACCGACTGACAGACAATGTAACAGTAATTGTAAAAAAATAATATTTTAGTATATGTACCGTGTATACATACATATACATTTAGTAAAAAGCGATTATTTAAATATTACAAACAGACATTTCAATTTTATTTATTTGTATGGATGTACCTATAGATAAATTGAGAAAAATTGAAAGTTACCTTGCTTAGTTACATAAGAAGAAAATGGTGCGGCGAGAGCAAATAAAAAAAACTACACCAAGAAGGTTCCGAGTCTGAGTTTTTAACAAATTAAAAAATATTGTATGATTAATTCACAGACATATAAAGAGAAGCAGACTAAACACAACCCATGCAAATGCGTGGCAATCACACTACATACAAACATTACTCACACAGACACAAAACACAGTGCCGAATTCAGCAATAAAAGATTGCACTTTAAATTAATATTTTGTACCTCGAAATACACGTGTATGAGCCTATGCTGCATGCCGAAAAAGCCCATTAATATGTCTGATAATAATAATGTCCGGTGGACTACTAGTGCTCCACAAACTAAGAAATATGTTTCGGAGCGTACTAATTTCGGTGGATCGGTTTGTACCAAATTTGGTCGTCTGTTAGGACTTTTTCTTTGCTACTTAGATGGCAGACAAGCACACGGCCCATTTGATTGAAAGTGGTTACCGTTAAACTGGAGCTCTGTTTAGCTGTATGTTCTTCTTTTGGGTTATTTAAGTGAGAAATAATAAAATAAAAACCAAAAACTTTTAATGAGTGTTTATTTATTTTTAAGAAATAAATTCGTTTCGTTTGAAATAAATTCGTTCCGATGTTTGATTGGTTTTAGCATAATGATTACATCTTATATCTATATACTAGCTGACCCACGCAACCTCGTTTGCGTCTCCTATTGCCCGTAGCGTGATAATTTTCCCCCGTGTTTTAATCATTTTTCATTGGTGATCCGCTCCTATTGTTCGTAGCATGATGATATATAGCCTATAGCCTTCCTCAATAAATGTACTATCCAACATTGAAAGACTTTTTAAAATGGGATCAGCAGTTCCTGAGATTAGCGCGTTCAAACAAACAAACAAACTCTTCCGCTTTATGGTATAGATAATGTCACAATTGTTTTCAATAAAATGTGAACATGTTGGGCATCATGCTCTACATCAGCAAATTCGCAGCGGAATAAATCAAAATTACAATCATCTATATATTTAAAAGAGTAAGGTGACTGACTGACTGACATACCCAGAGATCAACGCACAGCCCAAACCGCTGAAGCTAGAAAGTAATTTTTGAAATTCCACCCCTAAGGCAGTAATCAGGGGATGAAAGTCTGCGTAACCGAAGCCGCGTGTAAAAGCTAGTCGTTTATAAAATTGCAAATAAATTGGGAACATGACTTATTTTTCATATTTAGTTTTAAAAAGTTTTCGCACTTTCTAATAATTTTTATCACTGCGACTGAAGGGTATGTGAGACCACTTCAATCTTTCGTACTAATCAGAGATAGCAAAAAGTCATCTTTGTCCCCAATCACTAATTGCTGACAAATAAAACATTTTAGTTTTTTCTGAGATTCGCCGACTTACGAATCCAGCTATGTAGGTACTGACGTGGTCAGTGTATTCATCGAGGGGCAAAGTTAAAATATTTTAAATAAACGAATAAATTTGTTCATTCATTCAATGGCACAATATATTTCAGTCAGTGGTTCATTGGAGCCAGCGCTATCTAGTTTCTTTCATAACTCGGCGTATTATTGTTTATTGTATATATTTAGTAGAACTTACATTGAGTGTTAAACTATCAGCTAAAATTCCTTTTTCACGAAGTTGTAATTCGGTTGCGATCAAATCTTTTTTATATGCTATTTGAAATTGTACGACATTAGGGTTATCTAAAAACCATCCCCTAGAGCGCATTTTTCCAAGAAACATTTCTAGGTGATCTTGACTAATTTTATATGTACATAAGAATTTTAAACCACCACTGTTATACAAACCTTTAATACGCTCATTACATTATTTAAACATATAGTAAAACCAACAAAACCTGCTTTACGGGCAGAATTTACTATCTTACTTCCGTTAAAAAAATTCAAATTCAAAAATGTATTAAAATAATAAATAATAAATTTATTATTTATTCAAAAATTATAAGGTTGCCATTTTTTACTACAAGTATTTTAAAATCCCTCAAACAGTTTTCAAAATTGTGCGGTGGCCTCTTCTGGATAATAAATGCGATTCAAAATGTGCTGAACATATCACATTGCTCCATTAACACTGCCAGTCCTTTTTAGTAAGATTTTTAATCCAAAGGTTTTTCAAGTCTTCATTGTTGGGGAATCTGTAAAAGAGGTTTATTGAGTGTTAACATACGTTTTTATCTGCTTCACCGACGACGCTACACAATCAATATCAAAATATCAATACACCTAAAAATAAATTTTGAGTTCGACCCTGTTAATTGCCCTAGTACTTAAAATGTCAAACTACGTCTTCAAGAAACATTTTCAATAAAATTTTATGTATTTCACTTAGTAATCTAGTCACAACAGCTTTTTTTCTAAAGAACCTAACGTATCTTCTAATGTCAAGGGAAAAAAAGGCATGGCTTACTAAGTTAAATACAAAAAATAGGCAAGCAATAATAAAATGATATTTACATACCGGTGGAAGGTTATTTCTGGAGATTTTTTGTAAGATGCGTTGGCACACTTCGGGGCACAACACTTCACCATTACATTTTAGTTCTTTAAGCAGCTTGTAGTAACAAAATAAATAAAAACACCACAGCACAAACGTCAGCACGCCGCTTTGTAGCTTATTTTGACAAGCTACGTGCCGCAAGACGGCACGACCTCCGATGTGTCTATGTGTGAGTTATTGTAGCCATATAGGAAAAAGAGGGGTAAAGATATACAATATTAGGTTAGAGTGAAAGTGACAACGATATTTTTTTACATGGTTAATGTGTGCGTATAATTATGTTCAGTCTGCTTCTCTTTATACGTCTGTGGATTAATTCGACACCATGGAGGTAGAAGTAAATAGGTTTAATGATGTTTTGAATTCACAAACTTAGTGCACCCGAGCGATGTTCTAAATTCAATTTACTTTATTCCTCTAGAGGATAAAAACGGCTTTTACACTCAGATATCGAAGGGCAAAAATACTCTTTACGAGCTGGTGGGATGAAAATAAAGTTTTCAAACTCGTACATTATCGAAGGGCAAAAATACTCTTTACGAGCTGGTGGGATGAAAATAAAGTTTTCAAACTCGTACATTTAGCCACTTAGCTAGTCTAGGTTGTCACTAAGAGTGCCTACTCTTATTCGGCTCAGAAAGTAAAAAATACTTGTAATAATTTGCAAAACTAGTTAAATCCCACCAAAAACATTTTCATGTAAAATGTTGCCAAGACGACTGCATATGGCTTACCCTGTGAAAAAGATATCAGATCTCCTGTAGAGCCAAGGTTCCGAATCTACACGCCCTAACTCTACCAACCCTAACTCATAAACTCTACATCTCAGTAAAAATGTATATCTTCGCCGTGTCGCTACCATACCGTCACGAAGGGGACACAAACGCCTTTTGTGTTTGCAAATATCTAGTTTCTGAAGTAATGTGTTATGCGAATATTTAGTTTCTGAAGTAATGTGTTATGCGAATATTTAGTTTCTGAAGTAACGAAACAGCCATGCCATACATTTTTACTGAGATGTAGAGTTATGATTTGTCGATGCTTACGTGCGTAGGACACACTGCTGATTCATTAGTTTATTGGTGCAGTAACATGTGGAATAATAAATGTATTGTATAGCGAACTGATAATATATTTGGGGCCTAATCTTCCTAAACAAAAGTATTTAAGACAGCCAGCTTATCACAATAAAGTTAAACTAAGCGGAGACTAATAATAACCAATGAGAGAACCTCATTTGTGCGACTATAATATCGGTAATAACAATTTTACAATGGTTTGTTTTCACAAAAGAAATAATGTTAAGTAATTGCGTGATGGTGTCTGTGTGAGTGTTAGTTAGGGAAGTAATTAAGTGAAGAATCTAACTTTATTGTGTTAATATTATTTCATAATTAGTATTTGTTTTTTGTCTTCCTGAGGGTGTTAGTGGCTGCAACACAGTTATTTAACTAGGTATAGCAGCCTCTATCAACCATACCTGATTACGTGTCTTTTGTTATTTCTTAGTTTCAAAAATAAACTTTTGTTTATTAATAAAGTTTATTTATTTCATTTCATACAAAAATACAAGAAATGTGTTACGCGTATTAGGTATAGGTTCCTGTTATTTAATACGACCAAAATGTTGGTTTTCGAAGCAATTATTTTTCAGCATTTTGACTGCATTCCTATTCTCTGTCGAGTGAAAGCTGTAGGTCTTGTTCATTAGATACTATCAGTACGGTGTCATCTGCGTGTCTGAGATTATTAACAGCTTTACCGTTTATCTTGACACCAATCTCCACGCCTTCGAACCTTCTCTTATAATAGCTTCTGCGTAGATATTGAAAATCAGCGGTGATAGAAGGCAGCCCTCTCGAACCCCCTGCCAAGTATCACCTTGATTGGTCTTTGTGTTTTCCACCTTAATAGGGGCTTTTTGGTTCCAGCAAAGATGTTTTATTACGCGTAGGTCTTTATCATCTAGGTTGGTATCCTTCGATCGCTCCATAAAGATGTAGTGTTCAACGCGATCAAAGCCCTTCTCATGGTCAATGAAACATAGGATGACATCTGTTTGCATGTTTCTGCATTTTTGTACCAGAACATTGAGACCGAAAAGTGCCTCACGAGTTTTCATTCCGGAGCGAAAACCAAACTGGCTCTCACCTAGTAGTTCATCACATTTCGGTCGTATCCTATTGTGTAGATATAATAGACAAGAACATTTTTTTTAACACAACACCATCTATCTATTCTATCTATCTCTATCTATCTATCTATCTATTCCCAAGCTAAGCAGAGCTTGTGTTATGGGTACTAGACAACTGATATAAATACATATATACTTTTTTTTGTAAATACATACTTAATAGGTATACATAGAAAACACCCAAACTCCGAAACAAATATTTGCAGATCATACAAACATTTGGTCCGACCCGGGAATCGAACCCGAGACTTCAAGCATAGCAGTCGCATACGCTACCCCTACGCGACCTACGCCTACAGAATAATTGTGCGGTACTCAGAACATTTCCGGTTTGGGCTTACCCCCTATTACGTCACTCAGTAGTCAGTCTACTTTTGAGTATATACTTATACGTGTTTTGTGACAAATTAAAGACTAGGTACAACAAGAGTGATGCAGGAAGGGCTATTAATTTTGGTAACTTTACCAGTTCAAAAATGTGGGGATATGATCAAGAAAAACAATCGAAGTGATTCTAGCTAGGTATATCAAGAAACATCAAACAAAGAATGTTCAATTGAGAAAGCGAATTAAGTTTTAATTTGTTTATTTCGTGAGCACCATACTATTACTCAAAAACATGGTTTAGAAGAAAAATTATACTTAGTAGCTGACTCTTAAGTCGAAGGCTAGTGGCTAAGGCTATACATACTTTAGCAACATAACTACAGAAGTGAAAAGGTTGCCTAGATACACATAGGACCTTAGATGAGCAATCGATGATATGAACTGCGATAGCAAAAATTATAAACCTACTAAAACAAACTTATCTAACACATATATTATTATAATGGATAGATACTGACTACATCTAAAAATAGATAGCTGTAGGTATGTATGTAGTGGGATTACTAAATAGTCTCCTAATGGAAGTCCGCGACATCCTGGTAATGAGAGCAAACAGCACGCGCCGGTGGGTAGGTGCCGTGCTGACGTCACGGATGACACACGCGCCCAATATAGGCTTCGGTGTAAATAGTGATTCATTAGCGCATGTGTCGATACAACGGTCCTTAATTACGAATATCGTGTAAAGTTTATCTTGCTCACTTACTACAAGCAAACCTCTCCTACAAAAAGTGATTTGTCAAATCCTCAAACAATGACTTAACGGTATCACACAAAGGCACTTTATAGCTGCCTCTAAGCCAAGAAATATTCGTTATTCTAGAAGTAATATTTTAGACACTAGCTCCGTGGTAAACAGTGGCAGTGATAACCGATCAGCGATGGTCGCAGTGATAGGAAAATTACAAGGTAGTAATATCAGCTTGGCAATACATTGCTGTAATAATTCAACTCTGAGTATCGTCACTATACCTCATAATGTATACCTAATAATCTCACAGCTTTATATATCAGGTGCTTGATAAATCCGGTCAGCATGGGTTTCGACCATTGGAACAATGTACATCATAACATTTATTTTGATTAGCTCATCAACATAATATCTTAGACGCCTGATGGTAAGCTAGATTGAAAGACAAAGGTTGAAGAATTACTATAGCGATTTTAAATACTAAAACTACTAACATGATGATCTTCAGGTTGAAGGCTTCCAGAGATAAAATCTTTATCTCTGTAAATCGATAAAATAACCACTTACTTGGTGACAATGGGACGGGGTCAAACGTATTTAATACATTGTGTGTACCTACGAATACGTTATAACAAAAAAAATCTTAGTATCTATTGAACTTCCCTGCAGTACACTTCAGGCATATTTTAGTAAAATTTGGGTCAAAAACGTAGTGATCTTCTCTCTAAGAGGTGTCGCACTTCGCTCGCACATACACCACGCTCGTGTTATCTGCAGTGCACTTGACGGCATCTAGATAACGAACAACTACGTGCGTGGAGTATATGTATGTGTGTGTCGATTCAGCTGTACACTCGACGTTGTATCTCTACAGTTTGGCATAATATTTAACATTAGTTCTTGACAAATGTCCAGAGGTACTTGTCAGAGTAGGTATTCCAACTCGTCTTTAACGCTTTGAAATTGCTAAAGAAAGGCTTATCCCGCCAAAAACATTTTCATGTAAAATGTTGCCAAGACGACTGTATATGGCTTACCCTGTGAAAAAGATATCAGATCTCATGTAGAGCCAAGGTTCTGTATCTACACGCCCTAACTCTACCAACCCTAACTTCATAAACTCTACATCTCAGTAAAAATGTAGGGGACAAAGTAATAGGTTTCTGTTTTTTTTTTGTTTGTATACTAAACCTAGTTTACATACCAAATACCAATACCAATAGCTTCTAGCTTTCTAGCACTTCAGGAAGTACCCTAACAGTTTTGATGATCATCAGTGTGTCAGTGACAAAATCGGTGTTTTTTAGGTATCAATAAAATCTAAAGCATCAGAGCTATGTAATTGAAACTTTGTAAGTTTCATTAGTCTATTGGTAACATCATATCCTGAGAAATTAAACGATCTGGTATATCGGGAACCAAAGTTATGAGGGTTCAAATAAAGGATGAAACACTTCTAGAAAAGGTAGGTAGTGCCCCTTGCGCCTCGCTTGGCGCTTTGGCTTCCTTGTAGATATTATCGCGATTAAGTCCCGATTTATATGCGAATAATATGTATAGTCGCGAAAGTTTAAAAACGACTATAAATTTTTACGGAGATGTAGATTCTGTGAAGGTAGGGTGTAGGCGTGGTAGAGTTAGGGCGTGTAGATTCAGAAGCTTGGCTCTACACGAGATCTGATTTCTTTTTCACAGGGTAAGCCATATGCAGTCGTCTTGGCACCATTTTACATGAAAATGTTTTTGTTAAAATAATTCATGTTGGAAAGCACGAATTCGAAAGAAAGACGGAAACTTAAATATATTAATTCACAAGACGCACTCGATACTAGTCGACCATTTAAGTCATCCATTTGCGTAACCGAAGCCTGGCTTTCAATATATATATATAAAAGAGGAAGGTGACTAACTGACTGATATACCCAGAGATCAACGCACAGCCCAAATCGCTGAAGCTAGAATCCTAAAATGTTGCATGTAGGTTCTTTATATAACTTAAGTGAACACTAAGAACAGAATTTAGGAAATTGCACCTCTAAGGGGGTAAATCAGGGAATGAAAGTCTGCGTGAGCGAAGCAGCGTGCAAAAGCTAGTATCTTATACAGGTAACATTTAGGTGGCAATCTGAAAAATAAATAAATATTTCAGACATCTAACACACAATGCCATCTAATCCCAAGCTAAGCAGAGCTTGTGTGGGTACTAGACAACTGATATAAATAAATATATATAATTTTTTTTGTAAATACATACAAATTATACATAGAAAACACCCAAACTCCGAAACAAATATTTGTAGAGCACACAAACATTAGCTCCGACCCAGGATTTCAACCCGAGACCTCAAGCACAGAAGTCGCATTTACTACCACTGCGCCACCGAGGCAGTCAAATGTTGAAATTATGCTGCGTTGTATTCTTTGCTCACTATTGTAATTTCTTCATGTCATTAAAGGCTAAACCAAAATGTCTTACGACATATTTTTATGAACAATATGACATTCTACTATTTCTGTAATACACTGCGTATCCAATAATCTCGACGGACATTTTATCTTGTCAATCTATTTGTGTACGTGTGACATGCGAGCAATGCGCGCATCAACCTGTCACTCTAAAGAGGATCTTTGTGAAATGCTCCTCTTGGAGACGGCTAACCCTCACTCATGCAATAAGCTTTTTAGACTGAGAAGATTGCTTGCCTTATCTACGTATTTTATGCTGTACTAGGTGTCCCGCGCAACCTCGTCTTCGTCTCCTATTGCCCGTGGCATGATGTTATAACAGCGGGAACTAATCAGTTTATCATAACACATGACGTTAGGATCAGGCAACCTTAAAAGGTGGACATAATATGCGGTCACGGACTCTTGATAACTAAACTATCTAACTCAAAAATAATTTTTCAAATCGCACCAATACTTTCTGATAGTAGCGCGTTCAACCAACCAAACAAACAAACTCTTCTGCTATAAACCATTTTATTGGTAACAATTAGTATTGGTAGGTCGTAAAAAGTACCCTTCGATATCTGAGTGCTAAAGCCGTTTTTATTAACCGACTTCAAAAAAAGGAGGAGGTTTCTCAATTCGACCGTATATATTTATATTTTTTTTTTATGTGTGTTCGGGGATAACTTCGTCGTTTATGAACCGATTTTGATGATTCTTTTTTTAATGAAAAGTAGATGTCCTGACGGTGGTACCATGATAAGGAAACTAGGATCTGATGATGGCATCCCAGAGAAATCGAGGATAACCCTCATTTTTTTCAGGCACGTACTATGTTTTTCGTATATTTTCTGAAGCTACGCCGGTATTTGCGTCTGGTAGTCATCATTTAATGATGATGAGCTGATGATGAAAGGTAAAACTCCTTAACGGTTAAGAGTTGGAGGATAAATCTTTAAATGTCATATGTATATATGTTACCTTTAGTCGTATTCTTTCAAGTTATTTAGGTAAGCTGA
Organism: Diaphora mendica; assembly: GCA_949125395.1. Taxonomy (NCBI): domain Eukaryota; kingdom Metazoa; phylum Arthropoda; class Insecta; order Lepidoptera; family Erebidae; genus Diaphora; species Diaphora mendica. The sequence goes on from OX421314.1 coordinate 32,410,339, forward strand.
TGATGGAAGGTACAACTCCTCAACGGTTAGGAGTTGGAGGATAATTCTTTCAATTTCATACGTATCTATAGACGTTTAGTTGTATACTTTTAAGTTATTTAGGTGAGCTGATGTCACAAGCGCTATGATGACTAACCCCTTAATGTATTTTGCTTTAAGTAACTCGCCTGCTTTTATTTCATCACGACATTAAATCTTGGACACGATTCCTATTGACCCTCCTATTGACACGACCACGTTCTCGGTAACAGAAATCTTGCATCTCAGCATAATTTTGGAAACTGATCATACTCAGTTTTAATACGTGTTCAAACCACTAAAGTTATTCGCATCAGCAGAAATTATATGAAATAGTTCAACTTACTGATAACCTATGATTGTTTGCACTAAAAATGGAAAAATAAAAACTTTTTATAAAAAAAAAACCGACTTCCAAAAAACCATCCGACAAAAACTCCCTGCCAAAAAACACTAAAAAGTGTAAAATAAACTAGCTCTTCATAAATTGCTATGTGCCAATTCTTGTCTATACCTTATTCTTTATTCATTTAAATAGTAGTATTATTGTGTATGCTAGGTACCTAAAATCTGTTTGAAGTCGGCGCCAAGCCAAAATGTAATAGGAGGTACCGCACTCGCCGCTGCCGGATAGCTAGCTTAAAACAACCCAAGCGAGCAGACACGCGCGGGCTCACGCGACGTCGTTGATGGTCGTCTCGAAATAAAGTGAGTGTGGTAACTCCGGGTAATCTCTGGAACGGCTGGACTGATTTTGACAGGACTTTCACTGGCAGGTAGCTGATAATCTAAGGAGTAACTAAGGCTACTTTTCTTAGACTAGCTTTGTCCCGCGGTGTACCTCTCGGTACAACAAAAATCGCGGGTAACACCGCGGAGTTGAGCGAGTACCTAAGTATTTTTGAAATCATTTAAAAATAAATCTGAAATACTTACCTATCATAATGTAGTACCTAGTAAATATTAATACCTAAACTGAAATAAAAGTATTGTTAATGCTTTTTTTGCATTTAGTTGTTTCCTCGCTGAGGTGGAATGAAAAGTTACGTGTTGCACTCGAGTGCAAAGATTTTTCACCTCGTATTCTTTTGATTCCCTCGCTGACGCTCAGGATTCTAATTTTTAGGGTTCCGTGCCAAGCAAGAAACGGAACCCTTATAGATTCGTCATGTCTGTCTGTCTGTCTGTCTGTCCGTCTGTCTGTCCGTCCGTATGTCACAGCCACTTTATTCCGAAACTATAAGACCTTTAATGTTGAAACTTGGTCGGTAGATGTATTCTGTGAACCGCATTAAGATTTTCACACAAAAATAGAAAAAAAACAATTAATTTTGGGGGTCCCCATACTTAGAACTGAAACTCAAAAAAATTTTGTTCATCCAACCCATACGTGTTGTCGTGGTCTTCAAAAATGATATTGAGGTTTCTAACATTATTTTTTTCTAAACTGAATATTTTGCGCGAGAGACACTTCCAAAGTGGTAAAATGTGTGTGTGTCCTCCCCCTCTAACTTCTAAAATAAGAGAATGATAAATCTAAAAAAAAATATATGAAGTACATTACCATGCAAACTTCCAACGGAAATTGGTTTGAACGAAATCTAGTAAGTAGTTTTTTTTAATACGTCATAAATCGAGAACTGCAATTTACCTTTCATTCAATCAACACAAATGTAAAAATATAAAATAAAAATTATATTATGTTACTTGCTGCTGCGGAACCCTTCATGGGTGAGTCCGACTCGCACTTAGCCGCTTTTTTTTTATTTGCTCTGCCCGCACCATTTTCTTCTTAAGTAACTATAGCAACTTTCATTTTTTCTTAATTTATCTATACATCCATACAAATAAATAAAATTGAAATGTCTGTTTGTAATATTAAAATAACCGCTTTTTACTAAATGCATATGTATGTATACACGTTACATATACTATTTTTTTTTTATAATTTCTGTTACATTGTCTGTCTGTCTGTAAGTCAGTCTGTCTGTCTGTTTGTTCCGGGTAATCGCTGGAACGGATGGACTGATTTTGACGTGACTTTCACTGGCAGATAGCTGATAATCTAAGGAGTAACTTAGGCTACTTTTTTTAGACTAGCTTTGTCCCGTGGTGTTACCCGCGGTTTTTGTCGTACCGCGAGTAACACCGCGGGACAAAGCTAGTATAAAAGAAGTAAGTTGAGCGAGTACCTAAGTATTTTTGAAATAATTTAAAAATAAATCTGTAATACTTACCTATCATAATGTAGTACCTAATAAATATTAATACCTAAACTGAAATAAAAGTATCTTGTGATTGTTAATGCTTTTTTGCATTTAGTTGCTTCCTCGTTGAGGTGGAATGAAAAGTTACGTGTTGCACTCGAGTGCAAAGATTTTTCACCTCGTGCTCTTTTGATTCCCTCGCTGACGCTCAGGATTCTAATTTTTGAATTACTCGCTACGCTCGTGATTCAATTTTAGAATCCTTCGCTAGCTCGGTCATCAAAATTAAGCACGCGGTTAAAAAGCAACTTTGCACTCTTGTATAACAAATAACTTTTTCAAGTAAACATCTTGAGTCTGTAATCATCTTGATTAACTGTACCACAGTATTTACCTAGATATTACTGACTATTATTATGACATGAGTAGAAGAGTTTTGATTTGCAATTGTTACTTAACTACATTCAAGTTAAATAAAATCTGGAAATATATTTCAGACTTTGATTACAAGGAAGTTACTGGAGTTGGATTTCTTTTGCAACTCTAGATAGTCATAATTGAGACTGTCAGAAGCGTCAGCAAGCGCTTGTCGATCACGAGATGTTTTCTTGAAATCCACGACATACCTAAACCCAACACTTTTGCGTGTATTTCAGTTAGGTATACTACATTTGCTTACTAATAATACTAATGCGAATTTAGGTATTCAATTGATTTCCTGAAAGAATGTTTGACAAACCTTCAGATCAATCACTTCGTAGAAGACTCCACTTGTTGGTAATGTCGTAGTGATAACACGTCCCTGTAATGTATGTTATGTACCTATACGTTACAAAACAGATATCTAACGAGTGCGACACCGAAATGGAGCAACGTTGCGGCGTATTGCGGAGTGGGGAGTCTGAGGAGGGGCAAGCGGATTACTTTATGTTACACAATCGTCGATGAATGTAGGACATCGAGTGTTACAGCACCGCGCCCTTAACTACGACAGTCAATATGTTCAATCTATGTACTGAGCCTAAAGGTTGCTCCGGCCCTCTCCACGCTCGGCCGTTACAACTCACTTCCCATGTCGCTAATCCTTAATACCGAGTCCATGTTAGTAGGGTTACAAGGAGCGATTGTATGTGTGTGCGTGAGTGCATCGACCCCATAGAACAACACTCAGTATCGCGGGTTTCTTCAGATATGCAAATTGTTATCTTGTTTATCTTAACTAGGCGTTAATGTGAGACCGGTTATCTGGGGGTTTTGATAATCGTATCTAACATAGATATAATATCTAGTAGAACAGCTGATGTAGTGGCACACTGCGCATCACACGTGTGCTTGTGCCCACGCACGCGCCCTCCTGTGCGCCCTGAACCGCCAGCCGCGAACGCTACTACACCAGCACCCCTTTCATCTCTACCAGTTTGAATAAATGTCTTGAGACGCGATGCACCATATATCTATATGAATATGCATCGCAGTGATGGAATCCAAGTAGTGCGTCGCGAGGGGAGCATGCCGATGAGCGTTGGGTGTGTTCGCGAGTGACGTGATAACGTGAGCAAACAACACCATAGAGCGTAAGCAAATATTTGTAGGGAACGTTGCCGCCACAGCCCCGGCCCTGGCCGCGCCCCGCGCCCTGGAGCCGCGGGGAGGGCGCAGCCGGCTATCTGCAGTGGCTGAGATACCGCGATACCATCCCCGATACCGGCTAATTATCAGATAGAAGGCCTACAGATTTGATTACGAGAGCGCGTATCTGCCCGACGACTCATTACAGTCTATACAGCGCTGGCGCAACACCGCGCACACGCGCCCTTCAGGACCGCTGAGCCACCCTCGCGGAGGACGCACCATGCTAGACGGTAAACGGAGGGTAAAGGATGCGGTGTGCATGTGTCGGTGGAGAGTGCAAAGTGGGACGTGTCGCCAGTGAGTGCTCGTGTGACAGTGTGGCATTGTGGTACGCGGCGCAGTAGGTAGGTATGCGTCGCGTAATCCCTGCTCCGGATCTGATAGCCGCTCGATACATCGACGGATTATTGATGGGCGCCGGTCGACCTCATCGCGATCTTATCACTTGTTTTTTTGTCGAATATTTTCCGTGAAAAGCTAATAAAGCGGTGATGTGAGGGGCGAGGCGCGCCGTGCGGGGAGGGCGACGCACGTGACGCGCGATGGCGTCTGATAAGCCGCCATATTGTTTCAGCGGACTCCCTCCCTCTCCTCCCCTCGCCGAGACACCCATCGCCGACATCCTCGGTTGTCTAAGAGCTGAACTGTGAACATATAGCTAAACGAAAGTAGCGGGTTGGTGTTTGAGTTTGATATCGTCACGTACTCCAATGGTTACGTGTAAATATGATTCTAAACAAACGTTGTAGAATGTATATTGTTCGCTGATTCATGGCAAATAGCAAACTGTTGCACTTTTAACAAAACGAATTAATGCCTGTAGGCCTATCTAGTACTAACTAGATGCATCTGCTCAAGAACACTTACCTAACGAACTGCTTTTACCTAAATAAGTGATCGCGTTAATTCCCGTAAAAATAATAATTATTATATCATGCAACGCGAAAGTTTAAAAGTTGGAACTGCTTTTGTTTTGGAGAAGCTCAAATTAAAAGAAATATAATATATATTGAAACAAGTTATCTATACTACTTATCAATCTATACTATCATATGAAGCTGAAGAGTTTGTTTGTTTGTTTGAACGCGCTAATCTCAGAAATCGCTAGTCCGATTTGAAAAATTCTGTCATGTTAGATAGTACATTTATCGAGGAAGGCTATAGGCCATATATCATCACGCTAAGACCAATAGGAGCGGAGCACCAATGAAGAATGTTACAAAAACGGGGGAAAAATTTTACGCTACGGGCAATAGGAGACATAAATGACGTTGTGTGGGTCAGTTAGTCTGTTATAACTTCACAGACAGACGTGCGGGATCTCCGTACGTATGTCTGTTCTTCATGTCGCACAAGCACATACCTAAGTATCGTAAAAGAACTCCATTTTGATTTCTTCCGCGGCAGGACACGATATCATGATTGTCATACTGGCGGTTTTTCTTTCATTCTGCCCTTACATACATCTTGTCACATAATTTTAAATGTTATTATTGTGGTGTTATTATTGCTAAGTATACCAGGCTCAACCACATGAATTGTCACGACCCGTGGTTCTTGAGCCTGGTATCGGTACCCGAATGAAATAGTTATGCAGAATTGAACCGAAAGAAAACAGTGCACGGTGCTCCATCGCAGGTGAACGTACTCAACGTCCATAGCAAAGAACTAATAGTAAAATGTAACCCGGAGTTTATGCAAATGCCACTGGGTTAGTTCACGTTGTGCCTGCATTGTTGCCGCGCCGCTCTATACTGCGCTCAGTGTTGTGGGTTCAAACTCCACATGGGACAACACATTGTGTGGTCCACAAATTGTTGTTCTGAGTCTGGTTGTTCATTGGGTCCGTTTCTTGTATGTATCGAGTCCCCCGATAGATCTCAGAACGATTGTTCCTAAGATCTATAACTTTAAATTTACACTAGCTGACACGACTCTTATTGGCCGTAGTGATATGTTATAACAGCGAAAACACATTTGTTTACTGTAAATAGCTTGCATGGACGCCACAGTGTTAAGACACCAACGACGAGTTTACTGTCACAATCTATACTAGGTAAGTAATATTCAAAAGCCTTAGAGTTTATTAGTTGCTGGTTTGAGGAAGACTATTAGCTATATCAATATCAATAGCAGCGGAGCACCAATGAAAAATGTTTCAAAAACGGGGGAAAAGTATCACGCTACGGGCAATAGAAGACGCAAACCAGGTTGCGTGGGTCAGCAGTGATTTAATATATTGCGAATGTGGTACAGCTAAAATACTAAGTCAAAATTTGTAAATCGGCGGCAACTTTCAAGAGTGAAACGAAATATTTCTGAAACTGTCACGCACCATGCTACATGCATGAACAGCTCTTGGTGGCTATACTGGCTATTATGCAATTAGGTACCTTTCCTAGGTTTTAATGGAACAAACGACCTCCAGCAAGCTCCAGCCAACCGCTGCACAAACAGGCCTGTTAAAATAATTGTATGTGGTATTTGAAAACAGCGAAGATGTTTCAGTATTGCAATATACCTATTTATATCTATAAAAATGAATTACAAAAATGTATGTACGCAGATAATTTTCGATCGATTGCACTAACTTGTTTTTTTTTTAAATGTATTTGTTATTATCAGGACAAGGTTTATATAGAAGAAAAAAAATGGTGTAATAGCCTTCCTCGATAACTGTTCTATCCAACACTGAAATAATTTTTCAAATCGGACCAGCGGTTCCTGAGATTAGCGCGTTCAAACAAACAAACAAACTCTTCAGCTTTATAATATTATAGTATAGATAGATTAATAACTGTAGTAAATAATATTAAACCATACGCTGATTTCAGCACGAACGGGCCGACTCGACCGGGGCGGTACTACCCTTGCACAGAAAATCAACGTAAAATGACAGCATGCTGTCGTGTTTCGTTGGTGTGTGCGAGACCGGAGGCCCAATTAGTCTAGTCAACAAGTTCCATACTTGTTGACTAGACTAAAAGATGCAGTAGCATCACTAGGCCGCCATGGTGTGGGTCGCCATGCTGCATTGTCTGCATTCGCAGTGAGCATGGTGACCACCACTCTTGGATTCTGCTTATGCTTTCCATCAGGCAGAGTAGAGTCATTTTGGCGGGCCAAACATAAAAAAAAAAAAAAAAAATATTACCAGAATGTTCTTGTCTACAAATAAATGCCGCACCATCCTTCAGCGCAAAGAGTATAGGTACTACAATATAGCAAACTACTCATGACTACAGCCTACGACGAGAAAGAAAACTTGACACAAGCTATATAGTTCTATGGCAACTGCCCCTTAGCCAAGATGCAAGCGTTCTTCTTTCTGTAATCGTTAACGCATAAATTCTCGTGTATCATTGGTTAATACTTTGTCTAAGGTAACTTTGTCTAAGATTAGCCAATGACACACGAGAATTTAGGCGTTAACGATTGCAGAAAGAAAAACGCTTGCAACTTGGCTAGGGGGGCTGGTTTAGCGAGCGCTAGTTCTATAGCCTGTATTAGGCTGTAGTCCTTCAGGAGAGATCTATGTTTAGCAAAGGACTGTTAACGATAGAATAAAAAATAATAATTTAAGTTTTCCTTTTTTATACCTAAGGAATAAGTGCTAAATCAGCATTACGCGAGAGATAAAGTAATTAAAAAACCATACCTAAATGAAGCCACTAACTATCTCGTTATATAGGTAATAATTTTGATGATTTATAATAACATTTGAGACAAGTTACAAAAGTCATTAAAAAATCACTTAATGCAGGCAAATGCATCAACCGTCGCACTGTGACCTTACCTTCCTACACTACAAATCTTTGACGGTTCTAATATGTATTTAAAACTGTATAAGTTTATATATATAAATATTTTATGGAATAGGCCTGCAAACGAGCAGACGTATCGCCTGATGGTAAGCGATTACCGCCGTCCATGGACACCCGCAACACCAGATGCGTCACATGTGCGTTACCGGCCTTTGGCTTTGGGATGGGGGGGGAGGAGATAGGGTGAGGGGTTCGGGTATGGGCCTCCGCCATATATGACCAAATGAATAGTGGCTTTGTAATAAAGTAACTGAAATAGCTGAATAGTAAACAAACATGAGACACGGCTAAAAGCGCCGCCGTCAAAGCGTCAGTGTTTTTAACCGACTTCCAAAAAGGAGGAGGTTCTATGTTCCACTGTTTGTATTTTTTTTTATGTATGTTCAGCGATTACTCCGTCAATTGTGGACCGATTTTGAAAATTTCTTTTGTGTTCGAATGGGTATGCTCCCGAGGTGGTCCTATTGCCACCATATCAGGATCTGATGATGGGATCCCAGGGAAATCGAGAGACACCCTCATTTTTATAGGCGCATACTATGTTTTTCGTATATTTTCTGAAGTAACACTGGTATTTGCGTCTGGTAGTCATCATTTTATGATGATGAGCTGATGATGTAAGGTACAACTCCTTAACGGTTAGGAGTTGGAGGATAAATCTTTAAATATCATATGTACATATGTTACCTTTAGTCGTATTCTTTCAAATTATTTAGGTAAGCTGATGATGGAAGGTGGAAGGTACAACTCCTCAACGGTTAGAAGTTGGAGGATAATTCTTTTAATTTCATACGTATCTAAAGACCTTCAGTCGTATACTTTCAAGTTATTTAGGTGAGCTGATGACAGAAGGTTAAACTCTTCAACAGTTAGGGATTAGAGGATCATTTTAATATAACACGTACGTAAAGACCTTAATTTATATTCTTGATGATGAAATTTGATGAAATAGTTCAACTTACTACTTACCTACGATTGTTTGCACTAAAAACTGAAAAAAAAAACCGACTTCCAAAAAACATGCAACGAAAACTCTCTGCCAAACAAACACTTAAAAGCGTAAAATAAACTGGTTCTTCATAAATTGCCTATACCTAATTCTTTATTCATTTAAATAGTAGTATTATAATGTGTGCTAGGATTTAAATAGTAGTATTATAATGTGTGCTAGGTACCTAGCACACATTATAATACTACTATTTAAATGAATAAAGAATTAGGTATAGGCAATTTACCTAGCACACATTATAATACTACTATTTAAATGAATAAAGAATTAGGTATAGGCAATTTATGAAGAACCAGTTTATTTTACGCTTTTAAGTGTTTTTTTGGCAGAGAGTTTTAAATTTAAAAAAAGAAAAACTTTTAATAATAGTTTGACTATTTTTAAACCTATTTACATTTTTTTCTATGTTATAGAGACTTAAATGATCAAAATACGAAAAAAAAAACATGCGTATTCCCTATTGCATTTTGTAAATAATATCTAGTATTTTAATAAAATTTACGTTTGCTGTTCAAAAATGTTAGTGAAATGAAAAATTGTGACAATTAAAAAAAGTTATTTTACAGCTTTTCAAAATATCCCACTCTAATCCCAATGCACTAATGCATTCGGGTGAATCAGCTTTCAAAACATTTAAAAAACGTGTCTTGAGGTCGAAAAATAACCGCCGAAATTCTTCGACAGTCTCGTCTGCAGTGCTAAATTTACGCCCACGAAGCATTTTTTTACCGTGGGAAATAAAAAAAGGTAGCTAAATCTGGGCTGTACGGAGGATGGGGTAACATTTGTACCCCCGAAATTGTCAAATAGTCCATAGCTCTAGCAGCTGTTGTGAGTGGGCGCGTTATTTTGGTGAAAAAGAATGCCACGGACGCCGCTCCTTGGGCGCTCGCTATCCAACTCACCGAAAGCTTGAGGCAGACGAACTTCGCTATACCATTCACTAGTAACTGTTCTACGGTCTTTTAGAAGAATTACTGCTACTGGTCCACTTCCTCGAAACAAACCGCTATCATTTTTTATTAACGCTCCGACCGCTAACAACTTTTGTGGGCAAATCGTCCTTTTCAAACACCCATTGCGTGGATTGCTGCTTTGTGAGAGGATCGTAGCTATATATCCAAGATTCGTTGTAAGAATGTGGGATACGTTTTGCGAAGTTCCTCGTTCGAACTTTTCTAACATAAAGGACAATGGCAGGTTTGTATGGGACTTTTGTACCGCCTGGCGTATCTCGTGCTAATATCACCGAAAATAACATTTTAAATTCCTAGATTTTTCAACATTGAGTTAAAAAGTTAATTGAGTTTTTAGATTACAACGAAATACATCGATCACAAACGAGTTGTCATTATTGTCAACAAGATGGCGTAATAGTATATTTTTGAAATCAAAATCATTCGTTTACGATTTTCGTGATCGGTCAATAAAATGTTGTTCTTTTACTAAATTCACCAGTAAGGTCATTCATAAATATAGATTTAAATATTTGATCGTTTTTATGTAATATATATTTTAAAATAATGTTAAATATTTTCGGCAATCTCACACAACGCCATCTAGTTTTCAGACTAAGTAGAATTTAACAACTAATTTAACAACAGTTTCTATAACATAGAATTTAATTTAATTAATTTAGAATTTAATCATGGCGACTTAGAACACGTAGAAATGCATTTGTTATTATGCAGTTGTAACAACTTTATGAGCAGAATTTAAATTATTTTGGCACAGTTCTAAAAATATTATAAATACATGTAAATAATTAGGATGATTCACTTATAATAAACGGTATAAGCCTCATAGCCATTTATAACATTTCGCCAGCGGTACAGGATCTGCCATTTTTCTTTGCAACAATCAACACGACAGCATTTTTGCTCATCGGTGAGAGAATGAGGTATCCGTCGCGAAACAAGCTTCCTAACTTTAAGATGTTCATGCAGGATGGTGGAAACTGCATGTGATCCAATGTTTAGTTCAGCCTGTATCTTTCGATGTGTACCTAATAGGTAGGTTACTGCGGTTGGTGGTCGGCCAGGTCTGGAGTCATCGTTTAAGTTTTCTCGACCACTTTTAAATTCACGAAACCAATTAGTAATTGTTGCTACCCCAGGAGCAGACTCGCCAAAAGAATTTTTTAAATTTTCTTGATATTCCTTGAAGTTTAACGCTCGTTTATAATCCTAGGAAATCATAACACGAAAAGCTTCCCGCGAGACGTCCATTGCTGCACACAAAAGAAGAGTGACATATAATATTAAACATATTTAGAAAAAAAAACTACAAATAGGGGCCTGTGGTTTTCACAAAAATGGTTTGTGTTGAAATTAGCCCTTAATACAAAATAGTTTCATGAAAGAAGAGACTGTACATATTTATTCTGTAGCTATAAATTTTCGGAACAATCTAGTTGAACCTAGGTATATTACCTTAAGTAGAAAATGTTGTGGTAGTACCAAGGAAAGAGAATTTGTTATGTTAATCTATTTTAAAATGTTGTATGCTCTGGTACCTAAAATTTTTAATTTTTTGCACAGTATTTGGCACCCATATATTGAACTTGGCTGTCAGTTCACATTAATGTTTTTGATGAGATTTTTCTTACTTGAATACCTTTGTATATTTAAATCAAATTTATTTTTGTTCGACTAAATATGTATTCAAACTGATTTCATTATCAGCCTGTTGCAGTTCACTCACAGTCACATTGGCCTCACCTATTGCACGTCACTCTCATCTATTTTGGGTTTTTCGCATTCAGCTCGTGTCAACTATCTTCAAAGTGATTATTACGATGTAATTAGATAATATATGCATCAGAAGTTGAATTGACAAAACGAATAGAGGTCGGGAAAGGAACTAGGCAATGGATATCGGTGCTTTTGTAAGTATTATCCCTCTTTAAACATGCAGTGGTGGTGTGAAAATCGATTTAATATTTATTATATTCTAGATTTTCTTTCATATAAATAATTTTGTACAAACGCAAGTTTAAAGGAGCCTAGTCAAGAGTTTCCTGAAGTGAAACACACTTTTAATTATACCTTTTATTTTTTGTGTACTCATCGCTTATGTAATATTTACAAATATATCTATGCATAGTATAGTAAGTAAAGACGTCGGCTCGACCGCGCAAAGAGCGCATGCCGTGACGTCACGCCCCCTGCTAACGCCGTGACGTCACGGCGCCCGAGCGCGGGCCGTGACGTCACGGAACCCCTGCGTGGGCAGCACCGCGGAGCAAAGCGGCGTTGAGCAATAAGCGCCCCGCGGCCCACGGACAACTACGTTAGGTATATACTCCATAAACTATACCTATACTTTTATATATAATATATATTACTTTCAATTAACATGCAACGACATTCATTTCTCCATTTAAAATTTTCATTAGAATTAATTGATTTTTAATAAACAGTATTATAATATAATTCGGATTTATGCATTAGAGAGGTCTCTCAGATCTATTAAATTTTAATATTATAGTTTAAATAATAAAAGTCCCATCTCGTCACCGTTACAGACTACATGCCTATCTACTATGTACTTATAGTTAAATTTGGCCAAATATGGCATTTTCATATATAATAAATATATTACAAAACTTATATTTTGCGGGTGACGAGCGGGAGCGCTCGATTCGATCTAACTGTACAACGGCAACGTGACTACGCACATGCGAGCACAAACACGACATACACAACACAGTGCTCGACACATACCTACACGCCTCGCGCGTGAACAATCACATAACAATCACATAATATATGATGATATGAGATGCGATATCTTGCTTAACATAGTATTATTATTATCTTAACATTATACACAACACTTTAAGGCACTACGACTTTGGCCAACTGCTATGTAGTATCATAGATAGTACATAGTATCCGTATCGAGACCGCCACGTAACTTGGCCAGATTCGTTAGATGCGCAGAAAGTCGCTTTTAGGTCCCTTCGGTGGTAGAGGGACGCGGGCTGTAGTAGCACCTGCACCGGTACGAGCAAGCGATTGGAGCGTCAGGCGACTACACTTCGATTTCGTTTGTTTTGATTTGCTGCAATAAGTGTACTAAGCGCGAACTTACCCCCAACACGCTGAAATCTAGCCAAATTACGTGCCGGTGCCTATAACATCAATAAAATAGGTATATGGCTTTTTAATTATTGTTTTGCGATGGAACAACTATTCTCAATTTAAACTTAACATTTCAAGACATCGCATTCTATATCATTATGTTGTCAACTTTATTTGACACATTGGGTGTCGTCGTATTTGGAGGCGAGTTCTGTACAACGACCATCAACCCGATGTTGTTCGTCGTGTTCAGATTTAAGAGAAGGTATTCACGCGCTCGTAAGGCGCGTAAGCAGGATATCGTCTGCTTAACTACACGCTAATTTGATAAATTCGAGGAATGCAGTTAGAAGTCATGGAGTCAACGATAACGTCTATAAGTCTAGCACACGCCTATATAGTTATATAGTAGACGCGATACACTAATATCTTTACAAAAATATAAAGTTCGTTCAACAATGAATAAAATCTTGGCAAAAGACATTTACAACAGGTTCTTTATAACATCGCGGCGCGTAATAAAATAAAATCTATGTAAAAATTAAGCTATCTACTTAGGAATGGAACATTTTAGGAATGATTCGAACAGTCTCATCGCTTATTATACATAATTATTATTTGGTAACAGTGGGAACACACGGTTAACACACGGCCGCGCCCTCGCCTGCCCGCACGGGCGGAGCGGGAGCGGGAGCGGAGGCGGGCGGGTATATTTGGTCGACTAGCGGTGACTCGTCGCTCCTACGCTAACTACTGCCTAACGCATCTAAACAAGTGAGATTCTGCATCGTCGTGAGAGCGGGGCCGGCGGGCCGGGCGCTCAGCTGCCCATGGACACGACGGTGGGGCGGTCGGCGTCGGCGCGCCGGTACTCGGCGTCGTCGTAGAGCTGGTGGTGGTGCGGGTGCGGGAGCTGGTGCGGGTGCGCGTGCGCGTGCAGGTGCGCCGGCGGCGGCTCCTCCAGCTTGAGCGCGTGCTGCTGCACGTAGTAGTTCAGCGCCAGCGGCGAGCGCCCGCCCCCAACGCCCCCAGCGCCCCCAGCGCCCCCAGCGCCCCCAGCGCCGCCGTCCACTGCGAAACAACCGCGTCGTGTTATTAGATCACCGCATGCCACGCTCGGACCTACATGCTTAGGTGCGATACCAGATTTGCAAATATCGAACTCGGTCCGACTCGGAAAGATCACCGACTCCTGAGTTCTCGATAACACTGTGTCTAACGTCGAAGTTAAGACACCTGACGACGTGCAGGTTTTAGGCCCCCGAACGACAATATTTTCCTCAGATTACACTTCCCAAAAAACTTATCGCACTAGTTTCGTTTCCCTAATCGAACGAGATCGTCGGAGACGAACCGTTCCTACGTTTCGTTTAGAGGTGGCGCAGGAGATACTCACGCATGTTCTCGAGCTTGACGGCCGGCGTGAGGGAGCGCTGCACGGCGGTCTTTAGATTTCGTTCTGCCTTTATACTGTTCTTAGGTTTCCGCTTTCTCGTCTGGAAATTAAACAAATATATATTCATTGTTAATCTAACGCATTTTTTTTCTTTTTTAAATCAGACAGCTCCCGCACTAGGAATAAATCCTGTGTCGTGGGGGACTCTACAAACATACATGAAAGGGACACAAAGAACACCCAGACTCTGAACAACAATTTGCGGATCACACAAAATGTTGTCCTACGTGGGATTTGAACCCACGACACTTGGCGAAGTAGGAAACGGCGTGGTGACCGGTAAACCACTAGGCCAAACGCGCAGTCTGTTGCAGGCAATTTGCAGGTATTTATTGCAGTGGAGACATGCTTGACCCTGACGGCCTGCTATAAATAGTCCACTTCCGGACCTAGGCCTCTCCATAGAATGGAGATTTTGGGCTATTTAACAATGATGGCTGAACAGGTTGGTATGGTATGGGGTTTGTTTTAAATTTACCTTTTCTGTCCTTTTTATTTTTGTCTCTAAATCGACTCTTACGACACCCCCGGGATAAATACGGGTGGTTACACTCCGTACTGTTAATCCGTCACTACACTGACAAGGCTATATCTTATATATAAAATTCTCGTGTCACAATGTTAGTTACCATACTCCTCTGAAACGGCTGGATAGATTTTTATGAAATTTGGTGTGCATATCGGGTAGGTCTGAGAATCAATCAACATCTATTTTTTATACCCCAATTTTTTTTATAGACAAAACAACGTTTGCCGGATCAGCTAGTTATATATGTAAATTACACGCACACAAACGACTCTTTCATCATACAATAATTTATCTGTAAGAAACAATGAGATCTGGCTCAGCAGTCAGGATCACCAATGACTATACCGACAGCTCAGTCAGAATAATATAAAGAAAAAAAATCCTTAACTAATTCAGATCAAGGTTGCTTTGACGCACACGCCTTTATGCAATGTTTTGAAATAGTTTTCGTGTTACCAACCCTGAATGGTTCAACTCCCTCATCGTTAGCCAATTAGTACACTGATTGATCTTTAAAACGAATATTATTTTATTATTTCTTACTGCAGCCCTTCGGCGCTCTGTACAGATTGAATTTCTTAGCGCTAACCACATTGGTGACGTCAAGCAACTGCTAACATCAAATGTAACAAAGCCAACAGCTTTATTATTTTGACATAACCGCAAATATATTAGTTATTATATTATTAGTACTAATATTATAATAACATTAATAAAATTATAATTGAAATATTTATTCATATACTTGTTCGTTAATTACATTTAATATTGTCGGACATGCATCATTACGACTACTTCACCTACTCAAAGAGTTACTTTGTAATCTGTGTATATTCTTCTTAACTATACAGGGTGTAACATTTACACTCTGGATATTATCCATTGAAAAGTTACATTTGGGGTTGCATTTCTCAGAGGAGGCGATAATTTTTTTTTTGATATAAAGGAGATGTTAGTGTAAAGGTAAATACAAGTTTGTGGGGTTCCAACCCTTGTCCTCCGGCCGCCATCTTGGAAAAAGGGGTGCAAAAATGGTTTTTATGGTTTATCTGGCAAAGTATAGATCTGACAATTTTTTTTTAAACAATTTTGTTGCCAATTAAATTATCTTCAACTTTTTCTAACACCTTTTAGTCGTAAAACAAAAAAAATGGTAAAAAATAATAGCTAAAATGATTCCTTACAAACGCCGCTATAAAAACGATCTGATGTTATTTTTGGTAAAATGATCAGAAAAAAGTTATGGCGACCAAAGAAAAAAAAACCGAAAATGTTCATAGATTTTCGCTTATATCGTTAGTGTTTTTGGTTCTACGACTAAAAGTTGTTAGAAAAAGTTGTAGACAATTCAATTGGCAACAAAAATGTTTAAGGTTTTTTTGTCAAAACTAAACTTGGGCAGATAAGCCATAAAAACCGTTTGCACCCCTTTTTCCAAGATGGCGGCCGGGGGACAAGGGTTGCATGAAAGGCCTTCAGCCGGAGTGCGGAGTGGCAAAGTGTAGGGTAGACGGAGCGTACCTGTATGGAGTCCTTCTTCATGGCGAGCGGGCGGTTGATGTTGTGCAGCTTGTAGTAGAGGCCGCACGCGTTGCACACCGTCTCGCCGTGCGCGTTGCGCCGCCACAGCGACGTGGTCGTGGTCTGGCAGTTGGTGCACGACATGCCCGGCCGCTTGGTGCCCATCTACACAGACGCGCTCATTAGTAGTGGCCGAGCCAGCGGCTCCGCATGCAACCGTGTTAGCCAGTGAAGCGATGGAGTTAGTGGGCGGGTGCGGGTGCGGGTGCTCGTGCGGGAGGCGAGGGAGCAGGACGTACCCCTTTCTTCTGTTTGTAGTCAGGGGGGGTCGCGTGCGGCGCGGGCGCGGGGAGCGCGTGTGTCGCGAGGCCATTAAACAGGTAGCCCTTGTAGAAATCCGCGCCCGGCGGGGCCCCCTCCGCGGCCACTGCAACATGACAAGTGAGACTGAGCTGGGGCAGGTAGGAGGACGTCGGCGGGCGCGGATCTCTCGCGGGCTGCGGGTGCGGGTGGGCGGTGGCGGGTGGTGGCGGGTAGTGGGTATGATTGCGTACGTCGTGGTGGGGCGCGGCAGCGAGCGGCGCGTGGCGCTGACGTACCAGCCGCCGGGGCTGCTTGAGCGGCCGGTTCATGCCGTTCATCTTGTTGTACAGCCCGCACGCGTTGCACAGGTAGTGGCCCGTGCCGTCGCGCCGCCACAGCGGCGTGTGGATGGCGCCGCAGTTCACGCACTCGCGCCCCTCCGTGATAAACTCCGCCATCTCCACTAGCAACAACCACAACACCATCGTTATGTACCTACTACAGCACGCGCGACCGCCGGCGTCCGAACTTACGGCTGCTCGGCGCACGACACACTCGCTGGATCGCGTGTGTGTCGGCTTACCGTTAAATACATTACACCTACGAACACTTCAATAGATCAATATTCTTTCTTAACCTTACCACACTAGTTTACCTACATGGAAGGTCGGTAGGTACATATAACAGTTTCTGAAGAAAGATAGGCACCACCCCACAGTTTCGACGACTTGAGTAGGTACCTACTTATTACATAATTATTATATTTGGGCTGCGAGAGCTAACAGAACAAAAGCTGACGCATGAGTTCGATCGGGCCGTGTGTGTCGACAGACCTTGACAATGACAGTCGATGATTCACGGAGAGATGGCGATGGGCACGTGCGGCGGCCACAGCACGTACGGCCGAGGTCGCCGCGGCTCTTTGTGCGGCGCGAGCGGCGGCGCGGGCCGGCACTAGTCGCCGAGCTGCGCAGTAAGCACGCATAGAGAGGGCGGCCGCGAGAGATGGCGCCGAGCGCCGACCAACGACCGGTCGCAGCCTCACCTAGTAATCGGAGCTGCGCCATTGTTCCGCAGCACGCGGGCCGGCCGCGCTCACACCGAGCGACAAACACTCCATTTGAATTATTTTAGCAAATGATGCGACCTCATCGTCATAAACATTATTCCACATGTATATGATATACTAGCTGTTGCCCGCGGCTCCGCCCGCGTTTAATTATGTCGGTTATCGCGGCAAAAAGTGGCCTATGTGTATGTATAAGCTATATTACTGTAAAGTTTCATCCAAATCCGTTTAGTAGTTTTTGCGTGAAAGAGTAACAAACATACATCCATTCATCCACCCATACTTACAATATTTCGCGTTTATAATATACTAGCGACCCGCCCCGGCTTCGCACGGGTGTATTTCAGATGCCCCCGCCGACGACACGATTAGTGCATTTTAAATCTGTAATATCTTCGAATATATTCATTTAAATTAGATACTGTAAAGGGCCATTTTGATCTATATTAAATGCTCAATGTATTTAATTTACTTAATTGTATAAGAATTCATTCTGTACTGCTTAAAATCACTTCGTAAATAAGCCATTATTTCTCGTAAAAAGAAAGGAATAAAAAATGGTTGTTGTGGGTTATCCCTAAGAGATAGACATATTATACCGTCGCGGACTTTTTTGTAGTACTTTTTAAGGTGTACAATACTGTAGTACATTATTTTGATCTATCTCGTAGGGTGCAACCAGCGTTCGCAATATAAGCGCAAAAAAATGTGTTTATCTGCTACATCACATTAGAAACCTCGAAAATTAACAGTGTTTCCATACTATATTATGCATTTATTATACATAAAAACCTTACTCTTGAATCACTCTATCTATTAAAGAAACCGGCATCAAAATCCGTTGCGTAGTTTTAAAGATTTAAGCAAACATAGGGATATAGGGACAGAGAAAACGACTGCGTTTTATACTATGTAGTGATGTAGTGATGATGTAGTGAAAGATGAAGCAGGATAGCCCTAGATTATTCATTTCTTTCATTAGATCATTTTTTTGGCGATAGTTCTACTTAGGTAGTTTACTGCGAACGGCATTTGAACTAAGTACCTATATAATAATAATAATACACAGTATGAATCTAATCTTTTACATATCAGTTACACTTCCCGGGATATAGCCCTGAAACTATTGATTCCCATGTAAGTCTACGTGTAGCAAAACAACGTTCTCGGTTTTTTCTTGGAACTAGGCAGGACCTAATTTGGCGATATTAATGAATGTCTAGTATGTGTTTACAATAACACAAAGTGTGTAGTGCGGTGCAGTGTGTACGTGCCCCAGGCGCGTGGAGCGGTGGCCGGCGGACGAGTGTGTACGGAGCTCGCGCGTACTGTTTCAATGGAATCTACGACCGTTACGTGCCAACTGCGGCCCGGCCATTCACGCGACACCTCCAATAACATCAACTAAATAATATATTGTTTGTTTATTAGTGCTCACACACCTTAAACTCTCACCATTCATTGTTTGTGACGATGACCGACCGACTGTGGGTTAATCTATCAATATACTAAAGAAATATTAAAGCCTGCAGTTCCGAATATAACAATTGAAATCGCTTGGTGTCTCAGAGATTGTGAAAAATGTATGAGGACGTGTTATCACCGAGGCTATATTATGATATGTCAGCGACTATCACCGGCACAGGTCAAGAGACACCTCGCAGGAGACGGGTGCTTGTCTTCCATTTATATTCTGGTTAATACATTTAACGACAATAATCCAAAGATGAAACAGTCGCGGGGATCAACTGAAACGGGTCCATAATACACGGGAAAGTTACGAATTATGTATCACTGAAAGATTACTCTTCGAAACTAATTACTACAACACAAGTATCCGATAGTATGTCCGAGGTCGTCTATCACTTACAGCTTCGGTTCCGATCGGTATGGGAACGTGTCGACACTGTCGCTGCCCAACACATGTTAGCAATAAGTGCGAACAGACGCGTTTGACATTCTATATGGATTTCAATAACTGCAATTTATAGCGAGAACGTGTTGGGCAGCGCACATGGCGGGACTGCGGGAGTGCGGGAGTGCCGGTGTTCGGTTACACGGCGCAGATATTCGGCCAGAGCCGGCTCGCGTTACCCGCGCCGCTAATAGCGGACGTCGAGCGCTGGTGCTCATCGGTCACCACATTATTGCTATTATGGACTTGGCTGTAACGAGAGCTGTGGCCATGTGGTACCATCTCACTAACCAGGGTTGTCGATTTGTATTATTGTACGTTATAATTGTCATCAAGTAGGTTTCTATATCTCACCTTTTACAATATACCGTATATTCTGTGTCAATCGTTTCTGTTATGTTTTTCTTTTCATAAGTGACAACTCCCGTCTACGAATATACCCTGTGTTATGAATCGCACAAAGTGTTGTCCCTTGTGAGAGTCGATACTCAGCGCAACTAGGAACGTGAGGTAAACTCTTAAAACACTACGCCATCCGTGCATTCTACAAATTATAATATCTTTATTATCTATACTAATATTATAAAGCTGAATGCTTTGTTTGAACGCGCTAATCTCAGGAACCGCTGGTCCGATTTGAAAAATTATTTCAGTGTTGGATAGTACATTTATCGAGGAAGGCTATATATCATGACGCTGAGACCAACAGGAGAGGAGCACCAATGAAGAATGTTACAAAAACGGGGGATTTTTTTACGCTACGGGCAATACGAGTAGGAGACGTTGTAAACGACGTTGCGTGGGTCAGCTAGTTCTTTATATAACTAAGAACAGAGATTTATGGTTGCATTGCAATAGTCGCAAGCGTCACACCGCACCATTTTTTATAATATCGCAAGTGGTAGATCCCAAGTGGGACAACCCTCTGAGAACGCAATCGTCATCATTCCAGTAATTTCGCATCATCAACCAGCACTTAGTCACTTCCTTTAAGTTACAAAAGGTACGTAGGTCTTGCTGCCACCGGGTCGTATGTTGAATGTCAGCGTGGTGGAGGCAAGAGGTGTGACGTCACAGTCGAGCTATGTCCTAATGGTATTAGAGGCACGTGGGTGATAAGAGCGGCTCCACATTAGCGTTGGTGTCAGTGAGCAAATATGCGTACCGTGGCGCGTGGCTCGAGTGGTCGAGTGCGCCTGTTTTTTTGTCTTGTCGCCGCTTTGTTTGGAGCGAGAGCGGGCAACACGGGCAGGGGGAAGGGGGAGGTTAGGTTTGCCACGAGCGAGGCCGGACGCGGCGATGTTTGCGCGCGGCACGTGCCTTATCCGATACCATTTACGGAATGCGATTTTAATGCGCTTAAAAGGGAACGACTTCATTTTAAAAGAAGACAACGTTTTTTTGGAGAGACCTATGTAAACAGCGGCGCGCGTGTGTGCGTGTAGGTCGTGGGCCGAGGATTGTCGCCTTCGAATGGCCGCGCGGACTGTCTGCGTCCTGCGTCCTGCCACTCCGAGGCGGTAAACAATAACATCGAAACAATGAAGGCTTTATTTGCCGGAGCGATTGAGCGGCGCACAGGAAAACCGCGGCCGACGCGCTAATTATATAAATAATATTTCGTAGGTATAGCTAAGAAAGACGGACCGCGCTCCCTACTTCACTTACCTAGTACCTACAACAAAAAACCTTTTTGTTCTAACATAAGGAGGGAATTTGAAAATTTGTGTTACAGCATTCACTTCTGTTATCATATTTTGAAAAATAAAAAATGCCATATTGACACATTTTCGCTACAAAAAATGTCTCATGTATCCGAGTCACGAATTAAAAGATATTAAAATACAATTATGGTTCAATAAATTATATGTTGCTACAAAATAGCGAGACGTAGTGGAACTGGACCACGCTGAGAAGTATGTGATGAGATCAATTTCTCTTTTTTGTCTATTTCTTATGATGGAGGTGTCTAGGTTCCATCAAATACCTATGAAGTACTACCAGAGAATAGGGAAGTAAAAAATTCTCAGTTCTGCGAGTATTACCTTCACGGGTTGACGCTTGCCGAAACGAAAATCGACGGAATAAAACCAAACCACATCTATGAGCGGTACTTATAAAAAAGTTAAGTTGGTTTGTGTCCCTACACTTCACCATTTTGTTGCGATAGGTACAATCCGTTTCAATAATATTGTTTTTATCTATTTTCCGTGTCAATATTGTTCCTCAATTCTCATGAATACTACCAAAATGTACCTACTTATTGCAGCGCAGCGTGTCAGGATACAGTTAGTATTTCTAACAATTTGTTGTTAAAATTAGTTGTTAGTTTGTCGGACGTAATGAAACTCATACCTACTGCAGATTTAAAAGAAAGTAGATGTATTCTGTGAACCGCATTAAGATTTTCACATAAAAATAAAAAATAAAACAATAAATTTTGGGGGTCCCCATACATAGAATGAAACTCAAAAAAAATTTTTTTCATCAAACCCATACAACCCATCTATGGATAGGTCTTCAAAAATGATGTTGAGGTTTCTAATATCATTTTTTCTAAACTGAATAGTTTGCGCGATAGACACTTCTAAAGTGGTAAAATGGGTCCGCCCCCCCCCGTAACTTCTAAAATAAGAGAATGATAAAACTAAAAAAAAATTATGATGTACATTACCATGCAAACTTCCACCGAAAATTGGTTTGAACGAGATCTAGTAAGTAGTTTTTTTTAATACGTCATAAATGGTAAACCGCAAAAAAATACACTATTATTTAAACATCGATCAAAGTTACAACGAACTACAAGAACTATTATATTAAGTTACTTGCTGCTTCGGAACCCTTCATGGGCGAGTCCGACTCGCACTTGGCCGCTTTTTTCTAATGAAATACTTAAGGGCCTGGCTATAAATTAAAAGCAATTTGGACAAGTAAAATTTTAACATAACAAAATAAAAACCGACTTTAAGGTTCGACTCGATTTCTTTTGGATGCCATCATCAGATCTTAGTGTCCTTATCATGGTACCACCGTTGGGATATCTCCTTTCCATTAAAAAAATAATTTTTATAAAATCGGTTCATAAACGACGAAGTTACTCGCGAACACACAAAAAAAGACACAATATATACGGTCCAATTGAGAACCTCCTCCTTTTTTGAAGTATAACAATAATATAATATTATAAAAAAAAAAACCGACTTCAAACAGATTTTAGGTACCTAGCACACATTATAATACTACTACTTAAATGAATAAAGAATTAGGTATAGGCAATTTATGAAGAACCAGTTTATTTTACGCTTTTAAGTGTTTTTTTGGCAGAGAGTTTTGGTTGGATGTTTTTTGGAAATCGGTTTTTTTTTTATAAAAAAGTTTTTATTGTTCGGTTTTTAGTGCAAACAAGCGTAGGTAAGTAGTAAGTTGAACTATTTCATCAAATTTCATCATCAAGAATACAAATTAAGGTCTATACGTACGTGTAATATTAAAATCATCCTCTAATCCCTAACTGTTGAAGAGTTTAACCTTCTATCATCAGCTCACCTAAATAACTTCAAAGTATACGACTGAAGGTCTTTAGATACCTATGAACTTGAAAGAATTATCCTCTAACTCCTAACCGTTGAGGAGTTGTACCTTCCACCTTCCATCATCAGCTTACCCAAATAATTTGAAAGAATACGACTAAAGGTAACATATGTACATATGATGATATTTAAAGATTTATCCTCAAACTCCTTAACGTTAAGGAGTTGTACCTTACATCATCAGCTCATCATCATAAAATGATGACTACCAGACGCAAATACCGGTGTAACTTCAGAAAATATATGAAAAACATAGTATGTGCCTATAAAAAATGAGGCAATGGGACCACCTCGGAAGCATACCACTTCGAATACAAAAAAAAAATTCAAAATCGGTCCACAACTGACGGAGTAATCGGTGAACATACATATAAAAAAAAAAAAAAAAAAAACATACAGTGGAACATAGAACCTCCTCCTTTTTGGAAGTCGGTTAAAAATAGAATTAACATCTCTTATTGTGTTCTTGTAACACACCAGTAACAAATCGCATATAATTAACACACTCCAATGAAGGAAGACCCTAAAAAAGCGTTAGTGATTGCGTAATTTGCGTAGTTGTTATATGGCTATAAATAACTCTAAGGAGGCTAGGATTTATTATCCTTCTGAATTTAGGTATATAGTTAGTTTTATGTTTATTGACGTTCGGACACTCGAGTTCAATATTGAGTATAATTATAATAAGTATTGATAATGTAAAACCTCAAGTTAGACGCTAGTCAGACCAAACTAAGCAAAGCTTGTACTTTGAGCTCTAGTTCTAAGAACTTGAGACTGCTGTTAAACACGTGTAACTAAATACATACTATTACAGATAAATTACATTCAGACAAATGATGTGTCTCATCACATAATTAACTGGTCTGGGTGGGAAAAGAACCCACAGCCTCTTG
The DNA here is from genome assembly GCA_949125395.1 of Diaphora mendica. Classification (NCBI taxonomy): domain Eukaryota; kingdom Metazoa; phylum Arthropoda; class Insecta; order Lepidoptera; family Erebidae; genus Diaphora; species Diaphora mendica. The sequence continues at coordinate 32,434,393 of OX421314.1, forward strand.
CTCTGTTACTTCAGCGTCACACTTGTGCCTAGGATTGGATATACCTAGATAGATAGCGTCTTAAACTATTTATGATTAACATAATCTACATATGTATCTATCTATGAATGTAAAAGAGTAAGGTGACTGACTGACTGACTGACATACCCAGAGATCAACGCACTACCCAAACCGTTGAAGCTAGAATCCTGAAATTTTGCATGTAGGTTCTTTATATAACGTAAGTGAGCACTAAGAAATGAATTTTGGAAATGACCCTCACGTAAATCAGGGGATGAAAGTCTGCGTGAGCGAAGCCGCGTGCAAAAGCTACTATACTATAGCTAGTATAGTATATAATAAGCATCTATGTACAAGTACATCATCGTAGGATCCGTTTGAGCCTCTATAGGTACCTATATGGCTGGATGCACGAACTCGTAGACAACGGTTGACATTTTACGAGAACGCTTAATTATGATTTATAACTGCATATTATTGTATTACTAAATAAACATTTGTTTATTATCTCGCTTCTCGGCTCATTCTCACCGCCGGCGTTCACAGAACAGATATAAATAATTTAACGATTCACAAAAGGGACATAAAGCTCCGAGCACCGAGTGGCGCGGACTGATGAAGGTCTAAGTGGCCACCGCTCGTAAATAATAGCGGAACTGTGCGCTTATCGATATTACTTTTGGAAATCGCTTATCTGCACTAAAAAAAATAAAAAAAAGTGGAGTAGCGACTCTATATTAGTTGTGACAGCGCTGTCAGAGCGCTGCGGGCTATCGCGCCGTGACCTGCCACAAACCCTCCCCCTCCCCCGCCTGCCGCCGCCCGCCGCCCGCCGCCCGCCGCCCCGGCCACGCGACCCGCGCTCACACTGTTGCTATCTACTATCTCGGGATCATCAAACTAATTTATATTTTTGTATCGTTAACGAGTTACGATACGAGTGATCATCGCATTCTCTCACATTGTCATTTATTTATTTCAGCTCTATCAACATGCTTATATTAATTTACAAAACTGTAAGTACATACTCGTGTGCGTGCACGCATACGGTACCTACCTAATAGACTTTTATACAAGTAACATGCCAGATGACAATGTTAGCGACCTCTATGCCTGAAGGTAGACGTCAAGAAAACCCATCTGCACACACACAGGCACAGACCGCACAGACAAGTTGACTCCAGCAGTGGTAGGTAGGTACTAGGAGGTGTTTCAAATACAGGCACTAATAAACTCATAAGGACATAACCTTCTACATTGGTCAACACTTAAACACTTATTATGTTTTTTTAACTTATCTAAATGTGTAAACAATATCAATGGAAACTATTACTAATTAAGAGTCTTAATAAACACATGTATTGGAGCGTTCAACAAACATCTGTAAACACAACAAACTCGTGAGTCACGCGAGCGGACTTCAACCACTCGACCCGATCATTGTCTCCATGCATTCCTTTTATAAATAACTATAATCCTTTTGTTATTTCCTTGTACAATTGAATTTAAATAAACTGAGTAACTAGGGAGGTGCCCATACCTAACTGTCTCTTGTCAAGAGAGACACACTAGTGCCACTAAGACTGTCCTATGTCACAATCTAATCCAAGTGCATGCAATATTAGCCAGGTACTTACGCGCTGAGAGACTGGCGGCGGCGGACATCTGCGGCCGACGATTATTTTCCAAGTTCCAAGCGTCCTGAAAACATTCGACATGAACCGATTGTAGTGCCGATAGCTGCTACTGACACCTGCAGTAGGTGTATAAATCGATGTTTGAAATGTTAATTCACAAACAGTATAACGTAAGACCGACTGGTAGACTGTGGGCAATGACGAAGGTAAATAGAAGATGAAGTGAGGAGAATTGAAACAAGAATGCTGCGGCGGTTTGGGTATGATGAGCGAATAGCGAATGAGGGAGGGCCCTAAGAGTGAGTGACGGGATGCCCTATGTGATCCTCACCTAGGGCACCCCGTTAGTGACCAAGCCAGCAATAGGGTTTATATGGATGAATGTGGAAAATACGCGATCTGTATGTTAATCAGGAGCGTGACAGAATAGCATTCTATCAAATTGGCCTGACACAATAGAAAATGATGTGGCCACGTGTCGTCAGAACAGTGAAAAACAAAACTACGGAGTCCTCCACTGCGGATGATCCGACACGTAGGTGCGTTGTTCGCCTCTTCATTATTATTAAACAATAGCTGGGCCCCGCGGCGTTACCCGCAGTTGTTGTTGTACTTTTACAACAACAACCACGGGTAACGCCCCGTGGCGAAGCTAGTTTAAAAAAAGTTGTGAAGTTACTCCTTATATCCTCAGTAGTCTGCCCGTTAAAGTCCTGTCAAAATCAGTAAAGCCGTTAAAGAGATTAGCTGGAACAAACAGACCGAGAGATGGACAGACAGACAGACAAATAGACCAAAAAAGATTGATTTTTTGATGTTCTGTATTGTTTCATATGCATTTAGTGAACAGATTTTGATATTGCAAAAAAAAACACTTAAATTTTATTTATTTGTAAAGATGTAATTATGTGGTTTTGACTAGTGACTTGTATAATGTGGTATTCAATGCAAGGAAGTAAACAAGCAGCTTGGATTCCAAATGTAGATGTATAAACACCATAATAGCCTGTCATTAGGTAACGATGTCTTACTATCAATAAGGCACCATCGCACTTAACGTGTTTAGTCTTCTTAATAATTTCTTTAATAATGACAATGATTACGTTCAAATTAATTAATGTAAATTGTTTTGCGCGATGTTCAAATTGAAATTTAGGGACCAACCTTAAGAACAAATATTTCTATTATCTATACTCTTAAAATACAAATAAATAAAATTGGAGTGTTTGTTTGTAATATTAAAATAACCGCTTTTTACTAAATACATATGTATACACGATACATATACCGAAACATTTTTTACAATTTTTGTCTGTCTGTCGGTCTGTCTGTTTGTTCCGGCTAATCTCTGGAACGGCTGGATCGTTTTTGACGGGGCTTTCGACGGATATAAGGAGTAACTTGGGCTACTTTTTAGACTAGCTTCGCCCCGCAGTAAGACAATAACTGCGGGTAACACCGCGGGACTCATCTATACTTATAATAAAAATGTAACAGGTTCAATTCTGTACATTAAAGATGTTTGAAATTTTTTTTGGAGGGCTATAATCGATACTGAAGCCAAAACTGTTTTTTTTTTCATTTTTGTCTGTCTGTCTGTATCTTGGCCGCGCATCACGCTGAAACTACTAAATGGATTCAAATTAAACTTGGCATGATTTGAGTTCATGCTACGAGCTAGGACATGGGATACTTTTTATGTCGAAATTCAGCACGGTTTCTTGGAGAGAGGGGATGAAAGTCAAAATATAGTTGTACTCGTAATTCAATAACACAGTCCGATTTCTTTAATTATTTTTTTGGTAGAAAGAAAAAACAAGAAGATAACGGGAAAAGTTTTTTTTTGTCCTAGACTGTACACTGCCTGTGGGAAGCTGAGACAGATATGTAAATATGGCGGTACGAAGTTCACCGGGTCAGCTAGTACAAAACGATTGTATTGATGTGCATAGGTATTTGATTGCCATTCAACTAAGATAAAAAGATCTTATTTGCACAAACATTTCATTAGCTGTATTTTTCGTGATATTTCTTTTAACAGTCAAGATCGATATCGTAAAAGATTCTTACGCATTCATTATATCTAAATAAACCTTATAATTTAATTATAACGCGATCTCAATTCATTATACCTATTTAAAACAAGATTTATGTGTTTCATTTCTCAATTTTAAAATTACCTACAATACCGGGCTAGTTTGACTACTTAAGGTACACGGAAAGATATCCAAGATAAACCCGACAAGGAAAACTACGATCAATCGATGGAGGAAGTAAGGAAATGGAATGAAACTAATAGGAAAATCTCTGTACCTAATAGTTGGATAGGCAGCATAGTGAAGTACAATGGTGAGGATGTAGGTACCTGTGGCGAGTAAGCGCTGGCGGGCAGCGCGGAGGTGCCGTACACGGAGGAGGGAGCCCGTGCCGTGGCGCAAGTGAAGCCGCCGCCGAAGCGAGCGCTGAAGGCGGGCAGCGACCCGCCGCCCCCCTCGCTACCCGCCCCCGACCCTGGGCCTCCTTCCCCACTGTACTCCTCTAGAACCACTCCACCTCCGGACCCACTGGACCCTCCGTAGCTCGGCGAACCACCTGCACACCGACAACATTACTCGGCTTTTGTTACAAATTATAAAATATCATTGAAAATTGTTAGGAATTGGTGTTACCTGCACTCGAGGTCCATATCTGTGGCTGCGAGGTCAATTCAGCTCCGTTTCCAAAGTAAGGCGCGGTGGCCCCCGGCGCGCCGTAAGCGCAGCGCGCGTACACCGCGCCGCCGCCTCCCCCACTACACAAATATATTTAAAAACTGTTAATTATATATTTGAAATGTACCAGCACCTATATATTATATATATCAGTTAACACGTACTCCATAACGATTATTCGTAAGCATATCTTAAAATAATGCACTACTGCATACTACGTAAAATACCTTAGGAGAAGTAACTCCTCCCTACAGAAAGTCATATTGTAAAACGGGAAATATATTTTTGGTACTTATTATGCATTGATTTATTATGTGTGTAATAAGTGTAAAAATGATATGAAAATTATATCTATCTTCTATATCTATACTACTTATAATAAAAATGTAACAGGTCCAATTCTGTACATTAAAGATATTTTGAAATTTTTTGGAGGGCTCTCTATAATCGTTTTTTTTTGTCTGTCTGTCTATCTGTCTGTCCGTCTGTGTGTCTGTCTGTCTGTATCTTGGCCGCGCATCACGCCGTAACTAGTGAATTGATTCAAATGAAACTTGGCATGATTTGAGTTCATACTACGAGGTAGAACATAGGATACTTTTTATCCCGAAATTCAGGACGGTTTCCTGGAGAGAGGGGATGAAAGTCAAAATATGTACTTAGTTTTAATTCAATAACACATGGTCCGATTTCATTCATTCTTTTTTTGCTAGAAAGAAAAAAATAAAAGATAACGGGAAAAGTCTTTTTTTTGTCCGCGACTGTACACTGCCTGTGGGAAGCTGAGAAAAATATGTAAATATGGCGGTACGAAGATCGCCGGGTCAGCTAGTACTTATAATAAAAATGTTACAGGTCCAATTCTGTACATTAAAGATATTAAGACATTTTTTTGGAGGGCTATCTATTATCGATACTGAAGCCAAAACTGTTTTTTTTTTTCATTTTTGTCTGTTTGTCTGTCTGTCTGTATCTTGGCCGCGCATCACGCCGAAACTACTGAATGGATTCAAATGAAACTTGGCATGATTTGTATTCATACTACGGAGGTAGGACATAGGATACTTTTTATCCCGAAATTCACCACGGTTTTCTGAAGAGAGGAGATGAAAGTCAAAATATGTACTTAGTTGTAATTCAATAACAGATAGTCCGATTTCATTCATTATTTTTTTGATAGAGAGAAAAAAAAAAGATATCGGGAAACACCTTTTTTTTGTACGCGACTGTACACTGCCTGTGGGAAGCAGAGTAAGATATGTAAATATGGCGGTACGAAGTTTGCCGGGTCAGCTAGTTACCAATAATAATCTCATACCGTAGGAACAGCAATGGTGCCCCTAGGTGTAGATAGGTACACACTCAGAGAACCCTAGAACATAGTCAACTCCCTCTTTGACATTAGCTAATAACATTCGGTTTTTGTTTACATGTGTGTTTGTTGTGGACGTACAACAAACACAAATGTAAACAAATAGCGAAAAAGAGTACTGTTAGTTTTCGGTGTAGGTAGTATGCGGTAGTAGATTTAAGGAGTGTGGCGCCACCGCTACCAGTTGCACGTGTCAGCCGAGGTTAATGCCCTTACGTAAGTACGTAGCGTAGGAACCTAGCGCTGCCCCCAAACCTACCTAGAGCAGTTGAAACTAGTCGGATAATACTTACAATTTAAATAATTACCACTTCTACTAAAGTGTAGCAAGCTAAGCTACATTGACGAGTAAATACCTACCAAACTATTATTTAAATAAGAAAAGTTTGTAACTAACTTCGAACAGGAAGGCCGTAATAATAAATCTATCAGTTTTTATCTGTGTGAGTGTAGGTATGTTGCGCGATATATTTGCAAAGATTTACAGTTTTTACTCAATTTATTTCTGCCCAATAATCCTATTTTAAACTAGCTTTTACACGCGGCTTCGCTCACGCAGACTTTCATCCCCTGATTTACCCCCTTAGGGGTGGAATTTCAAAAATTCCTTTCTTAATGCTCACTTACGTTAAATAAAGAACCTACATGCAAAATTTCAGGATTCTAGCTTCAGCGGTTTGGGCTGTGCGTTGATCTCTGGGTATGTCAGTCAGTCAGTCAGTCACCTTACTCTTTTATATATATAGATATGTATATATAAATAGATTAAAGAAAATATTCCACTTTCATTACTTTTATTGTTAGTCACATAAGGACGACAGTTCTCCGGCGCTTCGCGTATAGCTTAGATACCTATTATGATATGTATACCTATGTAAAATAAATCTATTGTCAATAAAAAAGTTATAAAAGAATTGGTGAAAGTTAACATTAGACTTTCATTGCAAATCTCTCAGAGACGATATAATTGATAACATTAGATATACCTATCCCTCAAGGTACATCTTATAGGGTGGACTGAATTACAAATGTGTCAATCGACGACTCGCACTTGTCATTGAGAGCTAATACGAATATGGATATCTCAGCCTCAGCTGAACTTGTATATAAACGGCTAATAGTTGATAGTCCATTGTACATAATTATCACAATAATTTATTATGGATAAGTTTGTATTAAAAATATGCCTCGAAGTGACACCTGCATTGTGAGTGCGAGACCGGAGCCCCAATGATGCAGAAGCATCACTAGGCCGCCATAGTGTGGGTCACCATGCTGCATTGTTGCATTGTCTGCATTCGCAATGAGTATGGTGACCACCACTCTTGGATTCCGCTTATGCTTTCCATCAGGCAGAGTAGTCATTTTGGCAGTCCCATACATAAAAAAAAAACCTGATTAAATATGTAGATATGTTGATTTACAAAAAGATAACTAAGCCTATTGCTTGAATAAATAGCTATTGTACATTGAAATTTTGGCAATTTGCAGTGATGCTTATTTACAATTTCAAAAATTAATATGATTCAATTATATTCTATGTAGGTTTTTTTTCATATATACGTATATATGGGCCTGCCAAAGTGACTCTACTATGCCTGATGAAAAGCATAATCAGAATTCAAGAGTGGTGGACATCATACTCATTGTAGTCATTGTGTTGTGAATGCAGACAATGCAACAATGCAGCATGGTGACCCACACTGTGGCGGTCTATTAAGATGCTACTGCATCATTGGGCCTCCGGTCTCACACTCACCAACGAAACACGACAGCACGAATGCTGTGAGTTTAGGTTGGTCTTCTGTGCGAGGATGGTACTGCCCCGGTCGAGCCGACCCTACCGTACTACAATCAGCGTGTCTCTACTACCTACGTTCCTACCTTGAGACTTCAGTCTACAAGACGAGAGACAACAAGCAAGATCGACACGTAGTAGTGGTGTGATCATAGTGCCTATATATCATTGATTCTGTATATGGATCTAATTTATCTGCACAATAAAACATGTTTGTAGGCCTGTCATGTCGTAGCTAAACGTTATAAATATCTACAAGTTTTAGGCCCTTCGAGCTTGCCCATGGCCAGGTATGATGAACTGCCAGGTTGACTACTCACTCCGAGTTGATGCGTCAACGGAGACAATGGCTAGGAAACGAAAGTGTCAAAGAAGTATAGGTATACATATATGTACCTACTATGTGCCCATGTTGTTCCCTGGCATTATGGTACCATCACAGCCCGCAGTAGGGCAGGTCTAATATACCTAAATTCATGCAAAAGTGCTCGCGTCTGAAAGTACTCAGGGCTGTGCTGACGCCATACATTTAGATCGACTTCGTGAAACATGTAGGTATGTATGTTAGGTAGAAGGTGCGGGCGCACTCGTGTGGTAGTTAAGTAGAGCGCAGTGGGGCTAATGGCTCGGAACGTCTCGGAAGTAGGTACGCGTTATCGTACACGGCCCTCTCCCCCCCCCCCCTAGCACCTCGCGCGCACTCCGCCGCTCCGCACCCCGCCGGCGCCCTCGACCCCCTTGCATTCATTACGCGTCGTGACACACCATACCGAACGACAAATTGTACATTTAACATTTCTAAAACCTAGAATTGCACAGTTGCACTTTGTGTGGAGGAGCGCAGTGCGACCTTGGGCGACTGAATACAGAGCGCGTGACGTGAGTGTTTATAAAAACAGCGAGATGAATATTAGGTAACGGTCGCGCCGGTATGGCGCGCGACATACAGGCGCAGCGGCGTGAGTGCAAGCCTCTGTAACAGGAGAACGCGGAAATGTCCACACGCATTACCTACGTAGGTACCTACTAGTATCGCGCTTTCCGACGCCAATAATGGCGAATTGTGAAACATTGAACAAGGGAACTACTACAGTCAATTACTAGACACACTCATTTCAGTTCGAATTTTAACTGTCCCTTATACTATATAAACAATGTATTGTAGTAGAACACTCAACTCGATCGCGATGAGTTGTGACGTACACCTATTATCTCAGTTTGACTCGTGGACGCTACTGATAATTTAGTACGGCACGGTATCAGTCCCATTAAGTATTAACTGCCTCACTACTGGGCATGGGTCACCTCTCTTGTTAAATTTCACGAACCTTTGAGAACATTGTTTATAATGAGTATTAATGAGAAAAAATTATATGGAAAAAAAAATCTTCGAAAGGCAAGGCTCCTTTCTTTTTAAGGAGAGGCTAATGTCCAGCAGTGGGCTGTTAACGCCTGTTGATGTGAAAGTTTATGGTTAAATAACTCAAAAACTCTGCCAGAGGTAGGTGACCCTTACAGGACTTCTTACATCGATATGTTAGGGATGTGCTCATCACTCGTTAAGATTGTTCACCTTTATCCAATTAGTTAGTACAAGTAACAGAGAACGCATCGGAAGCCCGCAGTGCTTTTCGCCCGCAGCGCATTAGCGGCAGAGGGCCCGTGGAGGCACGTGCGGACCGAACCGCGTGACCGCAACGACACGACACGCACGTGCTGACTTCTCGCCGCGCTGTCCATCCCGACTATCCCGAGGGACCCACACACCAACAGTTTTGCTAAATATCATTAAGTTAACAATGTTGGTCGTGAGATGCATTGACAAAGTCCCGCACGACGACGCTAAGAGCCTATACAAATAACTCATTTCGAGACACTTAAACCGTCACACAAAACGCACAAAAAATGTGTACAAATTTAGAACGATCCTACACTCTTAAAACGTGTAAAATGGCGCATTAAGAGAGAGAGACGCCATAAAAACTGTCGCCGATGACAAACATCGCGCCGGGAACCCTCCATCTCACCTGCGCCCGCGACGCTCTTGCTATGCCGATCGTTTTCGGTAAAATAAATAGAAACGCGATATATTATTGGTTATGCACAGTACTATGAAACATAAAACGTATTTAGGTAAGTAGTCATTTGCCTCTTCATATTTTAGTTTCATAACAGGATTCACATAAAACCTACAACCAGATTACGCGTCAAAGATCACACATTGTAAAGAACTTCATGTAGCCAACAGGAGCAAATTAAATGCATTACTATACGTACTGTAATGTTTGTTTTTAGAAGAAAAAATATGTAAGCTAATCCAAAACTTTAGTGTACATACTTTTACACAAAATAATAATTTCTATATGTAAATAAATAGGTACCTACATATATCCTTCCCAGATTTTGTAGTAACGAAACAAACACATCCCATTCACAGGAACTATACAGCTGTCTGCTCTGAGTAGATCTATTGTTTCATAGATGACTACGTGTGCGTATACACCGTGTACAGGTGGATAGATATATTTCATTGACAAGTGTAGCAGTTGAAACATGATATCTACAGGGATCATATCAATTGTACGCGACACATATTTGTGGCGCACTGCGACGGCGCGGAACAGGATACAATAGAATTTTCCTCATATTCAACTAATTGGTCCTCGTATACTATAAACAAACTTCAATGTTGGAGGAAAACGTAAAACTATTGGCATTAATTATTTTTAACCCAATGAGTTATTTGCCTACCTAATGAGAATAATGGGCTTATTGTGTTTAGGTATAGATTGTGTGCCAATAAACACGCAGAACAGTATCTACTGTAGTTACGGAAACAGTTGGAGAATGATAATGTTTACGGTATGAATGATGGATCACGCGTGTAGCGGGACTCGTGGTTCCCACGACCCTTCGGCTGAACGCGCGACCTTACACTTTACCTACGTGGTTACTCGTGGTCAGATCAAGGATATTTGCCTTTGAAATTTTTTTTGCAAATAAATTATTTATACCGTCTTTTTGTAAGTGAAAATGTTATTTTACATATTTTCCTATTAATTTTATAGGTACTTAGGGAGACGTTGTTCATGATGTCTATTGGTTGTTGAGTAAAGTCCCCCTACATCTTTGAGTAGGACTAATTTGTACTCAAACAAAGTTCAGGGACAAGAAAATTTCACTATAAAAAAAAACCGGATTGTCTCCACTCTGTTCCAACAGAACTTTAGAGAGAGACGGTAGTATCAAGCATTGTGCAACGTGCAGCGATATATAGCCATGTAAGTTATACCTAGGCAAGTACCTACTTAAGAGAGATACTAGTGAATAATATTGCACCTATAGCAATACTCTATTATGGTGTTGTATTTAAAAGTCACACACACACAGAGCTGTGCCATGAGACTCTTCCGGCGCGCGTCGGCTCGTCCCCGGAGCCTCGCAGTCCCGAGCGCAACAAAAAAAACTCGTCCCGCGCAAATAGCGCAAGGTATATTTGCACAACCAATTGACTTCGTTTCGAGGGTCGTTTGTTTTTGCTCTTAGAGTGGTTGCCATAAATTAATCCGAGTGTGCGGATCGACAAACACATACTTATTGTTATTGTTAACATCGCCATGGAGACGCGAGCGGGGGCCGAGGGGCGCGGGGGACGACCGGCACTCACTAGGTTAAGTGCCGAACAGCCGCTCGCCTCCGCGAGCAGGAAGTGCTCGATAATATTGCTCATTCGCAGAAACACCCAATACCGCTCTTTCATTTACATATTATGTAATAAATTGTACACTCGTAGTAGGTATATTGTCTCACTGCAACCCATTCTTTAGATCGCCAACAAACTGCTAGCTACAACCGAATACATTTATGCAAAAAAAAAACGAGTAGAGAGAAACAATATTTCCGCTACGAGGTACCTATGTGTTTGTTACCAAGGAACAAATACTGTTACCCGCCGCGTGCTAACTCGGTCAACGATTGCTTGCTATGCCTAGCTATGAGTGCTATGACGCCTATGACCGTACGTAGCCGTAGGCACAGCGAATGCAACACAATACAAAAGGGTTTTTTTTTGTTTGCTCGAACTTGAATCTGTACCGAACGGAAAAGTGAAAATAAGTTGTAAAAAGATTTTTGATCGAATACCTTCTACTACATCACACAAAAAAACCGACTTCCAAAAAACATCCAACGAATACTCTCTGCCAAAAAAACACAATAAACTGGTTCTTCATAAATTGCCTATACCTAATTCTTTATTCATTTAAATAGTAGTATTAAAATGTGTGCTAGGTACCTAGAATCTGTTTGAAGTCGGTGCCAAGTGACTATCGCTTAGACTTTTGTAATTGTTCGTTTGTATTCTTTTCGGCTTAGCACCGACTTCAAACAGATTCTAGGTACCTAGCGCACATTATAATACTACTATTTAAATGAATAAATAATTAGGTATAGGCAATTTATGAAGATCCAGTTTATTTTACGCTTTTGAGTGTTTTTTTAGCAGAGAGTTTTCGTTGGATGTTTTTTGGAAGTCGGTTTTTTTGTATAAAAAGTTTTTATTTTTCAGTTTTTAGTGCAAACAATCGTAGGTAAGTAGTAAGTTGAACTATTTCATCATCAAGAATACAAATTAGGGTCTATACGTACGTGTAATATTAAAATTATCCTCTAATCACTAACTGTTGAAGAGTTTACCCTTCCATCATCAGCTTACCTAAATAATTTGAAAGAATATGACTAAAGGTAACATATACAGGGTGTCCCAAAATTCAACGATAAGCGGGCGCCTACAGGTAGACCTATGAGTACATAAGGAAAAATAATAAAAAAAATATACCTAGTTTTTTTTTTTTAGTTACAAGAAAAATTTAGAATTTCTTTGAAAATTTATACCTTTCATGATATTGCTACTATTCACCACAACTCTTAAAAACACCAAATTGCCCGCAGTTTTTACACAAAAAACGTTCAAAATAATTTTTTTCCCTACAATTTTGAAATATTTTTACTCTTAGTGTACTTTGACTCATGGTCTTGTAAAAAAAAAGTATGGACACCACTACGTAATAAATAAATTAAAAAAAATGAAGGGTGTAAATTTTCAAAGAAATTCTAAATTTTTCTTGTAACTACATACATACAAAACCATAAATTCTGTTGTCGACTCTCAACAATTGCAAAGTGACCTAGATACGATCCTACAATGGTGTCGCTGTAACAGAATGACACTTAACGCAAGTAAATGCTTTCACATTAAATTCACTAGAAAAAGAAAGCAACTTGCTACGGAATATAAGCTTGATGGTACAGCACTGGCAGAAGTTAACGAAATCCGAGATCTTGGCGTGATAGTTGACAGTCAACTAAATTCACCTCACACATCAACAAGTCTGTCACAAAAGCAGCTCAAATGCTCGGATTCTTAAAATGTAGCGCGGGCGGATTTAAACATCAGGGCACCAAAATCTTGCTTTACCAAACCTTAGTGCGCGGTCATCTTGAGTTCGCCAGCGTTGTATGGAATCCGTACTATGCCGTGCATTCGCAGCGCGTTGAGAGCATACAAAGAGCGTTCACTAGGCATCTAGCTTATAATTCTAGCGGCTTTTCCCACAGAAATCCTTACAAAGAGCGCCTAATTCAGTTTCGAATGCGTTCTCTTCGTGAACGGAGACTTTTATTGGACATGTCCTTCTTTCACAGAATCGTGAGCGGTCAATATCAGTGTAGCTACTTTCTGGAGGACATGCCTTTAAAGGTGCCCCGTACCTATCCTCACGGGAAACTCAAATGTATTTTCTACACCCCACCTGTAAAGTCTAACTTGGGACGGCAAGCACCTCTCCGTAGAATAATTGATGAGTATCATTCCCTATCCCTATCATTCCCCAGTGGAGAAACGCTGCTAAATTTCTTATCGAACAAAAACCTATTCGCAATGAATACCTTCTATGCTAAGAAGCCACAACGAAAGTGGACTTGGAGACACCCGAATGGTGTAAATAAGAACGAGTACGATTACATCATCACAGATAGAATGGGAATCATGAGAGACGTATCTGTGCTGAACCAATTTTCCACAGGCAGTGACCATCGACTAGTCCGAGCTTCGTGTTCTTTTAATATTAAAAAGGAGCGACGCAATCTTGTCTTCAAAAAGAAATTACTAAATGAAGACAAAATATAAATATTGCGAAGCAACATCGATCTCTATAAGGATCACGTTGATGACCAGCTCGAAACAGACTCTATTGAACACATGTCCATAGAAGAACTCAACGATCACCTAATCGAGACACTGAATCTTGCTACCGAAAGGGTTAAACCAAATACTTTGTGTACCAAGAATCATAAACTCACTGCAGAAACATTAGCGCTAATAGAACAAGGAAGACTATTGAGAACTCAAAGTAAGACCGATACACTAAAATATAGACAGAACCAACGTCAAATAAAGAAACTCCTAAAACGGGACTTAAGGCACTACGAGGAAAGTGTTATCGAAGATACCATCGAAAAGAATAAAAGCAGAAGAGTAATGAAAGCTACATTGAGTACGGGAAGGAAGCAGATTTTCAAACTCTTTAACGAAAACGGCGATGTCGTTACAAATCGCAATGAAATTTTGGAGGTTGATCGAAAATTCTACGGAGACCTTTACGGTAGCAAAGTACAGAATCCAGAATCCAGACCAGAACATAGGAAAAGGGCGCCAATTGCGAATGTTGGTTCTGAAGCGATCCCTGACATCACCTTAGACGAAGTACACCTTGCCCTACGACAGCTGAAAAACCGCAAAGCTCCTGGTGAGGACGGCGTTATTCCGGAGATGATAAAGAGCGCAACGGACACTTTTAAATCTGCTCTGGCTACTTTATTCACGAAGTGCCTAATGGAATCCAAAGTACCACAGACTTGGAGTAAGGCTGTCATTACCTTACTACACAAAAAAAGAGATGTACGTCGGCTGGACAACTACAGGCCAATCAGCTTACTATCGCACATGTATAAGCTTTTTACGCGTATAATAACTTACCAACCAAATAGTTTATAAAATACCAAAACAAAGTTAAATAAAATACCAACCGCGCGAACAGGCAGGTTTTCGGAGTGGCTTCAACACATGTGATCATCTCCAAGCCCTTAAAACACTTATAGAGAAATGTAACGAATACCAGATTCCTATCATCATCACTTTCGTCGACTACGAAAAGGCATTTGATTCCGTTGAGGCCTGGGCTGTCGAAAAAGCCCTCGCGGACTGCAGAGTCGACGAAAGATACATCTCTATGATAAAGCATTTACAGAGCAACGCCACAGCATGTGTGAGTCTTCACAAAAAGACTGACACATTTAAGCTCGCTAGAGGAGTGCGCCAAGGAGACACGATCTCTCCAAAGCTATTCAATGCCGCACTTGAAAATGTCTTCAAAGACTGGGAGAACAAGGGCATAAATGTGGATGGAGAGAGACTCACCAACCTGCGTTTCGCGGATGACTTAGTGATATTCTCCGATAATATACCGGATATGATGGTCATGCTTAACACCCTGCAAACGGAATCGGCTAAGGTAGGACTGAGGGTCAACCAGAACAAGACCAAAATCATGACCAATATTCCTAGTGCGGTGTGCACTAGGAATATTGGTCACTAATATATAATATATATATAACACCGTATGCCTGTGGAAGTCACGTCGGAGTATATATACCTGGGGCATAAAATCACGTTGGGTAGCGAAAACCAAACTGCAGAAGTAGAGAGACGCATAGACCGGGCATGGGCAGCCTTTGGTGCAAACGCTAAAGTACTGCGTAGCAGGATGTCCATGACCTTGAAACGAAAGGTCTTCGAGCAATGTGTTCTGCCAGTATTCACGTATGGAGCAGAAACCATGACCCTAACCGAAAAATCCGCACAAAAACTCCGCGTTGCGCAGAGAGCAATGGAAAGAGCTATGCTTAATATTTCCTTACGTGACCGGAAGAGAAATACCTGGATTAGATCTAAGACCAAGGTTAGGGACGTCGTTAAGGTTATTGCTGAGCGGAAGTGGAGATGGGCGGGACATATTGCACGAATGAGTAGCGGAAGGTGGACTCGAAGGCTGTTGGAGTGGCGCCCGAGGCCACATACTAGACCGCGGGGTAGACCACCAATGAGATGGAAGGACGACATCAAGGGACATGCAGGTCATGATTGGATGTCGGCGGCTCAGGACCGTCAGAGGTAGAAGAGTATGGGAGAGGCCTACGTCCAAAACTGGATAGAAAGAGGCTGAGATAGATCATTCCCTTATCACAGTAATACCCGATCTTGACGTGTTCCACGATAAGTTGTGTATATTTAAGAACAAAATAAAAAATGCACCTTAATTTTAATTTAATCGTTAATTATTTGTTGTTTGTTTACTGACCTGTTACTTGATATTATATTGACATTCCTTCTTTTTTGACATGACATGACATTTATTAGACATTCATATTATTATTTCAACAATTATTACTGTATTATTTGTTATTCTGAATTCAAAGTATGTTTTCATTAGGTATTATTTTTCTTTTTTTTTTATTAATTATTGTATACCATCTTCGAGCCGATGAATTGCCAATGTTATGTACGCCATTATTGTCACATGCATCAGGCCATAAATTAAATAGTATAAGTTATTTTCAATGTTAAATGTTTGTGATGTGGCAGTACTTTTTAAATAAATTAAAAAAAAAATATAACTAAAAAAAAACTAGGTATATATTTTTTTTTTTTTTCCTTATGTACTCATGAGCAGGTCTACCTTTTGGCGCCCGCTTGTCGTTGAATTTTGGGACACATGGTATACATATGATATTTAAAGATTTATCCTCCAACTCCTAACCGATAAGGAGTTGTACCTTACATCATCAGCTCATCATCATAAAATGATGACTACCACACGCAAAGAACCTCCTCCTTTTTGGAAGTCGGTTAAAAACAAAGTCCTACTATTACTATACACCTCGTCGAATTAAATGTGTGCGGGATTATAGCGACGGTTGTGCGGGAGTGTGCGAGGCGCCGCTGGCTCAGCAGATCCTGTTCATTCATAGCGACGCGGATCGGGTTTGCGTCTGCGCTGGTGACGTCACACACTCGCCGGAAGTCAGCTTTCGTATATGTCTGTAGGTACATACCTACACGGGCACTAAGTGTTAGTTTAATCCTATACACTATATACAGATCCTAACCCACGCGACAACTTTTTTTTATGTGTGGCCCTGCCAAAATGACTCTGCCTTATGGAAAGCATAAGCAAAATCCAAGAGTGGTGGTCACCATGCTTATTGTGAATGCAGACAATGCAGCATGGTGACCGACACCATGGCGGCCTAGTGATGCTTCAGCATCATCGGGCCGACCAACGAACCACGACAATAGGAACGCTGTCATTTTACGTTGATTTTATGTGCGAGGGTAGTACCGCCCCGTTCGTTGCTTCATTATTACAGGTATTTTATGTACCTAGTTATTAGGGTTCCGTACCTAAAAAGAGAAAAAAACGGAACTCTTATAGGATCACTTTGTTGTCCGTCTGTATATACCTACCTTTAAAGATTTCTGCACCACCTAAAGGTTGACTGGAAGAGAATGCCCTGGGCATTAAGTCCGCCAATGTACAAACTTAGTGCGTAAAGTTTTTAAATAAAATAAATAAATAAAATATATCTGTCAAGACCCTTTTTCTCAGGAATAGGGTTAAGCGGTCGCCAGGCCGATTTCCACTGCGCTGAGTGTTGTGGGTTCAAATCCCACATGGGACAACACTCTGTGTGATCCTCGAATTGTTGTTCTGAGCCTAGTTGTTCTTTGTGTACGTTCCACGTAGGTCTGTTTATAAAACCCGCCGCGATGCAAGATTTATTCCTAACTAGCTGACCCGGCGAACTTCGTACCGCCATATTTACATATCTGTCTCAGCTTCCCACAGGCAGTGTACAGTCGCGGAAAATAAAATACTTTTCCCGTTATCTTTAATTTCTTTACTTTCTAGCAAAAAAAAGAATTAATAAAATCGGACTATGTGTTATTGAATTACAACTAAGTATATTTTGACTTTCATCCCCTCTCTCCAGGAAAACTTAAAGCTGAAGTAACGTTAAAAATGTACCGAGTGAAGTGAACGTTGGCATACGACATACAACACATACATATATATTATGTTAGTAATTGCAGCAATGAAAACAAACGGGCTGCAGAGAGATAAGGAGCCCTCGACATGGACACGACGCCTCGCGACGAGGTGTCTGCAGATTGTTGACGATCCGCGCAGGCCCGGCGCACCGTGTGGCCGCACCGCACGTATCGAGGCTCTAGCGAGGCGACGTATTACAACAAATTAAATAGTTATTAATAATATTGAACAAACAGCGGCGGTCGCGCCTTATCGCGCGGACGGACGGACTCGCCGTTCGTCGTATTACACTATGTGCGAGCACAACTCAATTACAATATCGTGTAAATAACAGCGAGATGTCGACACTGCGCTGGCTGACAGAACGCTCTGAATCGGTCGAGACGACTCGTTATCGCTCCACAAACCAGATAGGACACGTGCACCATTCGTATAGTATAGATCCTATCGCTCATAAGAAATTTCATTTTAATTTCGTGCCAGCCGATGTAAGGATTTACTACAAAGACCACGAAGCCCGATTGCGGTTGGTGAATGGGAGCGTAGTGTGGAGAATTGTACCGCATGGTGGTGTAAGTGGGTCTGTTTAGTGGCGCGATAACAAGCGCGAAGAGTACGGAGCTGATAGCGAGCGTGTGAGCTACGCGACACCTAAGATCATTCATTGTTGTCAACGATATCAATGAGTAAACATTACATAAAACGATATCAAATCATTACAGTTTTTTGTTCCAAGCTATACCAACCTACTACTATGTATTATTTACTGTCACACATGTCATTCGTTCCTCCTAATCATCGTAGCGTTGTATGTATTAGGAAACTTAAAACATTTTTGAATGACTAGTTAGGCAGTTTATGTAAATGCAATCTGTTGTGTCAGTCGAAACGAAAGGGTCCCGAACTGCCAACTCGACGATAGCCGACCGGAGAGCCTCTACGGCGCGGCAAAGCCGTCCGTAGTAGATAATGATGTACTTTAAAAAAAACTGTAATAATACTCTCAACTTCTCTCTGAAATTGAAGGCCCACTACATGGAGGATCGTAAACAGTTTGTCAAGGTAAGTGGATATAAGTCTGAAGAGTATTATACTCGATCAGGACTGAATCAGTCTAGTACATTAGGACCTATGCAATTTCTAATAGTGAATCTAAAAAATGAGAAATCTGTACCTTTCCGGTATGTATAGGCTGAGGATTCTGTAACACTGCAACATGATATTAATGCTGTAGTTGAGTGGAGTATAAAAAACCAATTGTCATTTAACAAATTTGACATTGTTAATTATCCATGTCAAATTATCACCTTTTCTAGATCCCGTAATCCGATTACATAATAGCTATAGATATAGCGTATATATATATATATATATATACGTATATACGTAGGCACAATCTTGCTGGCACACCAATGGAACGTGTTCCCTCGATTAAGGATTTAGGAGTGACAATGGAGAGCAAATTAAATTTCCACGAAATACTTCAAAGATGCAAATAAATGCCTTGATTTCATTATTAGAATATCATAACAATTTAAGAACACTCAAGTTATAATAAACATATACAATGCTTATTTGATGCAATAGTCTAGAGTCTAGCAGATGTAGATAGGCTATATAGTGTAGTAGATGTAGATAGTGTACGGGAATCAATATATGTATTTTTATGTTCCCGATCAATATATGCGTGGCGTTGGGAGACGACAACACAGACTCCTGTGCCTACGTGGCGCTCGGCCCAGGCTGACAACAGCCCCACTGGGGCTTATCAATGAGTTCCTTCGTCGTAGTCCAGATGCAGACGTATTTTTTTACTCCCTCCCATAGCGTAATTTTAAGACTTTCAAAAGTAGGTACCAATTTTATACTTCCTAAGTAGAATTAAACTTGTTTTCTGTATACTTTATTTTCTTCTATTCACTAGTCCAACTCCGCAGTGTTACCGCGGTACGTGAATAACCGAGAGCAACGCCCTTATATCATCAGCTACCTATCTGTGAAAGTCCCGTTAAAATTGGTCCAGAGAGTCCTGTTCCAGAGATTAGCCGGAACAAACAGACAGACAAAAATTCTAAAAAATGTTATTTTGGTATATGTAGGAGATCGTTTTTTGTGTTTTCAGAAGACGGTCCCCATTGCATCTCATCCATATTTTTTATATTCTTTATCATTAATTTCATCACGACGAAGACCTAAAGACTTATGATATGAAGACTATAAACACTTGACATTGGCAGAAATAACTGATCCGAGAGATCCGGCTGGTTGCCATTTCATCAAAAGAAGACTGGTATATGTACCGTGTATGCATATGCATACATATGCATTTAGTAAAAAGCGGTTATTTTAATATTACAAACAAACACTTCAATTTTATTTATTTGTATGTACAGATAAGAGAATAGCAGCAGCCACGTAACTCATCTAATACCTCAGTTTTGTTCAGACACATTACCCTGCCGTTGGCAGTTTAAAATGTTTCATGTTACATTTTATATACTCGTATTATTATAAAAATAATCATTTACACAAAATATTATAAACCTTCCCAAATTAATAAAAACACTTAGATATTTGTGCACACAATGAAAATGACACTATTAGTTAAATACACCTACGATCCGTATGTTCAATAGGAAAATTCCTATTGTGAAGTCTCAGTTTAAAAGTAAAGCAATTAATAACGATAAGTATATCATTGGTCCATTCTGACACGCACGAGTATTAAAATGGTACGAATATATTCTGACAGTGTTTAAGGCCTGTGTTCGCTACTCTGAAGACCATGTTTGGGCCATTTGATCACGTGCAGCGCTTGCAGCACCAGGCTCGTAGCGCTCGCGTCAGAACATTTGGTGAGCGGCACGTCTGCAGCTTGCACGTGACCAGGACGTGCTCTGCCACCAAACAAGCCACACTTCACGCATTACACAACCGCTGCCTATCACAACTGAACTTGACAACCGTCCACGAGTCCGAGTATTGCAAACATGTCCCACTAAAGGTGTATACCAAAGTCAGAACTGTACGTTTACAACCAAACTTATTCCTCCGAACTTTTTTGCGAAGTATATTGGGGTCGACTGCTATCAAGCTTCCACAACAAAAGTGTTCGACGGTGTAAAGTGCTCCCCGAGGCCCACACGCGTCTCAATTAGTTCATTGTCACCTATCCGAAGGCACACTAGGCTAGGATTATTTAATTTTGCAATTTGTTTGTTAGAGCTTAGTCACTTGAGTTTTTCACTTCCCATTTTGATCAGACACTCATTTCTAGACCCATTAAAGAAGGCTCAGGTATCTTATGTACCTAGATATCCTTTATGTATGTAACATAGGTACTTACGGATGTAGAATAATAAAATACTAGTGTCAAAATGATATTTTCCTTTTCGTATTTTTTTTGGGTGTGGGAAGCCCACAATAAAGAACATTTCACGTCACGAATAGCAGAGGGAAGTGTTTATGGTTGGAGTAGTCTTCAATAATACTGCTCACTTCTCATTTCATAACATCGGGAGTTACGGTTTGCCCTAAAAGAATTTCCACTCTTCTACCTGCCGACTTCGTTTGACAGCATCAGAAAGTCTACTCACGAAATACATGACTCATTATTAGCTACTTTCCATTTACATATTTATACGTATCTATTTAGGTAGTACAATCAGTATCAAAAGTGGTTAGAGACCAGCTAATTTAAAAATAATAAGGGACAAGTTACTGAATTTGGAATTAGAGCACGCAACAATAAATACTAAACGTGTGCATCTGGACTGAGAGCACATTTCTTAAATTTTTGCGAAACGATATAAAATAAAAATAGGAATTAGTTAAAAATAGTAAAAATCTAAAGCAATAGGTCATAAATTTCTTAAACATGAAATAAAGCTGTTAGGATCAAATAACTTGGGCCCTCAGTTCAGACGCTTGCAAAAAATGACATAGCCTAGATCTCAGGAAGTACTGCCTCTAGGTCAATGCTTTTTATTTAAGAAACTTTTAAGAAAATCCCAAAACTGTATAATACGACATTACGAATTTATGATGGCATAATACAGGGCCCTCAGTTCAGTAACGTCTGTACGAAGGAATCTGCAAAAAATGCAATTATCTGAAAAATACGTAACTAAGACTTTAGAATATTTTAGTTAAATAATTGTTAAGAAGTAAATGAAGGTTGAATTTTACTAAAACATTTGAACTGAGCGCTTTTCGCCTTTACTGACTTAAGTCAACCTCACAGATTAACGCAAACTATACTAAGTTTTTAACTAAAACCTGACATTTCATCCGTTGGCCTCAATGCTATAGTTTAAGAGAAAATTGGTTTTCTGTTTTTTGTATGAGAATATTTTTTAGGGCGGCCATATTTTTTATTAATTTTCAGGACAAATGAGTTTGTATTTTCTAATGTAAGCGCAGTCAATTAAAAAGCATTTGTTTCTTATTTTTTATTTTATTTATTTATGTTTATTGTACAAGCATAAACAAATAGAAAAAAAAGAGTTACACTATATAAACGTGACAATTGGCGGTCTTATCGCTCATGACTTACGACAACCAATCCATGTTAGATTATATATATATGGATGTAAGGTTCATTATTTTGTGCCTCAAGAAAACAACGAGATCTTTCTGACGTTTGGCTACGTCTCAAGCGTTGTACTAGTAACTTTTCATCACTCGTTGTGAATATTAAGCGAGTAAGTAGTATCTTATTTATTGTCATTTATATTCATATTCATCTTCAGCCTACCGCAGTCCACTGCTGGACATAGGCCTCTCCAATTGCACGCCACTTAGTTCGATCCTCGGCCACTCGCATCCAGCTCCTGCCAGCCGTCTTGCGCAAATCATCACTCCACCTGGCCTGTGGACGTCCTACACTACGTTTGCCCCCCACTTTAATTTCATTTATATTAAAAAACCTCATCGGTGCTAAGTCATGTGGACTCTCTGTCTGACCTTTCCTTTTTTTAGGTACCTATTAGGTTGCTTCGTTGCTTCTAGGTGGGCTATAGTCGCCAAAAAGTATTGTATTAGGGTACATGCAAATGGGTCTGTCCTAAAATACTAAAAACCATGTAGGTATACCCTACAAAAAATTCTTCTCTGAAAAATTCAAAACTAATTTTCTCTTAAACTATAGCATTGAGGACAACGGATGAAATGTCAGGTTTTAGTAAAAAAAATCTTAGTATTTTTGCGTTAATCTGTGAGGTTTACTTAAGTCAATAAATTCGAAAAACATTGGGCCCTCAGATCAAACGTTTTAGTAAAATTCAACTCTTATTACTTCTTAAGAATTGGTTTCTGTCTCAAAATTTCTTTTTAACTAATTCACAGAGGTATTTAACTAAAACATTCCAAAGTCGTAGTTACGTATTTGTTCAGATAATTGCATTATTTGCAGATTCCTTCGTACAGACGTTACTGAACTGAGGGCCCTATATTATGCCCACGTAAATCCGTAATGTCGTATTGTACAGTCTTAGGATTTTCTTAAAAGTTTTAAGAATTTTTTAGGCAGTACTTCCTGAGATCTAGGCATGTCATTTTTTGCAAGCATCTGAACTGAGGTCATAACAGCTTTATTTCTCGTTTAACAAATTTATGACCGATTGCTTTAGTTTTTTACTATTTTTAACTAATTTCTATTTGAATTTTATATCGTTTTGCAAAAATTTAAACAATGGACCTTGAGTCCAGATGCACACCGTAAAACGATATAAAAATTACACAAAAATAGGTCTTCAAGATCATAAAAGACGAATATGTATGTGTGAACATAAACGTAATGTATCGCAAAGAATAAATTGGAGCTATTAATGTCAACTGCATAACATCCCCCATGTTGAGGAGGATGCACTCATAACCGCAGAGTGTTCAGCGTTGTGTGATATCTACGATCCACGGTCTCGTAGGAGATAACAAAGGAGTAGCTGTAGTTACTGCCATGGGAAATAATGTAACTAGACCTGTTGTGTGGAATGTAACCAGTAAGGACAGGCTCGCGTGTCCAAACCACTAGGTACATCTTCCAAGCGCAGCTGGTTGTGTCAGCGCTGATGCTTTACCACCAGAAACAGATTAGGCAAGTAGAAAATAATAGTTGGCGATTTTATGATGTACTGATCGTAGGGCTCATTTTGTGGAACAGAAACTAATTCACGTATAATATAGTATTTTTTTGCTGTGCAAATGCATGTAAAAAAAAAATAATTTTTATTGTTGATAGTTGTAAGATGTGTGTAAATGTTTTAGAACGTTATCTTTATGCTTGAGTTAAACGATGTACCCAATTAAAAGACAATAAAAGTAAATTTTGTGTAAAAAACTTTCAAATGAACATTTTACTGAGTTAAAAGGAAACAACGTACTTAACGTTATGGAGATACGCAACGTAAGTTTTTGTCTTATAAAAACTAAAGATATTTTTTTGTTTGCATATCAACCGCATACCGCATGTGTCATCTGATTTATTTCTGATTGAATCTTTTGTATCCCTACAGCAAAGATACTGTCCATCCTTGCACGTTTTAATGATTCGATCTGATTTCGAGTAATTCGAATTTCTCAGGCAATCTCTAAAACTATAAACAGAAGCTTAATTTCCAAATTTATAGGTAGTTTTAGATTCAATGTTAGAACACAATCTAAGCAAATTTGTTATTCCAAAAATTTATATTTTCATATGAAAATGTATAGGCACCATGTTTTAGGACAGTTACCTATGAGGGCATCGATCCTCATAGGCCATAGGTAACTTTATGCATGCTCTGAGGACATCTGTGGCCCTTGCTGCTTTTAATATATGTTTTGTGATTTAGAGTTTTGTGACAGAAAAGTTAAATTAAATAAGCAGTAGATGGGCGTTCAAGCCTTTTTACTCTTGCTGCAGCTATAGAAGAAATATTATTAATACCTACACAATTTGGTAGTTTTTAATATGATTCTATTTAGTACCTCTTAAAAATCTTTAGTATTTTGGTGAGTTAGTAATTTCGAGTGAAATACAAATCTCATTAATCCTAGATTTACCTACTCCACATAAAGACAGTAAGTAGGTAGCCGTGAGAAATGTTAGAATAGACGTACTTAGGGCGCCCACACATAACTGCGAATTCGCAACGCATCGTAAATATCGGCGAGCTCGCACGAATGCACCGCAAGAACTTCCGACCTATATCGCATCGTGCATTCGTGCGATGTTACGTCACACTTGTTGACAACATTTTTGTCCACTCTGAGACTTTACTAGATAGCACTACTTTCTTTCTTCTTTTTTTCTTTACTTTACTTTTACTAGATAGCGCTGTGCGTTACATCCAAAATAGGTATTATTATTTCATACATATGTAGTGTAAAGTTACCTAACTAAGTAACTATACGCTACGCATAATTTGCAGGATCTGAGATGTTATTTTATTTTGATTCAAATACTGAAGAATATAAACAAAATATTTATTAAACATTATATATTTAAAAGAAAAAATAACTAGGGCATCTCTCTGTGGTCGAAAGTATGGTCACATGAACCAACGCTTTGCCGCACGAATTCGTATCGCAAGTTCCTACGATGCGGCGTCGCATCGCATCATAGTTATGTGTGGGAGGGAGCCCTTAGGTGAAACTTGAAAACAAAAAAGATTCTCCTCAGAGGAGGGTTTGGTCTGCTATAGCACGCTGCCGCTGGCCAGACGGGGTTGTAGACTTAGTAGGTATAGGGTTTGTGTCAAGTTTTCCTTCTTTTTGCATCATGTTGTCTTGGTATACTCCCTTAGTCGCCCATTGACACTTTGTATTCCTAATCCGTCACTAGACGAACACTTTTCATTTAAGTATCGTAATCGTACCTACACCTAATCTAAAATCTACCTTTCGTCACCAATACTTTGAAGGAATTAATAGGATATAGAATAAAAATGTAAAGAACGCGTACCCAGAAACCCTCGAAAATCATAATCATTTTCTATAGGTAGTCATGTAAAATTAAACCATCAGGTAGATTTAACCATCACCTTAAAACAAGAAGGTACTACGGTATTTCACAGCACTTAAATGTCAAAATTATTTAACAACTACCTAGTGGTTGCCCGCGGCTCCGCCCGCGTATATGTCGGTTATCGCGGCAAATAGTAGCCTATGTGTTATTTTGATGTATAAGCTATTTTACTGTAAAGTTTCATCCAAATTGCACAAACGACCTTAGGTGAAATAGGTTGGGCCCGAGATAGAATTTTGACAAATTTCACACCTAAAAATGCCAAATTTTAATTGGTATTTTTAGGCAGTATTAAAAATTTTAAGCCGGTAAAATTATTGAGTGGTCGCTATCAATGGCCCAGAAAAAATAAGCGGATTGCGGATGTGAGTGGCGCAGACATACCAGACTTACTAAAATGTCATCATGAACCATTAAAAAATTGTCAAACCAATATTGTACACCCGTGTGAAACCGGGCCGAGTGACTAGTTAAATAATACGAGTATTGAGTAGAAACATATCTGAGATCATTAGATGTGCGATTAGAGTGCTAATGATGCAAGACACTAATTTATCTACGAACGTTATCAAACAAATCGTAAGATTGTTAACCCACACTATAAATAGAACTATATCTGAAGCTACTTGTGTAGTTTGGTATCTACGTTCCACCTGATAACTGGCAGGCGGTTGACTCGGGACAACTGTGACACCTTGGTATCTCAACTCTCCAGAGTCCAGGGGAACATCGTAAACAATCAACAATACAATTATTAGGTAGATATTCTAAGTTAACGTTTCATGTGCTATTTTAACCTTGTATTTATTCTAAAAGTGAAGACTTGTTTTACGGTAAATACCTATAGCTGACTAAATAGCGATCAAGTCAATTGTTCTCTGTACTGTAACATGTAGAAAGTGTGGAGCGTCGCCCCACTTGCGCATATTCAAATTAGATTGTGTAATAGTCACTCTATAGCGATACCTACCTATACTTATGTCGTGAGTTTGTTCGTACGTTTTAAATCAACTGAATAGTTAAACAAATAGGTAGATGGTGATAGTGCTCACATCTCCGCCGCTTGGCGCCTACTTTGTAACTGAAATAGGTTAGGTACTTAATATCCTAAGCATCGTGTCTTTTCTTAAAATACAGACATGAATCCAATCTCCTGAGATTGAACAGATAGAAATAAGTGCAGGACCTCAATGATAACAAATAAGAATTTTTCCCAAAGTGAGTGGAATAAAAATAAAATGAGTATCGTCACTCAATGAATAAAACAGAAAACAAGTTCGATGGTAAAGTGGACGTCTGTTAATGTATATTGTCATTAGTTGTGGTCTGGGCGCGTCACTACGACGAGAATGCCCGGGCGCACTCTGCAACGAGCTGTTACAAATTGTTAATGCGACGGATTAAAACGTTGTAGGTACGATATGAACGCCAACAATATAATATAATATCTAATCAACAAATAAGCTGCCTGACATTGTTTTTGTTGGTGTAAACGTAACAGTGTAATGTATGGAGTGGTTAGTTAGTCTGAATGGTACTCACGAGTCGACATGGTGGTGCTCGTGCGCGTAGGGCGGCGGCTGCGGCGTGTAGGGCTCGTAGTGCACGACGGAGTACTCGTCGCGGCGCTCGGGCGACGGGGTGTCGGGGCTGGAGCGGCGCATGTAGGCGCCGTCCGTGGAGCCGCCCTTGAAGAGCGCCTCCTCGAGGTGTGCGTAGGTCTGCATGTCGCGCGCGTGTGCCGCGTGCGCCGGCGCGGGCCGCAGCTCCTGGTAGCTGCGCGAGTGGGACGGCGACACGTCCCCGGGGGCGTAGCCGAACGGCGGCAGGGGGGGCGGGCTGTCCGGCTCCGCGCCGCACTCCGCCTCGTCCTCTGCGCACACGCACACCGCGTTACACACTCGCAACATGACAACACTCACAGACACGAGCGCTCATTGGCCCGCACCACCGTCCACGCTACTTTGTGATCATCCAAATAGATAGCGAGCGAGCAGCGAGTGACGCTGCCGCGCTGTCCGCCCCGCGACTGACACATACATACGTACCACACCGATACAGACACACTTATGTATTACATCTAGTTAAGTACCCATAGCACACCGGGACGGTCTACAGTTTAGCGTTTTGCAGCGTGGCGCGTAGGTACGTAAAATTAATAAATAGCTAAGTATTCTATATGCGTATGTATGAATAGACAAGGTATGTGTGTACGCAGTACGCGAGATGCAGGGCCAACGAGCAACTTTAATACAGTAGGTATATAATATTACAATGAACTTCTTTGTACATACAACCGACTTCAATTATAACTCCGTTAAATTAAACCATTTTAACAAAAATAAGAGGTACATAAGTGCAAAAAGAAAGATGGTACCTACACATACTTACCTAGAAAGTGTACCTAATTAAGTTAGCCCACCTATGGTCTACACGAGCAAATTAAAATGGTACCGGAAGTCATATAGGATTTCTACTTATTAGGTATTGTATAGGTACCGCAACTATGTACTTGTGGCTTGCTGTTTATACATATGTGTACCTACAGTGTAAGTGTACCACAGAAACCTACTTCAAAGCACTAACGTGTGCTTTGAAGTAGGTTTCTGTGGTACACTTACACTGTAGATACCTACTTATACGAGTAATGTAAAATACAAGTAAAATTTTAACAAACACAAGAACCGACTTCAAGGTTCGACTCTTTTTTTTTATATATATGGCCCGCCATAATGACTCTACTCTGCCTGATGGAAAGCATAAGCAGAATCCAAGAGTGGTGGTCACCATACTCACTGCGAATGCAGACAATGCAGCATGGCGACCCACACCATGGCGGCCTAGTGATGCTTCTGCATCTTTTAGTCTAGCCAACAAGTATGGAACTTGTTGACTAGACTAATTGCGCCTCCGGTCTCGCACTCACTAACGAAACACGACAGCACGAACGCTGTCATTTTACGTTGATTTTCTGTATCTCTCGATTTCTCTTGGATGCCATCATCATCATTTTATGTCCTTAGGTTCATAAACGACGAAGTTATCCGCGAACACACATAAAAAAAAACATATATACGGTCGAATTGAGAACCTCCTCCTTTTCTGAAGTCGGTTAAAAAGCAATATTACATTTTTTTATATATTAAAGTAAATAATACGTAAGTACTACGTACTTATGTAGCCATCAGGTCTACTGGAGATACAAACCTACCTACGTGTAGTAGGTACACTGTGCACCCAATGGATTAATTTATCAATGCCGCTGATACCAATGTAAACAAAATAATTTAGAAACTGATAATAGTGATAATAAGCCACATGCACTTGTATACACGCAGTACAATACTCCTAGCCACCTACGAGCTCAGTTAGCGTGTAGAACCCTTCAGATGTCCAGGAAACTTCACCAGGCGGCTGCAGTGGGCTGATAGGTTATGTATTAGGTAGCGTAGGGGGCTACGTGTTCACAGTACTTGCCTTTAATACAGTTGTTGTTGACCTCCGCAAAGAACGCGTCGATTTCACAGGGCTCCATCTTATGCCATGTCTCGTATAGCATTTTATTGTTTTCACTCACACAGTTTCATTAGGTGTCGGAGCGCGTGACGTGCGCTCGCTGCGCGTGCAGTGCGATGACTGACGGCTCACGCGACGGCGCTCGGTGCGTGCGGCGCGGGGCGGGGCGGGAGGGGAGGGGTGATGGTCCCTGCGCGGGCGCATCTTTACCGCCCTAACAAGTCATCACCGCCCCTTCTATCCCGAGGTTTTGTAAGTCTCCATAAAGCAAGGAAGGGTGTCAGAGTACCTACACATTCGACTTACCAGCATCTGACAATGAACCCGTCATCTCCATTTATGATTCCAGCCTAAGGTTTAGTATAGTTTGAAAGGTTATGGTATGATTTGTCTATTCATACGAGTACCTACCTATTTCGTAACTACCCTGTGACCAGAAACATATAAGTATAGTATAAGTATAGAAAGGTAGTAGAGCCACGGAAAGGTAGTAGAGCCACGCTGATTTCAGCACGAATGGGCCGGCTCGACCGGGGCGGTACTACCCTCGCACAGAAAATCAACGTAAAATGACAGCGTTCGTGCTGTCGTGTTTCGTTGGTGAGTGCGAGACCGGAGGCCCAATTAGTCTAGTCAACAAGTACCATACTTGTTGACTAGACTAAAAGATGCAGCAGCATCACTAGGCCGCCATAGTGTGGGTCTCCATACTGCATTGTCTGCATTCGCAATAAGTATGGTGACCACCACTCTTGGATTCTGCTTATGCTTTCCATCAGGCAGAGTAGAGTCATTTTGGCGGGCCAAACATAAAAAAAAAAAAAAAAGTACCTAAGTAGATAACTCGACACATTCTCGGACGTCAAAATAAGTAGGCATTTCAAAGTAAACTAAAAAGAGGCAACAACCAAGAGAAGAGGATGTAAATGGTCTTAAATGATCGCAGAGCCTTCGGAGGACAGCGTGTGGCGGGAGCACACTCGTCCGCGAGATGACGAAGACAGTGGTTGAGGTGTGCTGTTTGTGTACGTCGATCAGCTGTTTGCTATCGCCGGCGGCGAGCGGTGCGCGGGCTGCGTGTGCGCCGTCGCCGAAGATAAGAGCTATCAGCACGTGCGCCGGCGTCACCGCCTCCACCGTTATCTTGACAACATCTCCCGACCTACGCTACCGGCTACTGACCGCTCCGCCACACGCGCCCTATTTGCAACTCGATAACGCGATCCGAGGCCGCCGCCGCACTCCTCACGAGCACGGCCAGACGAGAACAGCGAGCCCCATAAACATGTCCAGAGCACATGTGAGCGCCACAAATCACTGTTGTGACAACAGCAAACGGGATATATGCATCCCAGGAATCAATAAATTGTATCGTAAGTATTAGCGGTAAAAGAGCTGTAAATCGTAGCGATGTTCCCAGTTTTTTTTCGTGTTCCGAGTATCCGCTTAACTCGTGTTGTGTGAAAAACTTGTTGTTGTTGCAAAGCGACGCGGCGACGGCGAGGGACGCCCCGCGGCGCGCGAGCGCTACGTCAACAAACATAAATAAACAAATCATTACGAGCCATCATCGTTAACTGATTTACAGCGTCACCCCCGCGTCCCGCAGCCCCGGCACCCTCCACCCTGGAGCAGACGTGTCAGCCTCTGCCACAACTTCATTATTCTCGACAATGATGTGCGAGTTAAATAAACAAGGGACATTTAACACTGTATGTGGCCTGTTCGGACTCCCTGCGGTGTGGCGAACCGTAACCTAACCCCATATGTACGCCCTCAAACTGATTGTATCAAGTCAATAGGAATGGGTAGATTACCTAGTTGCTGACCTACCGACACCGTATCCAGACAGCATTTAAACAGATTTTTAACGGTTAAAATCTGTAAGAGACTCGAAAAGGCATCTAGTCAAAGGGGCCGTTTCTAGTTAGTTATCATTATATTTAGGTAGGTAAATTAGATATTTAATGGAATTCCATACTTTGAGTACTTAATTTTCAAGTTTGCGCCCTGGAAAATGCAACTGCCACAGAGAAAACAATCACGTAATAATAACAAGTTACCGAATTGAGAGCATAGCGATCAGCAGACCTCGCGTTAATTAACAAAGATAAATCAATATTTATGGTTTTCTATACCTAGCTAAACTTGGATACAAATGTGAGTCTCGCTACAATTTTTTATTCTTCTGAATGTTGTTGTATTGCTACGCGAGCCCGCCCTGTTAGAACTTCTACTGTCTCAATTTCACATCCAAGACTTCGGTTTCCCTCACCGGTTTTCGTGTTCCTTAACCGTCCTAATTTATATTCATATATTACGTGTAAAAATAACTATGTTTCGAAGCAGGATTGAATCTAAAATACCTAAATTTATCAAAATCCGAAGTAATAGCCCACTGACCGAGGGGAGCAAATCATGAAAATGATGATGCTGTGTGCTTTGGAATCTTTTTTCGTCACAATAAGCCCCGGGAGGTATCTAGCTGACCTGATAACCAACAGGCACATACCTACCTATATTAGTGGTTCTACAACTAGACTTTGTTCTTTTTTACACTTATTACTTTATATTGAACACGTTTAGCATTTAAGGACGCCTTATTCAATGAATGTGTAATGACCGTGGGAACCTAGACGAGGAGTCTCCGTGTTATCTAGTTGGCCCGAGATAACTACGCAATTATAACCAATAGTAATGCAGGTACCTACGTCCATAAATATTTTTAGAGTTCCTTTTAACTTTGAAGAGTTATGACAAGTATTCGAACACTAAAGACTTATTTACGGAAATGTGAAGGAGTACCGACTGTCATACGATTGTCCGACACTAATAGAAAGATAGAAAGAAAACATGTTTATTGGCCAATAGCCAATAGCCGACAATAAAAAAACAAAAGATTGTGGCTGCAATATATCATCATCTCCCTAGCCTTTATTATTCCCAAGATTAATAGAGGGCAGCTACTAAATTCAACCAGTTTTACCTGAATATCAGTTTTTTCACGGAGCGACTGGCGTCGGATCTCCGCAACCTTGGATACAACATAAAAGAGAAAAAAAGACATTCATCTACCTAGACTAAGAAATAAAACAAACATTTAACAAAACGAACAAGGTTACGAACCAAAAATGATATAGGTACCTAGTCGTGTTTTTTTTTGGACATCTAACACACAACGCCATCTAGTCCCAAGCTAAGCAGAGCTTGTGTTATGAGTAGTAGACAACTGATATAAATACATATATAGTTTTTTTCCAAATACATACATATTATACATAGAAAACACCCAAACTCCGAAACAAATAGGTAGGTATTTGTAGATCATAGAAAGATTTGGTCCGACCCGGAAATTGAACCCGAGACCTCAAGCACAGTAGTCGCATACGCTACCACTGGGCCACCGGGGCGGTCAAAGTGTGACTAAAAGGCCACAGCTCAGCCTAAACTGTGGTCCTGAAAGTAACCACAGCGCTGATTTTTAGACGAAGTCCAAATTATAAATAAGTTTATATAGGAAATAAAAATAAATCAAATAACAATAGCTAAATGATTGAACGATGAATAAATGATAATACGTATAAAACAAGAATAGTTTATGGTCCTAGTACCGTCTACCTGAGATTAATCACCGATGTTTTATTGTGCGGTGAGTGCACAAGGAACTCTTTGTGTTCGTGGTACAAGTATTATGAGTTTATTATCGGTGGGTAATAATAAGATGTTTCAAATTTTTACAAAACAAGGTCAAAATATTTTTGCCTAATTACCGGCTACTTTGAGTTGGTCACCACTACCCTTTAAAAATGCAGCTGAAGTAACAATCAATCATAAGGCAGGGTATAATGAACAATTTGGCACCTAGAGGCTTAGGTACCTCTATCTAGTCGCATTATGATCAATTTAAGAAGTTAGGTATGTTAAAAACAATGTATAAAATATCGTATGTGTTTTCATTGGTATTTTCTGACATCTGATAAGTACACAATATCATCTAGTTTCAAATTAAAGTTTTTGTAAATACGTAGGTACTTATTATTTATGGAAAACCTCAAACTCCAAAGCAAATATCTGTAGGTACTTAGATCATATTAAACATTGGCCTTTGTTGCGTCTGCATTTGTTGTATAGGTGAGACCTATGTCCAGGAGAGGACTGTAATAGCTTGATGAGGAAGATAATACAGGCATTTGGTGCGAGCCGGAAATCGAACCCGAGACGTCAAATACTACATACGCTACCACTGCGAAAAGACCAATGTTTTGATATTCAACATCGATCGCTAATTGTTTTAAACAATCATAGAATGACTTCACGTCTTTCTATACCTATCTATACTCATATTATTAAGCTGAAGAGTTTGTTTGTTTCGTTGAACACGCTAATCTGAGGAGGTGATGGTCCGATTTGAAAAATTCTTTCAGTTTTAGATAGTCTAGTTATCGAGAAATACTATAGTCTATACACTATCACGCTATGGCCAAAAGGAGCGGAGTATTGATGAAAAATGGAGCAAAAACGCAAAAAATCTGCAACAGCATAATTATGTCTATCCAGTCTATCTTTTAAGGTTGGCTTACTATACCTTTTAAACAGATTTTAACGATTGTTCACGCTGTATAACATCACGCAACGGGCAATAGGAGAGGCAGACGAGGTTGAGTGGGTCAGGTAGTTACGTGATGTGGCCAGTACGAGTAACGTAACGTATAAGAACACGTACGCTACGTTACCATTTGCACGGCGATACCGAGCAGCCAGCGGGCTGTGCCTACCTCAATAAATGTAATCGGAGTCGCGCGCTCAGCTGACGGCGATAATACGCTCTCGTAGATAATTATTATACCTAAGCACGGTGCCACGTGCTCGGGAAATTTCTACACAATCCCTATTGTGTGAGGAATTAACTGTCTATCCTAACGCATCGGTCTGAAGTCCGTCTCTCATCATCATCAACAACCCATAACATCATACTGCTAGGCTCAGGTCTCCTCTCAAGAGAGGGTTAAGGCCATACGTCCCCACGCTGGCCGAGTGCGGTTGGGGACCGGCAAGACAACGTTGTGGCTACGTAAATCTTGCCGTTGGATGTTTTCAAGCCGCCCAAAGGCCTCCAACTAAGCTTCACGACTGTTATCATATGATAACAACCGGGACCGACTGCTTAACGTGACCTCCGAATCACGGAGACGCTCATGGTAACATGCCATTAGCGGTCACCCGTTCAGGTACTGATCGCGCCGTCGTTGCTTACCCTCGGCGATTGTTTCTAATCACGGAGTGCAACTGGGCTATGAGCGCCTCTAGTAAGCTGATACTATTGATTTTACAAAAAAAAGCGGCCAAGTGCGAGTCGGACTCGCCCATGGAGGGTTCCGTGGCAGCAAGTAACATAATATTTTTTTTAATTTATTTTTATATTTGTGTTGATTGAATGAAAGGTAAATTGCAATTTACGATATATGACGTATTAACAAAAAACTACTTACTAGATTTCGTCCAAACCAATTTTCGTTGGAAGTTTGCATGGTAATGTACATCATATATTTTTTTAGATTTATCTTTCTCTTATTTTAGAAGACAAAAATGATAACAGAAACCTCAATATCATTTTTGAAGACCTATCCATAGATACCCCACCCCACACGTATTGGTTTGATGAAAAACATTTTTTTGAGTTTCAGTTCTAAGTATGGGGACCTCTAAAATTTATTGTTTTTTTTTTATTTTTGTGTAAAAATCTTAAAGCGGTTCACAGAATACATCTACTTACCAAGTTTCAACTTTATAGTTCTAATAGTTTCGGAAAAAAGTGGCTGTGACATACGGACGGACAGACAGACGGACAGACGGACAGACGGACAGTCGGACAGACAGACAGATAGACAGACAGACAGATAGACAGACAGACAGACAGACATGACATGACGAATCTATAAGGGTTCCGTTTTTTGCCTTTGGCACGGAACCCTAAAAAACTAACTACATAAATTGTAGGAAATTTCATGTAATGTAGTTAAGTAAGTAGGTAAGGAATGTATGTAGAATATTAAACTGGAGAAAATTTAACAAATGTTATTTTTATCGTAAAATGAGTCGGAACGGAGTTATTATCAAAAAACTGTTTTTGAGCGCCATTTTTCCAATGTGATACGAGGTGGCAAAGTGAAAATTCGAAAAGAGCATGTTAAAATCTATAAAATCAGTAAAATCACACAATCATACAATTTTTGTTTTGATACATAGATATGAAAAAAAAAACTTGTATAAAGATTTTATAGATGAGTTTTAAAAAAGTACCCATTCATTCAAGTATCCAAAGATAAAAATAAAGTGACAGTAAAAAGGAACAAAGTAGGCACATTTACGTATGTCCATGCATACGAGTATTGCGGCAGACAGTTATATCTGTGCGCTGCAGCGCTTTTAATGTTACGTCACGTGAGCAATCACGATGTTTGCACTGACGATACACATTTTATGATGCACAACAGTGATTGTATTTATAAGAACGAACTACTTAAACTACCCCTTAAACTAAATATAGAAATTATCGCTAATACGCAAACAGATATTAGCGATAATATCTATATGTAGGTATATTAATAAGAAGTTACGAACTTAATTACAGTCGGTGTTAACGTTTCCTTTTTAGGGTTCCGTGCCAAAGGCAAAAAACGGAACCCTTATAGATTCGTCATGCCTGTCTGTCCGTCTGTCTGTCCGTCCGTATGTCACAGCCACTTTATTCCGAAACTATAAGACCTATAATGTTGAAACTTGGTAAGTAGATGTATTCTGTGAACCGCATTAAGATTTAGATAAACTGAATAGTTTGCGCGAGAGACACTTCCAAAGTGGTAAAATGTGTCTCCCCCCCCCCCTGTAACTTCTAAAATAAGAGAATGATAAATCAAAAAAATTTTTTTTTTTTTTTTTTTTTTATGTATGGCCCGCCATAATGACTCTACTCTGCCTGATGGAAAGCATAAGCAGAATCCAAGAGTGGTGGTCACCATACTCACTGCGAATGCAGACAATGCAGTATGGCGACCCACACCATGGCGGCCTAGTGATGCTACTGCATCTTTTAGTCTAGTCAACAAGTATGGAACTTGTTGACTAGACTATTTGGGCCTCCGGTCTCGCACTCACCAACGAAACACGACAGCATGCTGTCATTTTACGTTGATTTTCTGTGCGAGGGTAGTACCGCCCCGGTCGAGCCGGCCCATTCGTGCTGAAATCAGCGTGGCTCTACTACCTCTCAATATATGATGTACATGCATGCAAACTTCCAACGAAAATTGGTTTGAACGAAATCTAGTAAGTAGTTTTTTTTAATACGTCATAAATCATAAACTGCAATTTACCTTTCATTCAATCAACACAAATATAAAAATAAAATAAAAATTATATTATGTTACTTGCTGCTGCGGAACCCTTCATGGGCGAGTCCGACTAGCACTTGGCCGCTTTTTTTGTTTGTTTATTTTTGTTCAAATAGTATGTTTTGTTTTCCTTTTTAAATTGATCTATAAGTACAACTTGTTATTTTAATCGATCGTGTGCGTTATCGCTTTGGAACCTATAGTTTTATATCTAAACCAAACGGACGAACGACGCGAAAAAATTGCTTCTTCGTCCAAGGGCAGTTGTTGCTCATTGAATACATTTATAAGTACAATGAGAGACCCCTTTGTTAGGGACTGTACATCCTGGAGGGCTTATGGAGACTCCAGGCGCCGAGAGTGACCCTTGGCTATTAGAAACTACTGACATAACTATGCTCGTTACTTAAATTAATAATTAGCTGACTATATTGTGTACCAGCAACAAACACGTTCTACTAACTGCTAACTAACTTGTATTAGTATATTTGTATTTGTTTAGGTATATTTCGACTAATGATGTCATCAGTGTACTCGTTACGTTCAATTTATAGAACAACTAGTGGTTGCCCGCGGCTCCGCCCGCGTGTATGTCGGTTATCGCGGCAAATAGTAGCCTATGTGTTATTCTGATGTATAAGCCTTATTACTGTAAAGTTTCATGTAAATACGTTCAGTAGTTTTTGCGTGAAAGAGTAATAAACATCCATCCATCCATACTTACAAACTTTCGCATATTTATAATATTAGTAGGTATAGATGAGACTTTGGATGTGGATATATCGAGGACACGCTTCGCCGGACATCCGTTCGAGCTGACTTCAAAGTGTTCGTAATTGATCTCTATTGGAGTAGTTATATATTTAATTTTCGACTTTGCCTTCAACACTATTGTAATGGATAATTAGCTCTAGAGTAATACCTATGGATAGAGAGGCAGATGATTGCGCTACACTTTCATTGCTACAACAATCAAATGTTCTGTGAAATACTATACTGCTCTCTCTAAATCCCAACTAATCTTGAACTATGGTTAGAGAACAACACAACTATGCATTATTTAATATCTTCTCTAAGTTCTTAACCGGCACTAGTTGTAATGTCCAGTTCCAAAAAGTATTTGAGTTCTAAAATGAGAGAACAGATGAACATACATACATAGGTACATGGCCTGTCAAAATCATAACTCCCTTTGGCTTTACCGTAGTCGGGTAAAAATAGTCTTAAATTTTAATGAATCGATAACAGCTATACCTAGATAGACAGAAAAAGTATCTGGTTCTTCTGGCATTTCAAGGAAGAGTTGATCACGATTTAGTACTAAATTTGAGGAATAGGTAGGTACTAAAGATTTAAAAAAATAACAACTATTTAAACTAATCTCTTTTTATGTAAGTCGACGTTAATTAACAGGAAAAATATTTTTCTGTATAGCCCTGCCAAAATGACTCTACTCTGCCTGATGGAAAGCATAAGCAGATTCCAAGAGTGGTGGTCACCATACTGCGAATGCAGGCAATGCAACATTGCAGTATGGTGATCCACACTATGGCGGCCTAGTGATGGTTCGTGCTGAAATCAGCGTGGCTCTACTACCTACTTGTTAATCTTTGGTAGGTAAAAAACCTCCTTTCAAAGGAGATGCCTATGTCCAGCAGTGGACTGTCAAAGGCCATGGATGAGATCTGACATTTTACTAAGATAATATTGATACGATGTTATTGTAGGTAGAGTTTGCCACCTTATGTCACATTAACAGCCTTTAACAGTCCACTGCTGGGCATAGGCCTCTCATTAGAAAGGAGGTTAACTTTTAGATATCTATGCTCTATATACTAATATATAAAGCTGAAGAGTTTGTTTGTTTGTACGCGCTAATCTCGGAACTACTGGTCCGATTCGAAAAATTCTTTCAGTGTTAGACAGTCCATTTATCGAGGAAGGCTATAGGCTATATATCATCACACTAAAACCAATAGAAGCGGAGCACCAATGAAGAATGTTTAAAAAACGGGAGAAAATTATCACACTACGTGCAATAGGAGACGCAAACGAGGTTGCGTGGGTAAGCTAGTATTAAATATACTGTTATGAAAAACAAAATGCTATAGTATTTCGTGAGGTAATGAATTCGCACAAATGAGACCGCCTACGCGATAATATGCTGGACGATCATGTCATTATTGGTGGCACCAAGGGGACTCTAGTAGCGTAGCTGACTCATGACTGCGCGTGCGCCGATGCAATTGTTGATTACTCATCCCCCCGGATTACTTAGTCGTTACATCCTATTCGTCATCCTGTAGCGACATCTAGTGCTGAATGCGATGTAACCCCTACGTTATCACTTGTGCATGCACTGCAGCACTGAGGAACCTGCTAACTAATTTATATATTTAAAAGCGAAATACCACTCACTTATTAATCACGAAATCTCAGAAACTATAACACCTGCACACTTGAAATTTAGCAGGTAGGTTCCTTATAGGGTGTAGACATCCGCTAAGAACGGATTTTACGAAACTCCGCCCCTAAGGGGGTAAAACTGTGGTTGGAAGTTTGTATGAAAGTCCTATGTTTTTGAAGTAAGAGACTTGAAATTTGTAATGCATACTCTATAGACGGTGTGGAGGTGTACTAATCTTTAGAAATCAACCCCTTTTGGTGTTCAAACGGGGGATGGTAGTTAGGACGCAAACGAGGTTGCTAAAATAAAAAGAAAGTACAATTTTAGTACCATACTAAAGTTATAAAGAGGTTAAGTTTCTAACTTTGTTTGTATGGTTGTAGGGGGTAATCTTCGGAAGTACTGATCCGATTCTGGAAATTGTTTCACAAACAGAAAGCAACACTATTCAGGAGTACATAAGCTATATTTTATTATGATTGAACAAGAAATTCAATAAAAAATAACAGCATTTGTAAATCAAGTGAAAGAAAATCGGACGTATAACGCACAACGAAGTGGGCACGGGTCGGCTATTATGTTATAAATGCAATATCTTCCTCCTAACCTTTATTATACCCAAAATTATTTGAGGTCAGCTACTAATTCAACCGGTTTTACCTGAATATCAGATTTTTCACGGAGCGACTGGCATCGGACCTGCGCCTGAGGGTGAACTGGATTCGAAGATTGCACTAGATTTGACTAGACTATAAAAGCAATATTTATACTAATCCATACTAATTTGAAAGTAACTCATTTGTATCTATTCGTCTGTTATGCATTAAACCGCTGCACCACAGAAATTTGTCGTTGAGATTCTCTTTGTAAACGACATAAACGCGGGCGGAGCCGCGCGCCAAAGCTAATAGGTATTATATCACACTAATATATAAAGGCGAAAGTTTGTGAGTGTGTATGTTTGTTACTTCTTCACGCAAAAACTACTGAACAGATTTGGATGAAACTTTACAGTAATATAGCTTATACATCAGAATAACACATAGGCTACTTTTTGCCGCGATAACCGACATACACGCGAGCAGAGCCGCGGGCAACAGCTACTAATTTATAAATGCGAATGTGAGTTTATCTGTAACGCTTTCATTTCCCCAAAACCCAATGAAGAAATTCTTTCACAAATGGAAAGCTACATTATCTGCAACTAACGGGCTACTTTTGGGGGGCGGCGCGGGCAAAGCCGCGGATGAAAGATGAAAGATATTCTTTACAATATAGTAGTATTTTTATAGTTCCAGAGTTTAGCCGGAACAAACAGATACAGACAAAAAAAATTTCTTTCTTACTTACTTACTTTCATAATATATGCATTTAGTGAAAAGCTGATTATTTGAAATTACAGACAGACACTTTAAATTATTTGTATAGGCTAGCTGATCCGGCAAACATTGTCTTATCATAAAATAAAAAAAGAATATTTAGGGGTGGGTCACCCTTATCATTAAGGTTTATGAAAAATATTTGTTAGCCGATTCTCAGACCTACCCGATATGCACACAAAATTTCATAAAAATCGGTCCAGCCGTTTCGGAGGAGTTTGGTAACAAACACCGGTACCTATAGATGAGAGTTTTTAGTTTCAGATATTTGACAAACTGTCCAAAGCAAGGTTGAGATTATTTAATTTTGTTGATTTTTACATTGTGGTTGTAGTAGACAATTCGTTCAGGGAATTCATACACAATTTTATGCTTCTACCTATTTCAGTCAAATGTAAAATGTTCATAAATCTTTCACTGCAAAATAATATTGATGTATTTGGCCCGTTTCTGTAGGTCCTTGTTACACGGTCAAGTTGACCGCATAGAACGTTGTAACCAAGATGACCTTTCTTTATTCACTTGTGGTCAAGTCAACTCTATCAAAATCAAAATCAAATTACATTTTATTCAAATAGGTACTTGTACAAAAAGTTACAGTTATTGCTAATGACACCCAAACTTAGCAACGCCTGTATCTTGGGCTGCCACAAAATACAAAAATATGCAACAGTGGAATTAGACGCGTACAGGATATTTTTTACCAATTATAATACATGAATTGAATTAAGTTAAAAACACAAAGTAAAATAAAAATCGATATAAATATATTTATATATATCGATCAATCACGTACTTTTAAATAGGTAATTAAGATTAAAAGATGTGTAAATAGTAAAAAACTTAGAAGTCTAAGTGAACCAGGTAGTGCTGAGGAACGATAATACATAGATTAAATACGTAAACGCTTTCTGTAGGACACAGGTAGTGCGAACAAAAGGAACAAGAGCACGTTGCGAAAGTCCCTTTGTGTCCTCTAGAGCCGCTGGAAGCATTCCGTCCTGGTTAGTCACGGCCTGCACCACCACGCCACCACCACAACCTCCCACCGCAACTCACCCTCCATCTATCTGTACCAATATTATAAAGCTGCAGAGTTTGTTTGTATGTTTGTTTGAACGCGCTAATCTCAGAAACCACTGGTCCAATTTGAAAAATTCTTTCAGTGTTGGATAGTACATTTATCGAGGAAGGCTATAGGCTATATATCATCACGCTACGACCAATAGGAGCGGAACACCAATCAATAATGTTTCGAAAACGGGGGCAAATTGTTACGCTACGGGTAATAGGAGACGCAAACGAGGTTGCGTGGGTCAGCTAGTTACTTTATACTTGTTTAATTTTAAGTACCCAATAGGTGCTCGTAAATATACTCAGTCCTAGAAAATGTTATGAGTAAATGCTAAATGGTTTTTTTTTGTGCTCCGCAGTAAAAAAATAACAATGCCAAAGATTGGAAGAGAAAGCACAAAAAATACTGATTACTGCTGATAATAATATGGTTAGGTACTACTAACGTTGTAAAAAAGTCATGATGAATTCCAATGGATGCTTGTCATTCGCTCGAAACTGCATACATAGGATATTATGTTAGTTTGGGTTGGTTTGTGTTCAACTTTGAACAGGCAGTAGGCAGGTTGGTAATTTAAATCAGTAAAGACGATAAAGTGATGAAAAAACTGTTTGTGTCTAAT
Source organism: Diaphora mendica (assembly GCA_949125395.1). Taxonomy (NCBI): domain Eukaryota; kingdom Metazoa; phylum Arthropoda; class Insecta; order Lepidoptera; family Erebidae; genus Diaphora; species Diaphora mendica. The sequence goes on from OX421314.1 coordinate 32,476,475, forward strand.
ACGATTATGATGATTTTTCGTTGAAAATGGTTCGAGCGAGAACCTAAAGTAAAACACGTACTTGACTGGCATCTAGCGGAAACAAACCGAACTGTATAGTTAATATCGTATACTCAGATCAAATATCGTATCTGGGGGCACGGCCGTGCCCCCGCCAAGACGAGCCAAGTCGTTTGGCTGGCTGGCATGGCTTGGCTACCTACCTTTTTTGAAACCTCATAACTTTGGTTTCCGATATATCATATAGTTCAAATTCTCAGGATATCATGTCAGTAATAGACTAATTAAACTTACAAAGTTTCAATTGCATAGCTCTGATACTTTCGATTTTATTGATATCTAAAATACACCGATTTCGTCACTGACACACTGATGATCATCTAAACTGTGGTATGTAAACTAAGTTTAGTATACAAACAACATCTAAATTCATAAACCTATTACTTTTGCCCCCCATCCCCCAAAATTGGAGGGTGGAAGTTTGTATGAGACTGACATTTTTTATGCTAGAGATTTTATTTTTGGTACACACACTTTATCGAAAGATGAAAGAAGATGCGTTGACTGCACGTTTGGCCTAGTGGTTTACCGGTCACCACGCCGTTTCCTACTTCACCAAGTGTCGTGGGTTCAAATCCCACGTAGGACAACACTTTGCGTGATCCACAAATTGTTGTTCTGAGTCTGGGTGTTCTTTGTGTCCGTTTCAGGTATGTTTGTAAAGTCACCCGCGACACAGGATTTAATCCTAGTGCGGGAGTTGTATTAAAAAAAAAAAAAAGATGTACAAGAAATACACCCCAAAGAAAGAAAAAAAAACAATAAAACGTTCTGCCATAAGCAACTTACAAAAAGAATTGAAATCCTACCAATAACATTTTCATTTAAAAGGTTGCCAAGACGACTGAATGTGGCTTACCCTGTGAAAAAGATATCAGATCTCATGTAGAGCCAAGCTTCTGAATCTACACGCCCTAACTCTACTAACCCTAACTTTACAAACTCTACATCTCAGTAAAAATGTATGGCTATCGAAAGGAGGCGCGCTCTGCAGCGTGCGCCCCGCCACCCGAGTCTGCTTCTGCTAGGGTGGCAGATGGCCTCACCTGTCACCCTTACGCTTGCGCTTATGGAGGACGAAGATCATTTTGCGATCTCCGGCGCCTGAGTCGTCTGCGGTGCCTGGCCCGTTCCCGGGTCGTACTGTACTGTAAGTCGCAAGCGATTCTTCAGTTGCGAATAAATGATTATAATCGTATACCAATATTATTTTATGATAGCTCAGATCAAATAAAAAAGGTAGATAACGCACCGCCTTGTTTTGGCATCGGTTCCATAAAATTTCAATACCTGTTCTAATCCATTATTCCGCAACGCCGTACAAAAGTCATGCGACAAGAGAGAAAAGTCGAGGGTTGCTACCCCGTCCCCTTCACCAGTACTTAGTTGGACAGCTTACAAGTGACGGCATAGTGCTGAATGTTATTTTTTGTGCCCATGTATCTTTTAGAAAAAGTCCCCTAGTGGTTCACATGACCCATCAATTTTCGACATGGGCCCGTAGTCTATTATGTATTGTTATACTATACATATATTCAGAACTCTTAGTTTAAAAAAAGCGGCCAAGTGCGAGTCGGCCTCGCTCATGAAGGGTTCCGTAGCAGCAAGTAACATAATATAAAAGTTCTTGTAGTTCCTTGTAACTTTGATCGATATTTTTCGGTTTACGATTTATGACGTATTAAAAAAAATTACTTACTAGATTTCGTTCAAACCAATTTTCGGTGGAAGTTTGCATGGTAATGTATATCATATATTTTTTTTAGTTTTATCATTCTTTTATTTTAGAAGTTACAGGGGGGGCACATACATTTTACCACTTTGGAAGTGTCTCCCACGCAAACTATTCAGTTTTGAAAAAAATGATCCTAGAAACCTCAATATCATTTTTGAAGACCTATCCATAGATACCAAACACGTATGGGTTTGATGAAAAAAAAATTTTTGAGATTCAGTTTTAAGTATGGGGATGGGGACCTCAAAATTTATTGTTTTTTTTTGCTATTTTTATGTGAAAATCTTAATGCGGTTCACAGAATACATCTACTTACCAAATTTCAACATTATAGTTCATATAGTTTCAGAAAAAAATGGCTGTGACATACGGACGGACAGACAGACGGATAGACAGACAGACAGACGGACAGACAGACATGACGAATCTATAAGGGTTCCGTTTTTTGCCTTTGGCACGGAACCCTAAAAACAACCAACCTACCTACTATGCCTATTGTTTTTTAATGCATGTGTCATGTGTTGTACTTACGTATATAACTAAATACTTAGTAATTTGCCTGAAATATACGCATATCCTTATATATCCCTTGTGCGTACAAAACAGTTTGTCAGGCCACAGGACGCGGACGGGACAGGGCGACACGTTTGTCTTTGACGACAGTAAGTAAGGGTAATGCAAAGTTCAGCAACTAATTACTTATCAACCAATCACTCTCACATGACTTTCATTGTTGTTTACGTTCACAACATTTCACGCGATAAGCTTTTCGAAAACAATTATTCTACAATACCTAAACTTATGTTATGCGCTTTAATATATATCTATACAAATAGTGGAGTGTCTGTTTGTAATCTATACTTATCTATACTATATATCTATACTAATATTTTAAAGCTCAAGAGTTTGTTTGTTTGATCGCGCTAATCTCAGGAACCGCTAGTCTGATTTGAAAGATTCTTCCAGTGTTGGATAGTACATTTATCGAGGAAGGCTATAGGCTATGTATCATCACGCTAAGACCAATAGGAGTGGAGCACCAATAAAGATTGTTACAAAAACGATGGGAAAATTATTACGCTACGGGCAATAGGAGACGTAAACGAGGTTGCGTGGGTCAGCTAGTATTAAAATAACCGCTTTTTACTAAATGCATATGTACAAGGTACATATGTATACAGGGTACATATACCAAAATAACATTTTTTAAATTTTTGTCTGTCTGTCTGTCTGTTCCGGGCTTCCGGCTAATTTCAGGAACGGCTGGGCTGACTTTGATGGGACTTTCACTGGCAGATGAAAGTAATTCAGGCTACTTTTTTTAGACTAGCTGCGACCCGTGGCGTTACCCGCAACTGTTTTTGTACCGCGGGGTTCAACTAGTATGACATAAATAATAGCTTAATTTATTAGTGGAGTTACTTTGAGCAGGGAAAAATTCTCGTTAAAATTGTGACCAAGCCATCGAATCTAAATGCGTTAGGTACAGTAAAGTTGAGTAGATTGAAAGTTATTAGCCTAATTTACTCCTAATATAATTAGGAGTATTATTATTTCCTATCAGTAAAACTCAGAGCAAAATCGGTACAGTCGTTCCAGAGGTTAGCCGGAACAAACAGACAGAGAAACAGACCGACAGACAGACAAAAAATTTAAAAATTAATTTTTTGATGTACCTATTATCATGTGCATTTAGTAAAAAGCTGTTAATTAGAAATTAAAAATAAAAACTTGAACTTCATTTATTTGTGTAGATAAGGCCATGTTTTTGGAGTGTAAGTGTAAGTATGTATGTAAACTTCTTTCCACTAAAGATTCGTTTTAATTGTGAGGATGGCACTGTATAAAAACTACAAAAATCACCAGTTTATATAGGTAAGGTACTTTCACGCAGTGTATCATTACAACTGTCTATAAATTGGGTCCTTCTGAGTAGTTGGGATCATCGAATAAACTATTGATAAAACAATACAGATGATATCCGAGCCCAGCACGGGACGTTATGGGTTGTCGATGATGAATACAGATGATATTTCGTTGAAAGTGAAACAGATTAATAGTGGTAAACTGCTGACCTCTTTTTTACCATTCAATGGATAAAACTAGACGCGATAATGACAATACCCAAGGGAGGTCGTTTTTTGTTATTTCAAAAGACGGTCCCCATTTCATGTCATCCACATTTTTTAAATATTTTTTATCATTAATTTCATCACGACGAAGACTTAAGATTTAAAGACTTCAAATACAAGACAATGGCAGAAATAGCTGATCCGGCTGAAATAGCTGATCCGGCAGAAATAGCTGATCCGGCTGAAATAGCTGATCCGGCTGAAATAGCTGATCCGGCTGAAATTGCTGAACCAGCTGAAATAGCTGAACCGGCTGGTTGCCATTTCATCAAAAGAAGAAGACAATACCCAATAACTAGTATGTCCTATGTCCTAACAATGTAGGTACGTTTGACATTGAGAAGACAAGATTTTTTTTAAATAACAGATACCTTACAGAAACGCTGCAAAATTCATAATATCGACTAAACAATTAAAATCGGTCGCCAGGGCTTATGACCCTACGTTTCTTTCTGTATCCGAGTTCGGTTTTATAACAGTTGCGGAATAGTTGCAGTAAGTAGTGGCGACCTTTAAGAAACTAGTAAAATGACGTGATAGAGCCGCCAAGAACAGTGAGTAAGTTGAACTCATAATATTGCGAATTGTAACTAAGAGAGCACCGCAAGTTTGTAAGGCAAGTAGGTAGGTCCGTAAGTACCTTCACTTGGCACGTGTGATTTGCATTAGTGAGTACTTACAGTGTGTCGCTCTTAGTGGAAGGTAGCGCAGAGCGAGCGCGTTATATCGGCAGCGACGCACTACGTTACTGCTGCTAGGTGCGCTTATACTGCAGTTACAGTAGGTAGGTACAACTAGGTGAACTAGTTGAATTATGCACAAGGCTCATACAATAAGAAAATGATGACGATCATTCGCGAGAAGTCTACCGTACCGTTGGCGCTTTAACCTTGGCCCCACCCGTTCAAAATAGAATCGATGACGGCTAACGCAATACATAAGGGGCTATTATAATAATTATGAGTGCCACTAAATAGGCACCTCTTCTATTTATGTATTGAATTCGTACTTTGACATCGGTTCGGTTAATTTATGTCGGCGAGAGGGGGGCTATGTGGGGTCGGTGCGGGATGAGGGTACCGTTAAATAAATGGTGATATTAATACTTTTTAAGCGCAGAGGCCGGAGGTCGCCGGTTCAGCCTTATCAGAGCGGTCGGCCTCGCTCCCCGCACCCCCGCTGCCAGCGCGTTCCGCTCCGGCCTCGCCTGTCGGCGTTCTGCTCGTCATGTAAAAATATTGTTATTGTACACGAGCGAGTGTCCACGATTTCGACTGATGATCGTTTCACCCCTCGCGGCTAACAGCGTTACAGCGCCACTGCGTGGACGGTGCTGCTGAGCGCGCCTTTGGAACAACGCGACCATCTCCAGCAGACTTGCGCCACGTGTTGCAAACACGCCTGGTCAAGGTCAGGTAGCCGTACCTACTTGTGCAGCCAGTTATTGACGTCACTCATAGGTGGGTACTGCAGCAGTTAGCGTGTGTAAACTTGAGAATTGTTTTTCACAACTTATACCTACTTGTTGTTCACCTACATTATACTCGTATTATGTAAAGGAATAAGAAAGTAAAGTTTATTGAACCACCCTTTCACATTACATATTCTATTCACTCTTGTTACTCAAAATACACATCGAAGTCTAACTGAATAAATATACATATTAATATATATATTCACTAGCTGTTGCCCGCGGCACCGCCCGCGTGTATGTCGACAAATGAAAAACCGCTCGACCGATTTTGTGCAAACTTCACATAAACCATCTACTAAATAGTCCGAACAAAGCCTAAACATTTGGTTTGGATAGGTGAACCCGTTCTTGAGTTATAAAATTACATCGAAAAGTGGCATTATATATATATATATATATATGTATATTTATTCAGTTAGACTTCGACGTGTATGTTAAATTCTAAACCACGCATTAATAATGCCTACATATATATACAAATGTTATAGGTAAAGCTGAATAGTTTGTTTGGTTGAACGCGCTAGTCTCAAGAAGTACATACTAGTCTGATTTGAAAAAATATTTCCATTGCGTGCGCTTAAAACAGTCAAAGTTTTACAAAAACAATGTATGAAACAGGCGACAGGAGAGGCAGACGAGGTTGCGGGGGTCAGCTAGTGCCATATACTTTGGAGTTAAGAATTCAAGTAACAAAATATATGTATCTAATATCTAACATAATCATTTTTAATATTGGCTGGAATTATTTTAATTAACCAAATGATATGGCAAATTAGGTAGGTACAAAGTTGATGGTGTACCTACCTCGGACTGAAAGTTCAACTTGCTGAGGAACTAAAACAAAGGTAAGGGGACCAGACAGATGAATCACCTGACGATAAATAAATACTTTAAGCTTTTATATGAGGCTTGATGAGTGGTCATATCTTATAGCTGTATAGCTATCTCGTAACTGGTAAACTCTCAAAAACTCAGTCTTCTACCGAAGAGATACAACTGATGAAAATATCGTACCTATGTACTTTATCGAATGCTGTCCACTCCAGCCACGAATCTCATGCTAACATCGCTCTTGACATTAGATCTATCAAATATGATACGTCATTTAAATCACACACGTCTTTATTAAAAAAAATACTAATTTAAAGGATATTGTTTTTTCGAAAGACGGTCCCCATTTCATTTAATCCACATTTTTATCATTAATTTCATCACGACGAAGATTTGAAGATTCGAAGACTTTATAAAGTTGATATTGGCAGAAATAGCTGATTAGCTAAAAAAGAAGTATTAATTTAAAAACAAAAAGCCCGACTGCTGAAAAGTAATGAAGTGAAAAGGAAAAACAAGTATCACAATAATATCTGCATACTCGTTTACTAAATGCGACTGACTAAACTAATGCATTGGTTTGTGTGCTTACCTAATCAAATAATGAAATAACTACATACATATATTGATTTTCAAATTCGTTAAACTAAATAGTTTATGATGTAAACAAAATAGTTATAAAGTACATACTTATAATTATCTAAGATCTATAGAACTGAAACAAAAGTATACGGAGAAGTAGCGCGCATTGCATATAAACAAATAAATAAAATTGAAGTGTTTCTAACTTCAAACTAAATATTTATTGGCATTTACATCAAAAAACCTCTTTTATAAATTTTTGTGTATCTGTCGACTGTTTGTTCCGGCTAATTTCTGCAATGGCTGGACCGATTTTATCGTTACTTTCACTATTAGGTAGTAGCGTAATAGTAGATAAGAGTAGCTTAGGCTACTTTTATTTTACCCGCGGTTGTTGCGGTACCTATAATAGTATTACTATAGTATTATTGTATGTATGTATTATGTAAAGGTACAACCACAACCGCGTGCAACACCGCAGGACACAGCTTGTATAATGTATATCAAGCCTGTCGGTCTAGCGGCTAGCGGTTAGTGCCCTGACTGCTAAGGTCCCGAGGTCATAGGTTCGATTCCCGGCCATTACAAATGATCACTGACATCTCTATTTATCATATAATTATATCTTATCAGCAGTATGGTCATCGTAGTACAGACTGTACCTAGCGGTGTGTGAGATGTGTAAAGTTATTTGTATAGTAGTGCGGGTGATTATCAGCGCCGTAAAGAAGATAAACTGATAACATATGTATGAATGAATTTCAATCACAGTCCCAGCCTCTATCGGCGAATATAGCGGCTCTACACTGCGCTAACAACTCGCGAGCTAACGACCAACTCGCCTACATATAACAACTATAGCCTACATCGGCACAGGTAATGGAAAAAGTACCGGCGGTCGGTCCTATTATTCAATGCACACATAATTATAACCGTGTCGGAAATGTTGTATGCACTCGCTGTGGGTACGTGTGCATTGTGCAGTGCGCGAGCTGGGTGAGGGGGGGGGGCGACAGTGTGCGGGTACGTGGGGGATGAACGGGGGGGGGGGTCAGTGGCAAACTGTTGGAAAGTTTTATTATTTAGGGTGCAGAGAGATAAGGCTAATAAATGTGTGCTCGTTAGTGGCGTAAACAGTGTCGTTAGTGGCGTAAACAGTGTCGTTAGTGGCCTGCGCCTGCGCCGCTGTGCACGTGTGTGTGTGCTGCACGACCTATGTACAGTAACTGCGACATACAACTCGGCCGGTGTCACATACAACACAAAACTACCTACGTATTACATACACTTTCCTAAACTTGACGATAGATAAATAATATCATTTGAATCAACAAGACATTGTCTCAGCGTTGCTGTTAAGTAGTACTTAACATGTACTTTTTATTTGTTTTTTTTTAAATTGATACAAATTGTGTTGTTCGCCTGGTTCACCAATATATATCACGCTAGCTGTGGCCGCTACTTCGTATACGTGACATTTGGATTTTCAAGTTATTTTTAATTTTTCACCGTCTAAACCTTTCCTGGACTACGACAAACATTTCAAAACCTAAATCAGCTAAAGCGGCTCGGCCGTTCTCGAGTTTTAGTGAGACAAACTAACAGCAATTGATTTTTATATAAGAAGAAGAAGATTACATATATGTATTTCGACTTGACTTTAATACTCCATTGGCCTAGAGGTTAGCGTATGCGACTGCCGATTAAAAGGTATCGGGTTTGATTCCCGGATCGCGCTGTTATTAGGCTTATCTTATAAGAAAATTTTAATAGCAGCCCAGAGTATGAAATTTAGCGGTGTTTCAAGCTCATGCCTCGGAGAGTACATAAGCATTTAAGCCGTCGGTTTCGGTAGTTATGAACATCAATGGTCAGCGCCCTCAGATATGCTGACAACAAGTTCAACCTACGAATTCAGTTCACCCTCAGGGTTGCGGAGGTCCACATCGGTTCGTGAAACATCTGATATTCAGTTAAAAATGGTTGAACTACATAATAGCAAATAATCTTGGGAATAATAAAGGTTAGGATGATGATGATGTATATAGTAACACATATATTTAAGTAAGTTTATCTGTTCGTTTGGGGTCAGAGATGTGGGAGGTTACTATTTTAATTTTAATATTAATGTTAATACTCGCAAAATATTATACTGAATATCGAGAGTGAGAAAACCACTCACGCAATATTTTTTTATACCTTTTGTTTTTTTATCTGTGTTTGATGACGTGTAGGTTCTTTTTGTAACATTGTGCTTGTAATGAGACCCTAGGGCCCTAGAAGTCTCTCGTAAGTACTACAGTAATGTCAATGATCTGTTGAATAAACGAAAGAAAGCTGCCCAGTCAGGGCAGCTTTCTTTCGTTTCACGCAAGAGAACACGTCACACAAGAGATACTTACACGATTTCGAGTCCCCATCTGAGATAGTTCTTTAAGGACCAAGGTTCAACAGGACTAATCAGTCAAGCTCTTCGGGGATTTCTCACGTAGCTACGTAGCCGTAAACACGATTCGAATTCAACTGGTCACACCATACCGTACAGATAGGGGTACACAGTTTCAGACAGATGACAAAAATAAGGAGTAGGCGAACATCGAAAATATTTGAGTTTTTAATACAATTACTTTACAAGGTAGTAGAGCCACGCTGATTTCAGCATGATCGGGCCGGCTCGACCGGGGCGGTACTACCCTCGCACAGAAAATCAACGTAAAATGACAGCGTTCGTGCTGTCGTGTTTCGTTGGTGAGTGCGAGACCGGAGGCCCAAATAGTCTAGTCAACAAGTTCCATACTTGTTGACTAGACTAGAAGATGCAGCAGCATCACTAGGCCCCGCCATAGTGTGGGTCGCCATACTGCATTGTCTGCATTCGCAATGAGTATGGTGACCACCACTCTTGGATTCTGCTTATGTTTTCCATCAGGCAGAGTAGAGTCATTTTGGCGGGCCAAACATAAAAAAAAAAAAAAAAAAACAAAAAAACAAAAGTGATGCCAATTTCAGGTAAGTGTGATAAAACAGTTGATTTTATACAAGCTAAAATTTCAAAATTTTAAAAAACCCCTACTCAAGCACTTAATCGAGTAATCATACGACAATGATATTTTTGCAGACATTCGATTCGGTTATTCTTCCCCACTTTCACCCCCATAACTTTCATACAAAAATACAGAACACTCGCACGTAACTCACCTTTCATACAAAAAAACTAAATTGAAATGGCTTCATCCGTTCGCGAGCTACGGGGCCACAGACCGACAGACACGTCAAACTTATAACACCCCTCTTTTTGCGTCGGGGGTTAAAAATAAAAGCGAATAGCTTATGTCGTGATTAGATAGGTAAGTCTTAGGTGATATGATTTAACAACGTTTTGGTCCTTCATCTTTGTTATAATAGTTTTACGCAAAAATAGCTCATACTCTGCGTAGGCAAGTTTGTGGCGGTTAGACGGGGGACTTTCTAGCTACAGCAAATTCAACAAGCTTGAGCTGTCCCTCAAACGATCCTCTTTTCATACCATTGCAGTCCCTTCTTATAATTTTCTTACAACATGTTTTTAATAGGCTTGTTCCCCTATCTAGGTCTGAATTATAAATTGTAAAATGTGGCCATATAACACGACTCTGCCTACAGACATATATAAAATAATTTTACAAACAAAATAAAACAGATGTTGACATATACATACAAAATTGGGATCCAATGAAAATAAATCCAGTCTACTGCTAAGAGGTTTATATTTGCAGTTGCGGTCAAACAATAACATGTCATGTTATCTAGAGAAAATATCTCTCTTATCTTAGTTTCGGCGCATCTATCATATCCCTATATCACCTTTAAGGCTACAATGATTTGAAAAGTTTATATTACCTTCTTGTTTACAATTGGGTTTCTAAATGTAATTATATTTTCTTGCAGATAGCAAAGTACCTCAAAGTTAGATAGTTAAATAGCCTAGGTCACACAATGTCGTAGAAAAGCTAAGAAAGTTCACTTACAATAAGATCCTACTAATGTTATAAGTCTGAAAGTTTGGGACTTTACTCGACATACTCGCGGGCGGAACCGAGAGCATTTATATTGGTTACTAGTAGTATAGTATTGTAGTAGCAATAGTAGACGACTGATAATCAAATGTTTAACATGACTGGGTTCTACTTAGAAGTTTAATTTTGATATCATTTCATCTCACACACGACTTCTCTAGATATGTGGCTGTACATTATTATGTTATACCGTTTGTGTATCACTGATGGAGATTGTAAGTAATGAGAGCAGTCATGGCATTCTAAGTAAAAATACTGTTGACCATTGGTCACAGATCGCTTTGAGCAATGAGCGACTTCGTTGGCACAATACCTTATTGTGAGTGTTACAGGGCGCTTCGTTGAACATAGTTTTATGTACTTACATAATAATACATATTTACAAATTGAGAGTTAAGTAAATTAGTATGCCGGATGCATTAGCTCGCGTCCATCTTTGTATTTGTATTACATTGATTTCATATGGATGCGGTAGAATGTGGCAAATGCGAGGGTTTCATAAATATAATTTTAAGTAGGTATATTTCCACTGATGAGTAGGTAGGTAATAATATGAACAGTAATAATATAAAGCGGAGTGTCGTAACTCGTAGGTACATCGTGCAACAATCCGCTCGTCGTCACGTAGCAGTGCGATGTGGCAACGAGCGGTGGCGCAGCGGCACGTCCGGCTCCGGCGGTACGCAGAACGAGCCGCCGCCGGCACCAGCCCGGCTTGTGTAACCACCCGGCCACTCGCTGCAGCAGCGGACTCGGAGCTCTGGGGTCGCCGGGGGCGCCGCTTATCGCGAACTCACCTCCCCGCCCGCGCCGCGCCGACACCCCCTCTGCCCATATTTACATTGACAGACACAACCCGCCGATAACATCGCAATGATCACTTCATGCCGATCGTTATACATTTTATTTTTCTTAATGTTTTACGGTTTACGTCATTACATGTACCTAGGTATATGTAGATAGGTAAACGCCAGTTCTTAAAACAGAGCAAACTTGGAATGAGGACATATCGTTCAAATGTCAAATAGTCTTGTATTTTAAATGTATTTATTTTCATATTTACAAATTTAGTCAATATAATACTAACTAGGTATAACTATGGCACGACGAATGGATGCGGACTGCCCAAGACCGGGTGGCAAGCGCCTTCGTTCGACAGTGGACGGCGCGCGGCGATAGGAATGATAGGATGATTGAATACAAACTTTTAATTGTAAATACAATACAAATGATTGTCTACTGTATCGATGATGACAATGAAGGTGACCGATAATGTTAATATGTAATGGGGAAGTAGGTATATAAATCCTATATCTGAGCTAGATCAATGACGGAAGTTAATCGACTGATGAGTGATGTTGATTCCGTGTGCCACCTTGTTGTCTACTAGGTATGCATATGTCAACCAATAGGTGTTTGTGGCGTTGACGCCACGTTCTTGACGAGTGGATAGAGCGTACACTGCAAACAGCAGTAGCACAGCTTCCAAAGATCGTTGGTGTGACTCCCACGGTCCCACCCACTTTTAGTAGTCGAGCGAAGAACCATCACTTGTATGATCTGGGTGTACTTTGTCTATAATTAGTATGCTTATAGTAATAAATAAGTAGTATTAAACAGATTACCCTTTTAGTTACCATTGTTTAAAATGTTGTCTAATTTTTAACCGACTTCCAAAAAGGAGGAGGTTCTATGTTCCACTGTATGTTTTTTTATGTATGTTCACCGATTACTCCGTCAATTGTAGACCGATTTTGAAAATTCTTTTTGTATTCGAAAGGGTATGCTTCCGAGGTGGTCCCATTGCCACCATATCAGGGTCTGATGATGGGATCCCAGGGAAATCGAGAGAAACCCTCATTTTTTTAGGCACGTACTATGTTTTCGTATATTTTCTGAACTTACACCGGTATTTGCGTCTGGTAGTCATCATTTAATGATGATGAGCTGATGATGTAAAGTATAACTCTTTAACGGTTAGGAGTTGGAGGATAAATCTTTAAATATCATATGTATGTTACCTGTAGTCGTATTCTTTCAAATTATTTAGGTAAGCTGATGATGATGATGGAAAGACAAGAACTAGCACATAGCAATTTATGAAGAGCCAGTTTATTTTACGCTTTTTAGTGTTTTTTGGCAGGGAGTTTTCGTTGGATGTTTTTCGGAAGTCGGTTTTTTTAGATCAAACGAGTTAGTCAACAAATTTTGCTACGAAACTTTGTGTAGTGTGAGTAGGTACCTCACTTGAAAAGCTCTGGATATTGGTCACTTACACAAGTTTATCTTCGTTAGACGTGGAACTATTTTATAAAATTAAATTTCAATTCAACCATATCTTATTACAAGATAAATTATTCAGTTAGTATTATGAGTATTTGTAGGTAGGTATATCTATTGCACATTGTACCTCCTACATGTTGGTCGCAATAGCTGTTATGTTTACTACCGGTATCCTAAAATAGTATCGGTCACGACCCTTACACTGATAATAACAGATCGTGAATTGTAAATACATCTACTTAGACCAAAGAACGGAGAAATTCTCTGTTCTGTGGCTTAGACACACTCACGGTTTAGGTAATGATATAGTAAGGATGCTGCTAGGGTTGCCAACTATACTGTTAAAAACAGTAGTAATTGCAACCATACCATCACGAAGGGGAAACGAACGCCTTTTGTCTTTGCAAATATCTAGTATCTGAAGTAACGAAACAGCCAAGCCTTACATTTTTACTGAGATGTAGAGTTTATGAAGTTAGGGTAGGTAGAGTTAGGGTGTGTAGATTCAGAACCTTGGCTCCACATGAGATCTGATACCTTTTTCACAGGGTAAGTAATATGCAGTCGTCTTGGCAACATTTTACATGAAAATGTTTTTGGTGGGATTTCATTTCTTTTTGTAAGGTAGGTTTTGTAGGTACTGCCTTAAGCAACCTTAAGGCAGTACTTATTCTTTTTTTGCCGTGTATTTCTTGTACATCTTATTTCTTCTTTCGAAAAAGTCCGTATACAGAAAATAAAACCTCTAGCATAAAAATTAGTGAAAGTCTCATACAAACGTCCACCCCCCAAATTTGGGGGGTGGACGTTTGTATGAGACCAACACAAAGGGAGGATCCTCCGACCAGGCGAGGTGATCATGCCTGGCGGGCCAACTGCCCAACGGTTGATGTTGGGATGTTGTATATATGTTAATGTGCGCGAGAACTTTCACTGCGCGATTCAGGATTGGTAGTTTCTTAGTTTCCTTCGTTACTCCTTAGTTCGACGTATCTTCAGTAGATGGCGCTGTACTATATTATGTTGTTGTTGCGCTGTATGTGGAGGCCGCCACAGGGGCAAAAGTAATAGGTTTATGAATTTTTTTGTTGTTTGTATACTAAACTTAGTTTACATACCAAATTTCAGCTTTCTAGCACTTCAGGAAGTACCCTAACAGTTTGATGATCATCAGTGTCAGTGACGAAATCGGTGTTTTTAGGTATCAGTAAAATCTAAAGTATTAGAGTTATGCAGTTGAAACTTGGTTTCATTAGTCTATTGTTAACATCATAGCCTGAGAATTTGAATGATCTGGTATATCGGGCACCAAAGTTATGAGGGTTCAAAAAAACGACGAAACACTTCGATCAGAAGATAGATTTTGTTGAAAGGAATACTGGCCAAAAGTGGAGCCATTTAGGAGGTAGGTGTTTAACCTCAGACGAATTTAAAAGTATTACAAACATTGTCTTTTTACTTTGTTTTCGCCACCTCAGCATTTACTGAAAGAGTTTTAACATTGAAAAAGTTTCGTGAGGTCTAGGGCTACGTGAATAATTAAGGTTTCAAAAGAGGCCTCGTGGCGAAAATGTTAAAAAAATCGACAAATGCAAAAGTGACGAAAAAGCGTCGTTTTTTGGTGTCTTTTCTCGTTGAATCGACTATTTCTCGAAAACGAAATGTTATATGGAAAACATTTAATATAGTCCTCAGTTGGGCTACGTTTTGAAAGAAACAGGTCCTCTCTATCTATTACAGTCTAGGCAGGAAGGTGTACTTTACGCGCCGTGAATTTTGGTTGCGCGCGTAAGTGAGCTTTCGTTCTGTATGGCGACCCGAATTGTTGTATTTATTCGATTTGTGATATTTATTATAATATTAATACAAAATTTTAACAAAAAACAACCGACTTCAAGAACGACCAAATTGAAATGGGCCCATACGAGAATATTGAGTTATTCGTTAATTTGTCGCGCACGTACTTAATGCAAATTGAAGACTTATATGGTTTTCTCATGGATGACATGTCAGAACTAGACCAAATTAAAATGGGACCACAAATAAAAAAAGAGTCATCAAAATCGGTTCACCCAGTCGAAAATTATGAGGTAACAAACATAAAAAAAAAATAAAAAAAATACAGGCGAATTGAGATCCTCCTCCTTTTTTTGAAGTCGGTTAATAAATTAATGTGAAATAATTCATGTACCCGAAGATTGTGAGAGGAACGAGATCTGTGGATTTTTTCAGTCACGAATACAAAGTGGCGGGAGGATAGACGAAATAGAGCAACTATTAATTGAATAAAAAATGAGCTCCTTATTTGGCTCCGTCCACTTGGATCCTCTGCTTAGATCCCCTGGGGGATCCATGTTCAATTTTCGTACACACTGATCTCCTAAGGGTTCTTTTTGGATATCAATTTGATTTTGATCCTTTAGGGGATTCATTTGGAAGATTATCGTCCACTTGGATGCCCTGTTTAAACCGCTGCTTTGGGATTAATTTGGATTTTTTGTGTACACCAGATTTTTTGTCTTAGCAGGGGATCCAGGTGGACGGAGCCTCTTAACGTTAAGTTATACATAATTGTGGTGAGGCGTATGGAGTTTTTAATAAGACTGCAAAATAATAAGTTTTTCGAGAACCTCTAAAAAATATTAAAAACATCAAATAAATATAATACTGTTAAGTTTTCTAAAATAATGTTTAATATTCTTCTTTAGATGCTGCCCATAACGAAGATGAGGAACTCTGGCGTGAAAGTGGCGCTAAAGTACTGTTGAAGATTTTACGATGGTCGTTATAGAAAAACCACCATACCATAGCAGCCAATGGCTCAAACCCACAAAACAAAATTATTTTTAATGATAAATTAACATCACATAATAGAAAGAATAGTTGTAGGAACACTGATTCAAAGTTTGGTGAAATTGTGAGCAGCTACCTACTTAGATCAGTAAAACTACTCAAACACGTGAATTGATTGATCTCACTCTGATATCGGGAATTTTCCTTTGCGTTGATACGGTTAATATGGAATTAGTAGTATCCCAAATTTTACTCATGGAATGTGCAAATTTTTTTTTTTTTTATGGAATAGACCGGCAAACGAGCAGACGTATCGCCTGATGGTAAGCGATTACCGCCGCCCATGGACACCCGCAACACCAGTGGCGTCACAAGTGCGTTACCGGCCTTTGGGGGATGGGGGGGGAGATGGGGGAGGGGTTGGGATATGGGCCTCCGGTATTCTCACTCACTCGGTGAAACACAGCGCAAGCACTATTTCACACCGGTTTTCTGTGAGGCCGTGGTATCACTCCGGTCGAGCCGGCCCATTCATGCCGAAGCGTGGCTCTCCCACGGACTATTTTTTCTTCTTGTAGTTCAATCGACAAATTCGTGATAAACACTAACGACCAACTTCCTCACTTCCACCTCTGGTTGATGTGACTGCCTCGGTCGAAGACAACTGGAGTGATAAGACTTTATTCCCAACAGAGAAAAGATCGATAAGTTAAAGTTAAAAAATATTTTTAACTTTAACTTATCGATCTTTTCTACGGCCATACGTGCTGACAATTATTTCGTTTACATAGGTAATTTTTATGGGTAACTCAGGTAACTCTTCATTTTTACATTCTATAATGTACCTAAAATATGTACATACCGTAACATACAAAACTATGAAGAACTTAGGTCTTTTCTATTTGCAATCCGGAGATTTATCAAGGTCCCAAAATTCTCTTTAAACAACTTCGAAAGCCCGCTACTGGTCCGGTACCGGCAACCCTATTTTTAACCGACTTCCAAAAAGAATACAAACGAACATTGATCTGGTATATCTCAATGCAACCGAACAATTACAAAAGTATAAGCGATAGTCACTTGGCACCGACTTCAAACAGATTCTAGGTACCTAGCACACATTATAATACTACTATTTAAATGAATAAAGAATTAGGTATAGGCAATTTATGAAGAACCAGTTTATTATACGTTTAAGTGTTTTTTTGGCAGAGAGTTTTCGTTGGATGTTTTTTGGAAGTCGGTTTTTAATCCACATTAAACTAATTTAACAAGCGACAACCATCCATTAAATTTTAATAATGTAACGTAGGTGCCTAACTCCATCTCAAGCAACCCTTTACACTGAACCGCCCACGATAATGATCACTCCATCCTTTACTGGTATCCGCTCACCTCACCAGACATTTAGATACACTATTGTTTAATATCTTTTCTTCCAAAACGCTGTATATTATACCTACATACACACTAGCTAGCTAATACCTACCGCTTGCAATCCCCACATAAACACGTGATCGCTTTCAAACACGTTTTGTAACTGTTAGTTGTTTGATGACGTTGGTCGCAAGCGAAATATATTTTAGCTTGATTTCTTTAAAATATTGAACTAGACATTCAACATGAAAACTCACGCACACACAGACACATACATCAACAGTCTTTAATAAATAAATAAACTTGTGATGACGAGCGATGGTACCCACTTGTCACAAAATGGAGAAGCTAATAGAATTTCCGACGTAATACTGAAATAACTATATAACAGTAGGTACACAAGTAACAGCAGTGAGTGGCATGCCTTTTAAGTTCTGTCGTTTCCATATTTCCCGGCAATTTTGAATTTGTAACTGTTCTATATTCGAATGTGTTTAAATTTTGAATCTCAAAACAGTTGAAAGTTTTAAGGCGTGTCTCCTGCTCCCAAAAATAACAAAACAAAGTAAAGAAATGTTTTTGCAAACCATGTTAGCAGACCATTGCCGTCTCCTGCGACTTTAAACAAACGTCACACACGAACATCAAACATAGGGATACGGTGTCGATTAGAAAGTATCGATACTGAACTCATGAATAGCATCGAATAAAAAGTATCGTACTCATAAAAGTATCGAAACGGAACTATCGATACTTCAAGGTATTGAGTACTTTTCTTATCGAGGCCTAATGGCGACCTTTTTAGAGTTCTGTAGCCAAATGGCAAAAAACGGAACCCTTATGGATTCGTCATGTCTGTCCGTCCGTCCGTATGTCACAGCCACATTTTTTCGAAACTATAAGAACTATAATGTTGAAACTTGGTAAGTAGATGTATTCTGTGAACCGCATTAAGATTTTCAAACAAAAATAGAAAAAAACAATAATTTTTTAGGGGTTCCCCATACTTACACTTTTTTACACTTAAACATTTTTTTTTATCAAGCCCATACCTGTAGGGTATCTATGGATAGGTCTTTAAAAATGATATTGAGGTTTCTAATATCATTTTTTTTCTAAACTAAATAGTTTGCGCGAGAGACACTTCCAAAGTGGTAAAACGTGTCCCCCCCCCCCCCTGTAACTTCTAAAATAAGAGAATGATAAAACTAAAAAAAAAAGATGTAAATTGCCATTCAAACTTCCACCGAAAATTGGTTTGAACGAGATCTAGTAAGTAGTCTTTCATTCAATCAACTCATTTACGGAACCCTTCATAGCCGAGTCCGACTCGCCCTTGGCCGCTTTTTAATTTTGATTGACGGATTGGAAAATCATTCCATAAAGATAGAGTCCACAGACAACTATAATAATAATAGAACATGACATAAAAAACAAATCGTTACAGATCCGAAATGACTAACAAAATAGTTATTTAATTTTGGAAATAATTTAATGGCTCATAGTGCTGATGTTAGGTAACCTTTTACTATTATTTAAATTGTCCTTTATAGTATAAATATGAATAATATTAATATAAGTTCAGGTTAGTTTCATTATACGAGAAGCATATAATAAAAAATTACAAATGTATGAATAAGTATCAGCTACTTAATTATAACGAAATTGATCACTGGTTAGCAAGTCGATAACATCCGATTTGTAAATCAAAACGATTAATCTTTACCTCCACAACGACTAAAGTGAAGAATGTTATGTGGTAAATGTACATCCCTATGTTATCAAATGAAATCGCCCTCCCCCCCCCCCCCTTGCAGGCGAACACGGGGATGTTTTCCGTCCGCTTCGGATAACACGTTTGCTTGTTAAAAATAACAAAACAGTTAGGCCACGCCCATATTTTAATAAATATGTGATGTTTGGTGTTTAAAAACATTAAACAGTGTCGCAGGAGACCCGGCTTTAGGATTAATGCTATTGTTAAGTCACAGCGTCGATTGGAATCTGTCAGGTTACGTACGAAAATGAATCTTTCTAAGGAAAAAGTTCGTGCAATAATTTTCTACAACTTTAGAAGAGGCCTGACACGGCTTCAGTTTTTTGAAGAGCTAACATCTGTGTTCAGTGAGGAAGCCCCATGTCTGCGGACTGTCGAACGCTGGTATTTAGAATTCCCGCGTGGACGTACTAGTGTAAGTGACAAATCTCGCGAAGGACGCCCAAAATCCGCCTTCACTGAAGATAACATCATTGCTGTGAGACAACGAATTCTCGAAGATCGTCATGTGACGTATCGAGAGATAGAGGCTCTATTAGGCATCTCAGGGACCACCATTCAGAAGATCTTGCATGAAGCACTTGGTGTGAGAAAGCTAGTTTGCGGTTGGATACCGCATCTGCTTTCCGATGCTCACAAGGCGGCCCTCGTCAGATGGTGTAAGAAAACTCTGCAAAGGTTCAACCGAGGAGAGTCAAATCACGTCTACGACATCATTAGTGGTGACGAATCATGGATCTATACCTACGATCCTGATTCCAAACAACAATCTACAATCTGGGTCTTTCAAGACGAGCCAAAGCCGACTAAAGTGGTTCGTTCTCGAAGCACTTCAAAGGAGATGGTGGCCACGTTCTTTGGAAAAACCGGCCATGTTGCGACTATTGCACTTGAAGATCGTAGAACAGTTAACGCAGAGTGGTATATCACAGTTTGTTTACCACAAGTCATCACCGAACTTCGAAAATCTACCTCTTGTTTGTGTTGGATGTTGTGTACGACGCAGAGTACGCAGACAACCACACAGGCAGGCATTGTTCCTGCTTGCTGCAGCGCTCCGTTGTTGTTGCACTCCTGTACACTATCAAGCCACGTGTGCAGACATTACTCCGTGACATAAATATTGCTTGACGTTATTGACTAGAATTATGTTGTCGTCCCGCAAGTGTTGGCGACACGCTTGAGGAGCGCGCCGTTATCACTTCTCACCGGAAGTACTCCCACGATTCCCGTCCGTCCCGCGCACCCCCGCACACTTACCCGCGCTCCACTTATACGGTACTTACTGTACGTCGCTCGCTAAATAGCTTCATTATTTCGCCATACGCTCGCAAATTTTCGTATTTCTACCTAAGCTACGCTAACACAATTATTCACGTAGTGAGTAAACGTTCAAGACGGTCCACGCACGCACAATGCTGTACGCCGACAATAGGTTCAGTTCCGCGTTGGTCTCGTTCGAGTTTACTTGGGAGCGCGCCTGAGGCTACGGGGAGTGTGGCGCGGCCCGCGGCGGCGGCCGGGAGTCGCGGCGCGGGCGCGGTCAACAGTCGCCAACAATAACAAGGAAGACGCGGCCGCCGCCGAGCAGCGCGCATGCGAGCCTACTGCGGCGAGCCCCACGCCGCCTAGCCGCTTTATCTAATCGCTAGCCGCCGATAATACGCTGCGACTCCCGCATGTCTGCCGCCGACGCAAGAACATCCCCGGCGCCACAGATGCAGCGAAGCACCTTCCACCTCGACCGCCTTGCACCGTATAAAAATGGTTAGCGCAAATGTGCAGCGATAAGAAGTCGCGGGAGTGGAACGGTCGTAAGTGCAGGCACCCGGCCCTCCGCCACCGCACTACGCTTCCTACGTCACTCAGCTACGCTACATCGAAACAAAGAGCTGTGATTTCTTGATAAGCGCATAAATACAATTATGTATGCTTAACCTAAACATAGCCACATACCCACGACCACCATACAGTTACCTATTTAGTTGGGATCTAAGTGAAAGCGGCACTGTAAACAATGATGCCAACAGCAACCTGACAGTGACCCTCTCTTAGCGGTCCTCTACGAAAAAACCTCAATATCATTTTCGAAGACCTATCCATAGATACCCCACACGTATGGGTTTGATGAAAAAAAATATTTTTGTGTTTCAGTTCTAAGTATGGGGACCCCCAAAATTTATTGTTTTTTTTTTCTATTTTTGTGTGAAAATCTTAATGCGGTTCACAGAATACATCTACTTACAGACAAACAGACAGACAGACAGACATGACGAATCTATAAGGGTTCCGTTTTTTGCCTTTGGCACGGAACCCTTAAAAGCAATTTTAATTAACAATAGCCCACCAAAAACATTTTCATGTAAAATGTTGCCAATACGACTGCATATGGCTTACCCTGTGAAAAAGATATCAGATCTCATGTAGAGCCAAGCTTCTGAATCTACACGCCCTAACTGTACTAACCCTAACTTCACAAACGTTACAACACGAAACAGCCAAGCCATACATTTTTACTGAGATGTAGGGTACGTATTGTAATGGAGTTTCTTGGTGAAATAATGAATAAAAACTGGAGCAATTGGAAGCAGACATCGATGCTATTTGTTCTGAAGTACTACATTTAGCGGAGAAGCCGGTGCTGAAGCGGCACTTTGCACCTATCAATATAAAATCTCATTAGTATTGCGGTACGGTAAAAAACATGGTATGTGCCTATAAAAAATGAGGGTTTCCCTCGATTTCCCTGGGATCCCATCATCACATCCTGATATGCTGGCAATGGGACCACCTCGGAAGCATACCCTTTCGAATACAAAAAAAATTTCAAAATCGGTCCACAACTGACGGAGTAATCGGTGAACATACATAAAAAAAAAAAAAATATACATACAGTGGAACATAGAACCTCCTCCTTGTTGGAAGTCGGTTAATAATAGGGTGGGCTAGTTCTTTTACCGTAATCAGAGCTTTAAAAAAATGCATGCGAACTGCAGAGCTCAACCATTGAACAACTATGTTCCGTTGTTCAAAGAAATTAAGATATAATCTATACTGATATTTAAAGCTGAAGAGTTTATTTGTTTGCTCGGACGCGGTAATCTTAGGAAGGAATGGACCGATTTGAAAATGGTTGTCAATGTTAGACCGCCCATTTATCGAGGAAGGATATAGGCTATATATCATCACGCTAAGACTAATAGGAGCGGAGCACCAATGAAGAATCTTTAAAAAACGGTGGAGCAGTTCCAGAGATTAGCCGGAACAAACAGACAGAGAAATGTTAGAAAAATAGATTTTTTGATCGAAGAACTGTACATGCTTTCATATGCATTTAGGGAAAAGCTGTTAATTTCAATTGCAAACAAACACTTCAATTTTATTTATTTGTATAGATAATGTAATACCTAATGTAGGTATTATGTTCGTACAAATTTTATCTCTTACTAGCTTTTACACGCGGCTTCGCTCACGCAGACTTTCATCCCCTGATTTACCCCCTTAGGGGTGGAATTTCAAAAATTCCTTTCTTAGTGCTCACTTACGTTATATAAAGAACCTACATGCAAAATTTCAGGATTCTAGCTTCAGCGGTTTGGGCTGTGCGTTGATCTCTGGGTATGTCAGACAGTCAGTCAGTCACCTTCCTCTTTTAAATATGTATATAGATAACTCGCAAACAGATGTATGTAGTGGTAATATTTTTGTTTTTAAAGACATACAACTCATTGTCTTTCACGAAAATGGACAAAACATTAGTTATTTCATATACTACCTATATAAGCAATCATATTGTGTACATAGTAGCAGAAGAAATGTTCGCAATAATGACTTATACAGGTGGGTGCGAAAAACACATCATCCAAAATGTGTTGACAAAGAAGATTGATCAAGCGGTTTAAATACTTCCGCATATAAAGTGTGCACAGTCTATATGTGTAACATTATGATACATTTAACTTGTATTTCTTTTAAATTAGTCTATCAATTTATAGAAAGGATCATCGTGAGCGGTTCCACAACATCAAACAACTCAAAATATGCAGTGCAACATTATTTAGGAAAATCAAAAATCTGTGCAAGTGAACTGTACCAGTTTAACTTGAACTATTTATCTATGGTAGGTACTGTTTGTCGATGGTCAAATTTAATAAGATTATCTAAATGTATTAACACTAAATGTATTATAAATTTCAGATGAAGATCAGGTCTTTTGAAATTTGGTGGTTTTCTCATTACTTGTAAAGGATTACTTGCTCATATCCACCTACAGAACAGAGAAACATAATAATATAATATGTCTTTTCTGTGTAACCACCAACAGGTAGAACTGTTAGCATATAATGTACAGTAGTAAAGACGGTCCTTAAGGAGTTGTTAGCTAAACATTACTCTCTTTAACCGACTTCCAAAAGGAGGAGGTTCTCAATTTCATCGGTTTTTTTATATATGTACCTTGATTACTCCGTCAATTGTGATCCGATTTTGATTTTTTTTAAACTGTAAGGTTACAAGAAGCTACGTTCCGGGCAACGTAAGATTAAAAAACCGTCACGTTGAAGGAGATATCATGATATTTTATAAAGCGAACGGCATTTCCTTACTAATTATTAACTGTTTTTTATATTTCAAACATTACGTGTATACAACATACAATGTATTATTCGCAACACAAGAAAAGTTCCAAATACATACTGATGGTAAAAATGCCGCTTTTTGCCAAATACGTAAAGAAAGAGTTACTCCTCTGCTCCGAGGGCAATCATGCAGAGTGATTAGGCACCAACCACCCGGTGGGATCCCTCCCACAAGATGGCTGGCTTGGAATACACGGGGTTTGTTATCTTACGTTCGGGCGTGTTGTAACAAACCGCGTCGTGTATCCCGTCGGGTGAGTACGTCATAGTTTTGTTATCAAGGACACGATTAGATAACACTATGATGTATTACTGGGGATGTTGCATCCGTGACGTGTAAGGGTAGGACTGACAGCCCACGTGGTGGGTTCTGATAAATTCAGAGGGTTGGGGATACAGCTCTCTCGTAAACATGACCGCTTTACAAAGTTTCTGATTTAATTTGTAATACATGCTGCACGTTCCGCGCGCCGCCTCTGTATTATTGTGGCGAGTGCTGACAGTTAGCGCATGTTGAAACGACTCACAACAACATTAATAGGTTAGAGCGCTTATTTTCTACAATAACGTCTAGGCCCGAGTTTTTGAATCGTCTGAACAGTACGGTTATGTTTAAGTACTTACTTGAAAAATTCCATCGTTTATTCGTCCACAACTTTAGTCCAGAGAAGTAACGTTGACATTTTGTTATATAACACAGTCACGTACAAACGTAACGTCCTTAAATGTAAGAACTTTCTACCTTACCAGAGTCGGA
This sequence comes from Diaphora mendica, assembly GCA_949125395.1. Lineage (NCBI taxonomy): Eukaryota > Metazoa > Arthropoda > Insecta > Lepidoptera > Erebidae > Diaphora > Diaphora mendica. The sequence goes on from OX421314.1 coordinate 32,500,968, forward strand.
GGAGTACATTAAGAAGGCGGAGACTGCACTGAGGCGAGTGAGTGCGAAAGAGGAAAGGTGGACACTCACCGAAGTGGTACTCGTTCTTAGTTGCTGCCATGGCGGTGGTGAGTGTAGGGTGGTGTGGAGCGGGGTGCGCGGCGCATCCCGAGGCGCGCTGGTGGAGCTGGTGGAGCTGGTGGTGGCGGCGGTGCGGTGGAGCGCGTGCGCGCGGCGGTCGGCAGCGCGCGAGTCCGCGGAGTGCGCGCCGGCCCGCCCCGCGCCCGCCACCAGCCCCCGCCCCGCCCCGCACCGCTCTTCTCCCGCGCCGCTTACGCAATTGAAGACGACTCGCGACACGCCTGACCCCAACGGAGCCGGACCTCCTCCCGAGCGGCCTGCTACGCACCTCTTCCACCGAAAACAACCGCGAGCACATACCTAGGTACATATGTGTAGGTAAGCTGAAATGAGATGTCGGGTGCATCTTGTACCACGTACAGTCCAGATAATATTAGTTATCGATAAAGCCTTTATGTTGAACTGAACTGGTAAATGATCGGAAGAGTTTACCGACTGAATTTAAATTAAAACTAGAGAGTAAATCCATGCGTAATTTTCTTTTAGCAGATTTCAACACCCGCTTACGCACTGTCAAACCAAATGGGACAAACCCTAATGTTGCCATTACAATATGTGTTCGATACCGATCGTAGTGAATATAATATTGTTAGGTGTATCCCAACTCTAGCGATAAATTATGCAGTGCGAGCCTATAAAAAGACGGTACTTGGCTATGCACTCTCACTTGTGGTTGGAGAAGCTGTCGGTAAGGTGTTTTAATAGGATCGTAAGGCATACGTCAATCGTTTAATGTTATATCATTGCATTATCGTTCTAATGTCGATGTGTATGTATTTCGTGAATTGCTTGTAATCATAAATTATAGGATTCGTTTGTTGTGAACTATTTAGTGTTTTAATTATAAATGAGAACTGAGGTTAGGCTACCTCCAATTTGTTCTTTTATTTAATTCTCACTCCTAGTTTATAACAATATTGTAATGGCAACTAGTGTTCGATACCGATCGTAGTAAATATAATAGGTCTTTGCCTATGAAATTGCCGTTTTGTATGCAATAAGTGAAAGTACTTATTTTTTCAAACTTTTTTATTTCTGTTATTCGAAGTAATCACCCATGCAATCGACGCATCTTTGCCAACGCATTGGCAGTTTATTGATGCCCTTCTTGTAAAAATCAGCTGGACGGGAGGCAACAAACTCTTCAAGAGCATTTTGTACTGCCTCTCGGGAATTGAATTTTTTACCCACTAAAAAGTTGTCTAAATTTTGGAAAAAGTAATAGTCGGTAGGTGCAAGGTCTGTGAGTATGGCGGATGAGGGAGAGCTTCCAACCCCAGCTCTTGCAGTATGGAGACTGTCTGTTGCGCAGTATAGGGTCGGGCGTTGTCGTGAAGGAGCAGTGGGGACGACCGATTGACCAAAGCTGGTTGCAGATGTGCAAGCTTCTCCATCATTCTCTCCAGTTCTTCACAGTACACATCTGCATTAATGCTCATGCCGTTTTGTAAAAAGCTGTGGTGAATCACACCCGCACTAGACCACCAAACAGTGACCATCACCTTTTTAGGGGTCATTTTTGGTTTAGGGCATTGCTTTGGTGCTGAACCAGGGTCTAACCAACTTGCTGAGCGCTTTCGATTGTCGAACAGAATCCATTTTTCGTCGCACGTAACAATTCGTTTTAAAATTCCTTCATTTCTTTGCCTGTTGAGCAGCGCAAGGCAGGCCTCGACGCGTACGTTGCGCTGGCGATCGTTAAGGTCGTGGGGCACCCTTCTATCAAGCTTTTTTCCCTTGCCAATTTTTCGCAAATGGGTCAATATTGTTTTGATGCTTACATTAAAACCTGATGCTAGCTCAGCTGTAGATTGTTATAGGTAGTAGAGCCACGCTGATTTCAGCACGAACGGGCCGGCTCGACCGGGGCGGTACTACCCTCGCACAGAAAATCAACGTAAAATGACAGCGTTTGTGCTGTCGTGTTTCGTTGGTGAGTGCGAGACCGGAGGCCCAACTAGTCTAGTCAACAAGTTCCACACTTGTTGACTAGACTAAAAGATGCACAAGCATCACTAGGCCGCCATACTGCATTGTTGTATCCGCAGTGAGTATGGTGGCCACCACTCGTGGATTTTGCTTATGCTTTCCATCAAGCAGAGTAGAGTCATTTTGGCAGGCCAAACATAAAAAAAAAAAAAAAAAAAAAAAAAAAAAGATTGAGTTTCGTCAGCTTCCACAATCGCCTTTAATTCATTATTGTTAACCAAAGTCTCCGGACAACCACGAGCTTCATTTTTCAAGTCAAAATTTCCAGAACGGAACCGGGAAAACCTATAACGGATTGTGCGTTCGTTTGTACAGTTCTCTCCGTAAACGTTTTTGATGTTACCTACGTGCCGTTTGTGTTGCGTTGGTGCCACGACGGAACTCAAATTCCATAATTACACGAATTTTTAAAGTATCCATTATGACGAAAAATGTTCAAATGTAATGAAAATACAACGCTAATCAGAAAACAAAAGACTGAGTTTGTAAATAGAATGTCATGGTTTTAAAACAAAATTAATTTGAATTGAATACAGAGCCATTACAAACTTTTTTTTATTTGAAATGACCAGTACTGAAAAACGGCAATTTCATAGGTAAAGACCTAATAATATTGTAATGGCAAAACTAGGGTTTGTTACATTTGATTTGACAGTTGAAAAATGTCATTCACTCGGTTACTAGAATCCTCTAGAAATTGGCCGGGCCGAGTTTTAATTGATTGTTTAAGCTCCCGATGAGGATTTGGTTTGGCCATCGAGTTTTGACGGGCTATTATAATAAGTAACGAGTGTTTTGTAACCGGATTGCGTCGGTTCCTCGTAAAAACGAAGTGTTGAACCCGGGTTGATTAGTACGGATTCGGGAATGTGCCCATGTGCGCAGGAGTGTTTGAATTGTAAAACCATGTGGTGTGCACGGAATGCGTAGAAATCGACAGGGGATCCCCTCTCCGCAGAGACGATTTGGAAGCCGTCACTACCGTGAGTAAATTTACTATTTATTGTTGTAAAAGAGGGGAAGCGGCTCAAGTTGACACCCAGCCTAGGAACATAAAGATAAGTACACGCAAACCTTCTGGCCCTATTAGAGGCACAAACCTGCAGTTCACGTCCAAAACAGAACCTGTGTGAAAAAATTGTGTTGGAACAAAAAATCATTAAAACAATTTGAATTTATCAAAGCAACTGAAGCACTATACCTAAGGTAGGCTTAAAACTACAACTCTGAGATTAAATGTTATGAAATATATTTAGCTTTAGTTCCGCGAGACAAATATCCAGGTCTGAAAGCAGGACACAAATCCCACCGTCATGCATACTCACATGCACATATGGGTATCATGCATATGTACACATACAAAACAAGTGAGAAATAATTAGCATGCCATGCAACCAAACCTATACTCGACACGTGTTTCGCCCCTCCACGGGGCATCCTCAGGAGATGTTGACTCGTCGACAAAGAAATATCAAAACATAACAATAATAATGCATATACACTGTTGAATGACCAAACAAACTTAATTCCATCACCACTTCTAAGCATGATTGCAGGTAGTTCGGCACAGATGTCTTTATGACATTGTATCGACCGTTATCATAGCGTCATCGAAACGGTATATAAAGGGCCGACAGCGGTGCGGCGAGCTCATTCGAGCTCAAACGCTCGACGAGTCAACATTTCCTGAGGATGCCCCGTGGAGCTGCGAAACACGTGTCGAGTATAGGTTTGGTTGCATGGCATGCTAATTATTTCTCACTTGTTTTGTATGTGTACATATGCATGATACCCATATGTGCATGTGAGTATGCATGACGGTGGGATTTGTGCCCTGCTTTCAGACCTGGATATTTGTCTCGCGGAACTAAAGCTAAATATATTTCATAGCATTTAATGTCATGGATTTCCGCAAAGTAACGCCTGATTCCATAACTTACAACTCTGAGAACAGATAGTCTTTTCAGATAGCTTTCATGCCAGCGCTGGTGTCCAACAAGGAATTCCATACACGCACTAAATCTATACTTATAATAAAAATGTAACAGGTCAAATTCTGTACATTGAAGATATTTTGAAAATTTTTTTGGAGGGCACTCTGTTATCGATACTGAAACGAAAACTATTTTTTTTTTCATTTTTGTCTGTCTGTCTGTCTGTCTGTATCTTGGCCGCGCATCACGCCGAAACTACTGAATGGATTCAAATGAAACTTGGCATGATTTGAGTTCATACTCCGAGGTAGGACATAGGATACTTTTTATTCCGAAATTCCGGACGGTTTCCTTGGGAGGGGAGATGAAAGTCAAAATGTGTAATTAATTGTAATTCATTAACGAGTAGTCCGATTGCAATAATTCTTTTTTTGTTAGAAAGGAGATACTCTGAAGATGGTAGCATAAAGTATTTAATTTATCACAATCTCTCTATCTATTGGAAAAAAAATTATAAAGAATTTATCATTACGTAAAACGACATGTAGTGACATCTATTGCCAGCCATGCGTAATTAATAACACTTTGATTAATATATCGTGGAATAATCGTAAAACGTATTACGTATAATTCGGTGTAGCATTAAGTATTTGATTAATCGAAATCTCTCTATCCATAAATTCAGCACGGTTTCCTGGAGAGAAGGGATGAAAGTCAAAATATGTACTTGGTTGTAATTCAATAACACGTGATTTCATTCATTCTTTTTTTGCTAGACAGCAAGTACTTTAAATATTGTTCCGTGATCTATTTATACATATATCACGTATAATAAATCTGTAGACGTTGAGTTTGTCGGTTTCTTTGCTTAAAACAGCGACATCTCTTGGAATCAAGTAACTAACTTTACAATAGGTACGTAATATGATTTTCTTTTGAACGTATAATAAAAATGTGATGTAACAGATCAATTCTGTACATTAAAGAAATTTAGATGTTTTATCGGGAGGGCTCTCTAATCGTTACTGAAGCAATGAATTTTGAAAATAGTTTCTAAACTTAACAGCGACATCTATTGGAATTAAGTAACACTAACTTCACAGTAGGATGTACCTATCCTATATACGAGTAATCTATATATGATTATTTTTTAAAGTAGGTATAAAAAAAAAAAACATTAATTCGGTACATTAGAGAAATTTAGATTTTTTTTGGGAGGACGCTCTAATCGATTCTGAACCAAAAACTAAAATACCATAATAACGTTAAATGGTCATTGTAAAGGAGCTAGGTCCAAATGTATGAAGGAAGACGACTTTTCAGTAGACTGTATTTAATTTACTGGTTTTACAGTAATAGATTACTAGAAAAAACTTGCAAAGTTGACAAAACAATTAGTATATCTTCTTCTTCTTTTATATCCTATAAAAAGCGGCCAAGTGCGAGTCGGACTGTCCCATGAAGGGTTCCGCAGCAGCAAGTAGCATAATACAATTTTTATTATATTTTTATATTTGTGTTGATTGAATGAAAGGTAAATTGCAGTTTACGATTTATGACGTATTAAAAAAAAACTAATTACTAGATTTCGTTCAAACCAATTTTCGTTGGAAGTTTGCATGGTAATGTACATCATATATTTTTTTTAGATTTATCATTCTCAAGTTACAGGGGGGGGGGACATACATTTTACCACTTTGGAAGTGTCTCTCGCGCAAACTAATCAGTTTAGAAGAGTATGATGTTAGAAACCTCAATATCATTTTCGAAGACCTACCCACACCCACACGTATGGGTTTGATGAAAAAAAAATTTTTGAGTTTCAGTTCTAAGTATGGGGACCCCCATAATTTATTGTTTTTTTCTATTTTTGTGTGAAAATCTTAATGCGGTTCACAGAATACATCTACTTACCAAGTTTCAACATTATAGGTTTTATAGTTTCGGAAAAAAGTGGCTGTGACATACGGACGGACAGACAGACAGACATGACGAATCTATAAGGGTTCCGTTTTTTGCCTTTCGCACGGAACCCTAAAAATGAATTGCTGTTCGTTTGTCTCGCTAAAACTCGTGAACCGCCAGGCCGATTTAGCTGATTTAGGTTTTGAAATGTTTGCCGTGGTTCAGGGAGGGTTTAAACGGTGAGAAAATATGGAAAAATTGCGGGGAAGATAATAAAAACAACAATTTCCTTTTGCCCTTAAAAACTGTTCTACCAACTTTCCTGTCAAACTTTTGACTGTCAAATTGAAGCACTTATTAAATTAAGGGTTTTAAATAGGCATCATATATTATTACACGAATGAAATTAAGGGTTTTAAATAGACACCACATATTATTTATATATTATTATCGCGTATTTTAATATTATTATTTTGATGGTTGTTATTGTTGGTTCATTCAGAAATTGTCATTGTATTGACATATTTTGTTAGTTGTCACTATTAATAATCTAAGGTTGTCACTGTTTAGAATGCAAATAAAAATGGTAAAGATATTAGATAATATTTTTAAAATTCAGTATTAACATATCTATTTATATAAAAAATGTATCGCCGAAATGTATGTACGCGCATAACTTCCGATCGGCTGCACCAAATTAAATGATTATTTTTTTATGTGTAGGACCTTATTGTTAGGACAAGGTTTGTGTATAAGAAAAATTAAAAGATAGCGGGCAAAGTCTTTTTTTTTGTCCGCGACGTCTGTCTGTATCTTGGCCGCGCATCACGCTGAAACTACTGAATGGATTAAAATGAAACTTGGCACGATTTGAGTTCATACTACGAGGTAGGACATAGATTTTTTTTTTTTTTAAATTTTTTTTTTTTTTTAATAACGGGAAAAGTCTTTTTCTTTGTCCGCGACTGTACACTGCCTGTAGGAAGCTGAGACCAGCTGAGACAGATATGTAAATATGGCGGTACGAAGTTTATTTTTATTCTACCCTTCCTAATTATTTTCGCCCCATTTCTATTCTTCTCTTCCTGAACATTTTCACCGTATTCCTATTATTCCCTTCCTGAACATTTTCGCCCTAATTCTATTCTACCCTTTCCTGAATATTTTCGCTTTATTTCTATTCTTCCCTTCCTATTCAAAGTGCTGCAGCTTTCAGAATTTACTTATAGACAAGTCTGTTCTGATTTCTGAGGACTTTTTATTTTTTATTCTGTAATTTCTGAGATCTTTTTATTTTGTCTAAATCTGCCTAACCATAAAACTAGATAAGAAAAATTTAAAGTTATGTGGATTAGGATTTTTAACTCTTACCACAGTAAAAAACAAAAAAGGGAACGCCTCAAGACGATCGACGAGAGATGAGACCGCCTATGCTCAATTAAAGTGTAAAATAAAAATATAGTTTTGTGACTAATAAGAAACATTGTTTTTTATTACTTAAAAATATTTTTAAAAAAGCGGCCAAGTGCGAGTCGGACTCGCCCATGAAGGGTTCCGCAGCAGCAAGTAACATATATATATATTTTTTATATTTGTGTTGATTGAATGAAAGGTAAATTGCAGTTTACGATTTATGACGTATTAAAAAAAAAGTAGTTACTAGATTTCGTTCAAACCAATTTTCGGTGGAAGTTAGCAATCTATTCAGTTTAGAAAAAAAATATATTAGAAACCTCAATATCATTTCTGAAGACCTATCCATAGATACCCCACACGCATGGGTTTGATGAAAAAAATTTTTGAGTTTCAGTTCTATGTATGGGGACCCCCAAAATTTATTGTTTTTTCTTATTTTTCTGTGAAAATCTTAATGCGGTTCACAGAATACATCTACTTACCAAGTTTCAACATTATAGGTCTTATAGTATCGGAAAAAAGTGGCTGTGACATACAGACGGACAGACAGACAGACAGACAGACAGACTAATTATATATATATAATATAATAAATAAAACTTTTCTAATCTATAGCTTACCGTCCTTTTTAAACGACTTCCAAAAGGAGGAGGTTCTCAATTTAATCGATTTTTTTTCTTAATGTATGAATGTACACGGATTACTCCTCCGTCAATTTGTGGACCGATTTTGAAAATTATTTTTGTATTCGAAAGGGTATGCTCCTCATGTGGTCCCATGACCACCATATCTCCTGATATGGCGTGTCCTTGAGCGGGATAGCTGCTCTTCGCGTAGAACAAAACAACCGAAGCGTCGGTGACGTCGTTGACGTTCGTCTCGAAATATAGCGAGTGTGGTACCTACTATTACATTTGGCTTGGCACCGACTTCAAACCTATGAATAGGTAGCATATACAAGTTATTTGATACTTTTTAGTTTTTAAGTCGGTTTTTTTAAACGAAGTTTCTTTTTCCATTGTTTAGTGTATAAATGTTGTATTTATGTATACGTAATCTGTATATGTATATCTACTTATATATGTATGTTTGTATGTATAACGTTGAATATGATGTGATTATTGTAAATTTGAACGGACTTCTTATGTATATAAGATTTCACACACCTGCCTTATAAGATTTCTCCACCACCCGAAGGTCGACTGGAAGAGAATGCTCTGGGCATTAAGTCCGCCGATGTACATTCTTAGTGCATAAAGTTAATAAATAATATATAAATAATCTACATTGTATTTATATTTCCAAAAAAGTGTGTGTGACCAGTTCCTAAAATTATCATCTCAATATAACTAACACAACATCCACATCTGGTAGTTCTTAAACAGTTTCTAAAATATACTTTACAATAGGTACGTTATATAATTACTTTTTTATCGTATAATAAAAATGTAAAAGATCAATTTTAAGTTTAAAATACTTGAATTAGGAGTTATAATTTTTAATATAAACAAACATATAACTTAATAGTTATGATAATTTACCAGAAACAAAACACAAAATGTGTGTGAGTGTGTGTGTTTGCTACTCTTTCACGCTAAAACTTCTAAACGGATTTGGATGAAACTTTACAGTAATATAGCTTATACAGGTTACTATTTGCCGCGAAAATCGACATTCACGCGGGCGGAGCCGCGGGCAACAGCTAGTTGATTATAAATGCGTAGGTACTTGCCTTGAGCGCACACGGATGTACCTAGTACACATACTACGTGGATTTAAATTTAAAATACTTATCCAATCTCAGATACGAGGACGACACCACTTTAATTGCCTTCAGAATTGGAAATATTTGGCTCACAATATTTGACTGCACAGTTATTCCGATATGAGTTCACGCATTCACGTCACAAAGATAACAAAAGTCTAAAAAATCAAGCTCCTGTGAATGTTAGTGTGCCCAATAGTATTACGAGTATACACCGCAGAGACTTGTAGGTACTCTACGACCGACAGAGGTCTTTAGAAATGGGGTTTGTGGGAGAAATGTTCGACGTCTCCTAGACTGAGGTCCGAACAAATCCGCATTAATTTGTTATCTTTCAATACCTTGACTGACCCACTCAGACATGAGTGATACGACTAAGAAAACTAAAGCTACGACCGACTAAAACGCATGAAATTGACATCTGCTGACAAACGTAATCCTCCCAAATAAAATAAATTACTACTTTTAGTAGAGAGTTACTACCTAGCTTTCTACCACAAGCATTTGGAAGTAGACATCAGTATGTAGGATGTGTAACTTATTATTACAATTCAAAATACCTTCGTCGAGCGTACTGTCACTCGACACTACAAGTTACGGAATGAAATGCACTAACAACTACGCCCATTTACAAAATATTAGTAAATCCAGGATTAGCAAGTTCCGGTACCGAGCTCAGTGACCACTCCAACCACAGTACGAACATCGAGTATATACACACATCAAAAGTGTCTAGGGATCAAGCATTTTTATGCGGATTTCTTGAGATTGAGATGTGGCTTTGGCCCTGGCCTGCTCAGTCGCCAGACTTGAACCCGATTGAGCATGCATGGGATATGCTACAGAGAAGTGCTCTGCCGAATATGGAGGGTATCCAGTCGCAAGAAGACCTTTTTTTGTTGTTGCAACGAACATGGGCGGCCATTCCACAGCGTGTTTGGATGAACTCATTTTGAGTATGCCAAACCGATGTTCTTGTGTTGTTAGTGTTCGCGGTAGAAACACGGCTTATTAATTGTTTAAGTTACCTAATAAAATTTTAAAGAAAACTGTTATTTCAGTCTTTTTTTCGAACTTTAATGTTAGTGGTTCAAATGTCAAAAATCCCTTTATTAGGAAAATGGCAAATTTCTTTATTAATGCAAAGGTGACTTGGTTTATCGTTACTGTGACAAACGAAAACACTTTATTTGATGAATCCATAAAGAAAATTTTAATTAATATCAATCAGGAGAAAAGTTATTGCAAAAATATATGTTGATCCCTAGACACATATGTTGATCCCTAGACACTTTTGATGTGTGTATATAGATAGCTGCCGAGGAGCCGGTGAAGATCGACTTACTATTGTCGTTAACATATTTCCCGGCAATTTTGAAACTGGAAATGTTCTATATTCAAATGTGTTTAAATGTGATTGAATCTCAAAACAGTTGAAAGTATTATAATTAATGCTATTGTTTAGTCACAGCGTCGATTGGAATCTGTCAGGTTACGTACGAAAATGAATCTTTATAAGGAAAATGTTCGTGCAATAACTTTCTACAACTTTAGAAAAGGCCTGACACGGCTTCAGCGTTTGTAGAGCTCACATCTGTGTTCAGTGATGAAGCCCCATGTCTGCGGACTGTCAAACGCTGGTATTTAGAATTCCAGCGTGGACATACTAGTGTTAGTGACAAATCTCGCGAAGGACGCCCAAAATCCGCTAACGAAAATTATAATAAATAAATAAATAATAATAAATATTTTTGGACATCTAACACACAACGCCATCTAGTCCCAAGCTAAGCAAAGCTTGTGTTATGGGTACTAGACAACTGATACAAATACATATATACTTTTTTTTTTGTAAATACATACATATTATACATAGAAAACACCCAAACTCCGAAACAAATATTTGTAGATCATACAAACATTTGGTCCGACCCGGGAATCGAACCCGAGACCACATGATCAGCAGTCGCACACGTCAACCGCGAGACCAACGAGGCAGTTTAATTTAGTTTAATAGTAATAATAAAAAAAAAAACAATAATAAACTGACTTCAAGAACTGTATATATCCTGTGTCGCGGGGGACTTTACAAACATACATGAAACGGACACAAATAACACCCAAACTCAGAACCCAGACTCAAAACAACAATTTGTGGATCACACAAAGTGTTGTCCTACATGGGATTTGAACCCACGACACTTGGCAAAGTAGGAAACGGCGTGGTGACCGTTAAACCACTAGGCCAAACGTGCAGTGTAAGTATTGTGGCGACTTAAGCCTTCATGGTGCAGATATACGACCTGCACGTCACAATACTGGCAGGTGGAAAGTCCTGTTTGAAATGAAGATTCTTTATTTTGAATTATATAATTTAAAATGTTGATTTTAAAAATGAAGATAGAAGAAATAAGAAGATTCATGTCGGCGGCCGTGAAGTCAAGACGCCCTGACTGTGAATAGCTATCTGAAAGTACGTACAAAGCGTGTGTTCGTATCGTTATTTCCCGAATTTCAGGTGCCTTGATCCTCTGACTACACTAAACCCCCACATATTTGGTGGAGGCGCCGTACCTGAAGGGAACATCCATAAATTCGTTACATCGAAGAAAATTGAAGTGGAAAGTGTGAAGAGAAGACAACGGAGCAACTCATCTCTACATCACAGATAAAAATGTTCATTTTATTTAATTTTAATTGTATCCCAGTAAAAAAAAAAACATTTTAAGTGATAATGGAACACTTTTCGGGTGCGAGAGGGGAATCTTTCACTGATTTTTTGAATCAGTTTAAGATAATATATGCCATTAATAAATGGAATGAAAGTGATCGTCCATTGATATTGGGGGCATATTTAACTGGCGCGGCTTTAACTTTCTATAAGACAATTTTCCGAGATGATCTATCATTCGAGGAAATCATATCAAAAATTGGAAAAGAATTTCCATCATCGGTTGATGAAGTTGCGGAGTTTTACAAAGCAAAACAAGTCCAAAACGAAAGCAACATCGAATTCTTTTACAGGCTATCCTCGCTAGCCTATAAAGCAAAAATAAATGACGAAGAAAAATTTATAATAACTTACCTTAAGGGGATGGGATATTTCCAAAAAAGTCTTTTATCTTCTAAGTTATACAAAACGAGAGAAGAGCTGCGTGACACAATCTTGCAATTGGCAGATGTTACGGGAAGCCCTAAACCAGTTGATAAAAACATAAATTTACCAATAAATCCTCCTCAAGGAATAGAACGTGCAACAAATTTTAGAAAAGGTAGTGGTGATGTAGTCATCAAAAGACCTATACAAATGAATAGGTCTTACGAAAGACAATCCCCAGAATCACATAGTGAAAATGAGGGAGACTTTCACACACCGCGATATAATTTGAGACCGAGGAACGAAGTCAATACTAATAGAATTTTTTACTCTAGAGACACAGCAACTCCAAGAGGCCAACGCCAGATTTTTTTCCAAGGAGTTCAGCAACAGGAATTGAAGGATGTGGAGACTGATGGCGAATCAAACCAACTCCACTCTATATCAGAATCACAGGAATCGGGTCAGTTTGTTCCATTTATTCCTGTAGAAATAAATAAAGTAACGTGTGTTGTGATGATAGACACAGGTGCTTCTGTAAGTGTTATCGACAAGGCACTAGCTCACAAGCTAAAACTTACCATAAACTCTAAAGATAGTTTTACACAAATAAAAAGTATCACGGGTTCATCAGTGAAAATTTGCGGGCGTTGCGAAGCAAATGCTTTAATTGGAAACGTGGTGATAAAATTACATTTGATGGTGGTGGAAGACATCAAAGTAAACTTCGTATTAGGAGTCGATTATAAGTATAAAAACGGGTGTACAATTAATTTTGTCGACGGATTATTGTTAGTAAGAAATAGGTTTGCGGTAGAGTTCGTAAATGGGGAAAATACCCATCGGTGTAGTTCACTGTCCATGGATAGTCACCAAAATAATTATAACATTAATTTAAAAAATAGCTCTATTCAATATCTTTGTTTCACTGATACAATAAAAAATAATAATAATGATTTTAGTAGATTATGTAATAAGATAGAGCATGAACTACTTAATGTTAAGGAGTTGATCAACCCACAAATCACTTCAGATGAAAAAGAAAACACAAATAAAACTGATTTTGATGTTGTGGATTATTCAGAAAAACAAAATGTGGTAGGTAATTTTCTTAGTCGTAATCCAGTAATCGAGGAGTTGTCTGAACGAGATCCAGTTCCTGTTCAAGAAAGTGATTTACAGTTATATCGTATAGGAGTAGATAGGCTTCAAGAAAAACAAAGGGTAGATAACTTTTGTAATAATATCTTTTCACAGTTAGAAAATAATGATAGAGAAAACGATAAGGAGTTTTTTGTAGTAGATAATGTATTATGTAAGAAAGTTCGAGAAATGAATGGTATTAGAGATGTTGTTGTTGTCCCACAGTTGTTGTTGACAGAAGTTCTGCAAGAGCTGCACGTTGATCCATGGTCAGGTGATCATTTTGGTCTTGGGAAGACATTGTCCAAGTTTCGTGAGAATTTTTTTATTCCAGAAGCTGAAAAACTAATAGGAAAATATGTTAGGAGTTGTTGGTTATGTCAGCAGAGAAAGCAGTTAGTTCAAAGTAGTGACTACGCGAAAAAATCAGATTTTAATATAAACCGTGAGTTAGATAGCTCGAAAAATTCATATTCAAAACGTAATAATTTATCAAACATGTTAACAGCTAAAGCTAAAGAAAATATTAGCAAAGCGGAGCTTAGTCAGAAAAGAACGTTTAATAAAAAAATGAAATATTTTATGTATACGCCGGGACAATTAGTATTAATTTATAAACCGCGACGTATAAAAGGAAGAAGTAGAAAATTAAACAAACCTTACGTAGGCCCATTCATAGTTATCAGACGAATAGGACAAAATAATTACAAAATCGCAAAAATAAACAATAGGACATGTGTAGACATTGTACATACAAATTTAATGAAACCTTTTATATTCGTTAGTGAAAAAATGAATATAATGAATAGCGCGATCACATTTAATCTTATCTTATAATATTTTAAAATAAATATAAAAATTATTTGAATGTTAGGCGTGTCAATATAACTTTGGCATATTCGCGTAACGTAGCTTATAAAATAAACAACGTGTCGTTGCTAGGGTTATTTTATTGTCGAAATAAAAGTATTTTAAGGTGTATTGACAAACTTACAATATTTTTTCCGTAAAGATAGGAAACGGGTGTCTCTATAAATGTTTAAGTCTTATCCAAATCTAATCAGAAGGGATATAGAGGGCTTTAGACTCTAGTTTTGTCTGAAGTACGACGAGTGATTCCGTAAATAATTTATTTGTATCCTTAAATAAATTGAACAATTTTTCCTAACGAATTGACATTTGACGTATAATTTCAAAATGTTTTCTTTTATTCTGAAGTGATTATAAAGAATAATCTTGTGAGAACATTAAATAGGTTTAATATATAATGGAATTGTTATAAATGTAAATGTTTAATGATTGTGTTTAATCCATGTATTTTTACTTTCATGTGGCTACATAAGAAGATTAAATTCAGAGCCATGATGTAGAGGTCAGAGGCTCGGAGTCTCACAGTTTGGAGATGCCGGTCCGAGTTTTCCAGGGGTTTTTGCGGCCCGAAGCAACCCGTCCTGCAAGTGACCAACATTGGGGCATGATTGAATTTGAATATGATCCAGATGTGGCCCGCAGAAGAGGTCTTGCTCGACGCGTTGCTATCACCTTGAAAGTGAGCATCTAATGTGTTCCCCCGAAGGTCCGAAGTAGGAGTCAACTCAAACAGGAGCTTTCAACCTGGTGGGGGGAGTGTGGCGACTTAAGCCTTCATGGTGCAGATATACGACCTGCACGTCACAATACTGGCAGGTGGAAAGTCCTGTTTGAAATGAAGATTCTTTATTTTGAATTATATAATTTAAAATGTTGATTTTAAAAATGAAGATAGAAGAAATAAGAAGATTCATGTCAGCGGCCGTGAAGTCAAGACGCCCTGACTGTGAATAGCTATCTGAAAGTAAAAGAAACGTACAAAGCGTGTGTTCGTATCGTTATTTCCCGAATTTCAGGTGCCTTGATCCTCTGACTACACTAAACCCCCACAGTATTAATAACCTCCTCCTTTTTTTAAGTCGGTTAAAAATAGACACCGGATCCTAGTTACTTATTATTAAAATATAGGTACATTTACATTTTTATAATATTATTCTGCTTATTTTTGACCACAATGGCACCACCTGAAGCTACATCAAGTCCAATGGAAAACATTTTTTTAAATCGGTTTATAAACGATGAAAATTTCGACGAACATACTGGACTCAACCACTTTTTAAGTATTGATAAACATTTTAGTTGGAAACAACATATTGAAAAAATATGTATGTTCAAAGTTAGACAGCTACGTACCTATTTGTTTTAAATAAGATAAGACAACTAGCTACACCAGACGCTGTCCTATGCAAATCATTATTCAAGAAATAAAAAATACTAGTTGTTCCCCGCGGCTCTGCCCGCGTGTATGTCGGTTATCGCTGCAAATAGTAGCCTATGTGTTATTCTGATGTATAAGTTATATTACTGTAAAGTTTCATTCAAATCCGTTCAGTAGTTGTTGCGTGAAAGAGTAACAAACATCCATCCATCCATCGATCCATCCATCCAACTTTCGCGTTTATAATATTAGTAGGATTACCACTCACATGCCTTTACATTCAAGAAATCTGTATGTTTGTAGGTATTAAACGCTCATAACTTTTTTTAAATGAACATTCCCCAATCTCCCTCCCCATTCCCCTCACCATCCCTCTCCCGATGCCCCAAATGCCGGCAACGCACTTGTGACGCTTTTGGTGTTGCGGCTGTAATAGCTTACCATCAGGCGATATATATATATCATCTGGTCGTTTGTCCCCTAACTCGTAGATCCATAAATACACACATCAAAAGTGTCTAGGGATCAAGCATTTTTATGCGGATTTCTTGAGATTGAGATGTGGCTTTGGCCCTGGCCTGCTCAGTCGCCAGACTTGAACCCGATTGAGCATGCATGGGATATGCTACAGAGAAGAGCTCTGCCGAATATAGAGGGTATCCAGTCGCAAGAAGACCTTTTTTTGTTGTTGCAACGAACATGGGCGGCCATTCCACAGCGTGATTTGGATGAACTCATTTTGAGTATGCCAAACCGATGTTCTTGTGTTAGTGTTCGCGGTAGAAACACGGATTATTAGTTGTTTAAGTTACCTAATAAAATTTTAAAGAAAACTGTTATTTCAGTCTTTTTTTCGAACTTTAATGTTAGTGGTTCAAATGTCAAAAATCCTTTTATTGGGAAAAAGGCAAATTTCTTTATTAATGCAAAGGTGACTTGGTTTATCGTTACTGTGACAAACGAAAACACTTTATTTGATGAATCCTTAAAGAAAATTTTAATTAATATCAATCAGGAGAAAAGTTATTGCAAAAATAAATGTTGATCCCTAGACACATATGTTGATCCCTAGACACTTTTGATGTGTGTAGTAGATCCGCTAATAAATTACTGATTCCCAAACAACGCATTGCTATGAACATCAAAAATTGTTTCTGTATGGCGATACGAATCTTCAATAAGTTACCAATTTGCCTCAAATGTCTTAACTTAAACTAATTCAATTAGTAAGTATTTTTTATATATGTTCTGCCAAAATGACTCTACTCTGCCAGATGGAAAGTATAAGCAGAATCCAAGAGTGGTGGTCACCATACTCATTGAGAATGCAGGCAATGCAGCATAGTGACCCACACCATGGCGGCCTAGTGATGCTTCGCATCTTTGGGCCTCCGGTTTCACACTCACCAACGAAACACGACAGCACGAACGTTGTCATTTTACGTTGAGTTTCTGTGCGAGGCGAGGTTAGTACCACCCTGGTCGAGCCCGCCCGTTCGTGCTCAAATCAGCGTGGCTCTACGAATTACACGTTCGGGGAATTAAACCAAGTGAACCTACTAGACATTACGGGAATTAGACGTAAGCAACCGCTCCGGAAACTATGTTGTTGCTCCTTTTATAAAAATAAATAGGGTTTACAATATTTTTAAGCTACTGCTTAGATTTTATCGCGGGCTTTGAGGCCTTTGAGCGCGGCGGCCTAATCAAGAAATTCCGTAAAGTAACGAAAAAACCTAACACCTGAAACTCGCACGGATCGAGACGAGCTGCCCCGAACGACCGATCAACGAATCTGTCTGTCTCTGGGTGTGGCATTGGTGCAATGCCAGTTAGGTGGGATAGGGTAGAGCGATCTGCCCCCTCGAATATACCCGTGGCCAGTCTTCTAATAAAGGTATCTACTGGTTCCCACTTGAGGTCCCTATAGATGGTGGTGTTACTCAGGTACCTGGGCGCGTCGAACTCATGCGTAGGAACCTGTTCTCGGTGGCTTGGAGTCGCTTGCGTGCTGACCCCGCTGTAGGGTGGTATTGGAGGATAGAAGTTTTGTAATTACCGAGTTTAGCTCGGGCAGTTTCGAGGATAGCAGGGGACACAGTTTTGTTCTCGTCAGCTGTGCCTTGGTGATGAGGGTCTCGACGTGTGACGCCATGGACAGAGATCTGTCGATGGTTAATTGCAGGTTCCTGATGGTCGGTGACCACGGGACTTCCTCGCCCATGAGGCGGAATTTTGGAGGAAGGTGTGACCTGCCGGTAAGCAGGGCCTGCAAGCTCAAATGCAATATGGTCAAGAGACCATATTGCATTTGAGCCTCCACTTCTTGAGTTTCAAGAGTGGGGCTCAGTTTGCGTACGGCGTGGTTGGCGTTCCTGAACATAGCCAGGTACGCGGCGTCGTCTGCAAAGAGCACCAACCTGAGGTCTCCAACCACCGGAATGTCGTCCATGTTACTCCGTGTAGTGGACGTACAAGGTTGGCGACAGGCAGCTACCCTGGGGAACTCCGGTCCGGATGGATTTCTGCTCAGACCTGCCACGTGGAAAGTTGTTAAGGAACGATGCGATGACCGTGATGACACAGGGTGGTAGCGGGGACATCGACAGTTTGTGGATGAGCCCGTCACGCCACACCCTTTTGAAAGCCTTCTCCATGTCCAGCATCAGGGCAACCGTGTGACCGACATTGTTGAGAGATGTGGCCATCTCGTTGAGGACGCGGGTCAGCTGCAATGTGGTAGAGGGCTCTCTGCGAAAACCGAATTGTTCCGGCCTTGGATGAATATGGCGGTGGATTAGGGTCAGCAGCAGCCGCTCAATCACCTTCGATATTGCTGCGAGCAGTGTGATGAGCCGGTAGTTCTCTGGCCTCCTGGGATCCTTGCCAGGTTATGGGAGCACTATGACTCAGGCACGCTTCTAGATGGTCGGGGAGTGCCCAGACCTCAGGATGCCGTTGAACAGCTGCGTAGCAGCAACCAGGGCCTTCACGGGAAGTCTATACGTACGTGTAATATTAAAATCATCCTCTAATCCCTAACCGTTGAAGAGTTTAACCTTCTATCATCAGTTCACCTAAATAACTTGAAAGTATACGACTGAAGGTCTTTAGATACGTATGAAATTGAAAGAATTATCCTCCAACTTCTAACCGTTGAGGAGTTGTACCTTCCACCTTCCATCATCAGCTTACCTAAATAATTTGAAAGAATACGACTACAGGTAACATACATATGATATTTAAAGATTTATCCTCCAACTCCTAACCGTTAAAGAGTTATACTTTACATCATCAGCTCATCATCATTAAATGATGACTACCAGACGCAAATACCGGTGTAAGTTCAGAAAATATACGAAAACATAGTACGTGCCTAAAAAAATGAGGGTTTCTCTCGATTTCCCTGGGATTCCATCATCAGACCCTGATATGGTGGCAATGGGACCACCTCGGAAGCATACCCTTTCGAATACAAAAATAATTTTCAAAATCGGTCTACAATTGACGGAGTAATCGGTGAACATACATAAAAAAAAAAAAAATACATACAGTGGAACATAGAACCTCCTCGGTTAAAAAGTCAAAGAGTTTTTGCCATAGTAAGTTCTTATTGATGGTAATACTAAATGACTGGGTTTACGAGATGAGTATTTTTATGTATTTCCTTTTGTTGTGAAAGTGATTTGTGAATGTATGTGTTTGTTAGTAATCTATATATAGATAGCGTTGTGTGCTAGATGTCCGAAATATTTATTATTTATTTATTTATTTATATATATAAAAGAGTAAGGTGACTGACTGACTGACAGACTGACTGACTGACATACCCAGAGATCAACGCACAGCCCAAACCGTTGAAGCTAGAATCCTGAAATTTTGCATGTAGGTTCTTTATATAACGTAAGTGACCACTAAGAAAGGAATTTCCGAAATTCCACCCCTAAGGGGGAAAATCAGGGGATGAAAGTCTGTGTGAGCGAAGCTGCGTGTAAAAGCTAGTTTTATATATAAGTATACATGTGTTATATGCATAAAGTTGCTGTATATTCATTAGTTTAGTTTCCTTAAATATGGTCTTTGTTGGTGTTAGGTAATCATAATGATATAGGATTTTAATTATTTTATTTTGTAATATTTGGATTGGTTTTATATTAGTTTTAGCTGCGCTACCCCATATTTCAATGAAATACAGCAGATGAGGTTTTACTAGTGCATTGTATGTGTATGTGGTCGAGCTTATTGTGGAATACATCTTGTCATGCTGTGTAGTGATCCTACTTAGAGATGAAAGTTTGCTTTGTATGAGTTGTGTTCAATTCTCTCGCCAATGCAGCGATCACCTTGTGAAATTTGCAATGTTTTAGGGCCCATAAGTAAGTCATTCAATCGCTAACTATGTCACTGGCAAGAGTATTAAACCACGGCGTTTTACCGTGTTCTTATTCTAAGCTAATGTGATATCAAGCACTTACTGGAGATGTGTAGATTCCTTGATAGCGGCGTCCAAGAGGCCTCTTGGTAGTTCCCTCTCTGCGTCGTTACACATACATACTCCTAAATGGCTTACGGGCTCCCGAAATCTCGTAATTACAAGACACCCGATTTAACTATCGCGGATCGCGCCTAATTGACGTTACTACTAAAACTCGCGAGTCCAAACCAGACCACTCATAACGGTAAACAACGGAAGTAACCGAGTCGGATCGACAATTAGCTAAATTACAATTAAATTCCACTTAAAACCGGCACTCTTTTACGAAGCCCTGCTCGACCGATCCAAGCGTCTCATTAGTACTATCTTGTCACTTCAAAACGTCAAACAAGAAAAATGACAATCTAAAATGTTGCCATTATAATGACGTTCGAAATCTAACAAGTTGTATGTGTGCATTCCATGTCATGTTTTTGTCCATTGTTAAGCCAAGGTATATTTCTTGAGTAGTTTTTCTAAGCACTTGTCCATTTATAAATAAATCATCGTGATGGGGGAGTTTTTTATTCCTCGCACAGAAAATTACATATGAAGTTTTTGCAATGTTGATTGTTAGGAGGTTGTATTGAAACCAGTTGTGCAAAATATCTAAATCATTTTGAGCTTGTTGTATAATTAGGTTAAGATTGTGACCAAAGTAGAACATACATGTGTCATCTGCATACAGTGAAACTTGCCCGTGTAAGGTCAATTCGGAGATGTTATTAACATATACTAGGAATAACAAAGGCCCGAGTATTGAGCCCTGTGGTACACCGCAAGTTAAGTTGAGCAAGTTGAGGAGAACTTTGATGTTTTCCAAGCTGTACGACCTGGTATCTATTGGATAGTTAAGACTGGATCATATTATATACGCTCCCAGTGATGCCAACACTCTCCAGCCTTTTCAGTAGCAAACTATGACAGACCGTGTTGAAGGTTTAAATCGATAAAAACTCCAACTGCAAATTGTTTTTGGTCTATTTTTGTCCTCATAGTAGTTATTAAGTCTACGGTGGCACCAAGTGCATTGGATTTCGAACGAAAACCGTACTGTGTTTCACATAAAAAGTTAATTTTTGTTAGGTAGTCATCTAATCTTCTATATATAATTGTTTCTAATATTTTAGAAAGTACTGGCAACACTGAGACTGGGCGATATTTTCTGGTTCGGATTTTACACCATTTTTATATATGGGAGTGATTCTAGCAATTTTTAAAGTATGTGGGAACGTGCCTTCGGTTAGTAGTTTGTTCGTACAATGTGTTAAATTTGGAAGAATTAGGTTCTTGATACATTTTAATGCCTTGGTACTAGTGCCATCTACACCTATACTTGTATTTGTGTCAAGGCTGTCAATGACTTTAGATATTTCGCTAGCTGTGCATGGAGAAAATTGAGAAAAAGTGTATTTTTTGTGTTAATGTTTGTTTGTGGAAGTGTATATGCATCACTATTAATATGAAATCTTGATGGAATTTTACTAGCCAATTCTGTTCCTATACTCGTAAAGAAAGTGTTAAATATCTCACAGATCTGTATAGGATTTGCGACTGTTTCTCCATCTTTTTTTTATTTTTTTGTTTGGCCCGCCAAAATGACTCTACTCTGCCTGATGGAAAGCATAAGCAGAATCCACTAGTGGTGGCCACCATACTCATTGCGAATACAACAATGCAGCATGGCGACCCACACCATGGTGGCCTAGTGATACTTGTGCATCTTTTAGTCTAGTCAACAAGTATGGAACTTGTTGACTAGACTAATTGGGCCTCCGGTCTCGCACTCACCAACTACAAACTAAGTTTAGTATACAAACAACAGGAAAATTCATAAACCTATTACTTTTGCCCCCCAACCCCCAAATTTGGGGGGGTGAAAGTTTGTATGAGGCTTTCACAAATGTTTATGCTAGAGGTTTTATTTTTAGTACATGGACTTTTTCGAAAAAAGAAAGAAGATGTACAAGAAATACAGCCCTAAAAAAGAAAAAAAAACGAAACTTACAAAAAGAAATGAAATCCCACCAAAAACATTTTCATGTAAAATGTTGCCAAGACGACTGCATATGGCTTACCCTGTGAAAAAGATATAGGATCTCATGTAGAGCCAAGGTTTTGTATCTACACGCCCTAACTCTACCAACCCTAACTTCATAAACTCTACATCTCAGTAAAAATGTATGGCTTGGCTGTTTCGTTACTTCAGAAACTAAATATTCGTATAACACATTACTTCAGAAACTAGATATTTGCAAACACAAAAGGCGTTCGTTTCCCCTTCGTGATAGGATGGTATGGTAGCGAAACGGCGAAGCCATACATTTTTAATGAGATGTAGAGTTTGTGAAGTTAGGGTTGGTAGAGTTAGGGCGTGTAGATACGAGGCAGTGAGCTGTGGCGGCGTGGTGTTGGCGGTGTCCTTGGACATAGCCAACGCCTTCAATAGTCTGCCATTTAGCTGCATCAGGGAAGCACTCCACTACCACGGGGTGCCAAAGTACCTGAGGCGGCTAGTGGCAGACTATTTAGAGGAGCGTACCGTCGTGTACGAGGACCGAGAGGGCGTCTTGAGACGGCGACCCATGTCGTGCGGCGTTCCGCAGGGGTCTGTCCTTGGACCACTCCTGTGGAACGTGGGGTACGACTGGGTCCTGAGAGATCGTCTCCCCCCCGGGCTGGGCGTAATTTGTTACGCCGATGACACACTTGTCACAGCCCGGGGGGCGAACTTCCAAGAGGCGGCGCGCCTGGCCACCAGGGGTGTTTCTCTGGTGGTCGGGCGCATCGAGGCGCTGGGCTTACGGGTGGCCCTGGACAAGACGGAGGCCCTATTGTTCCATGGGCCCCGTCGTGGTCCACCCGCCGGCGCCTCCATAGAGGTCAACTCGGTCCTCGTACCGGTTCGGGCCCAGATGAGGTATCTGGGCCTGATCCTCGACGGTAGGTGGCTCTTCGACGAGCACTTCCGACAGCTTGGTCCAAAGCTGCTCGACGTTGCCTCCGCCCTGGGGCGACTTTTGCCCAATTTGGGTGGAGCCAGCGTCGCAACACGACACCTCTACACGGGGGTGGTCCGGTCAATGGCGCTGTATGGTGCACCGGTGTGGGTGGCGGCTCTGACTGCCCTAAATAAGGCCCGCCTCTGGCGGCCTCAGAGGGTATTGGCAGTCAGAGCCATACGCGGATACCGCACGGTGTCGACCGAGGCGGCGTGCGCCTAGGCCGGGACACCCCCGTGGGATTTGGAGGCGGAAGTGCTCGTCGAAGTTTATCGACGGGTGGCTGGATATCGGGCGGAGTATGGCTATCGCCCTCCGCCCGAAGAGGTACGCGAATGGCGTGAAGCCGCTCGTCGAACCACTATGGACGGATGGTCGTTCCGGCTGGAGACGCGCTGGCTTTGCCGCCGTGGAGGCTCTCCAGCCGGTCATCCTCGAGTGGGCAGGGCGGCAGCACGGGACCCTTTCCTTCCGACTGACGCAGGTCCTTTCCGGGCACGGTTGCTTCGGGAAGTACCTGCACTCGGTCGCTAGGAGGGAATTGAGTCCCGCCTGCCACCACTGCGACTGCAGTGAGGACTCGGCCCAGCATACGCTGGCGATTTGCCCCGCTTGGGCGTCGCAGCGCCGGGCCCTCACTGCAGTCATCGGAGGAGATCTCTCGCTACCGGCCGTCATACGCTCCATGGCCGGTAGCGACAGCAGTTTTACCGCGGTCGCAACCTTCTGCGAAGATGTAATCTCGCACCTCACAGAAGGAGGTGGCGGAGAAGGCCCGGGAGGATGATATCCACTCGGACCCAATCCGCCGCCGGCGAACCGGGCGGCGGAGGCGCGCCTATCTGCGCCTCATGCCGCCCTGAGTGTGGCCGCGGATGGTCGGGACGAGTTTTCCCCTCCATCCGCTCTAGTGGCCACCCGCGAGGGGGCGACGTACGCGTGTGCCGTACGTCGCCTACTTAGATAGTCCATCAGGTGACGGTGCCCGCTTCTGTGCGGGCAAGCGCTGGGAGGGGTCCGGATGTGTTAATATCAGCAGTTCCCGGATTCCTCCCTTCACAGGCGCAGAGTGGCACACCGTGTGGTTTTAGTCGGTTCGAGTCCGACACACCGCCCCGCCGTAAACCCCGGTGGGGTGACGGTCCGATGGGATTTCCACACGTTAAAAAAAAAAAAAAGGGCGTGTAGATACAGAACCTTGGCTCTACATGAGATCCTATATCTTTTTCACAGGGTAAGCCATATGCAGTCGTCTTGGCAACATTTTACATGAAAATGTTTTTGGTGGGATAATAAGTTATTTGCCAAAGAGTTGTTATCAACATAATACCTAATATTAATCTTTATCCAAATAAATGTGTTGTTGATTATAAGTATTCGATCTTAGAAGAGTATAATAAATACATCTTATTATATATCTATCATAATTATATATAATATCATCTAATTATATATAATATCTAATCATCATAATAATTATAAAGCTGAAGAGTTTGTTTGTTTGTTTGAACGCGCTAATCTCAGGAACTACTGATACAATTTGAATAATTCTTTCAGTGTTAGATAGCCTATTTATCGAGGAAGGCTATAGGCTATATATCATCACGCTAAGACCAATAGGAGCGAAACACTAATGAAGAATGTTTCAAAAACGGGGGAAATTTATCACGCTACGGGCAATAGGAGACGCAAACGACGTTGCGTGGCTGGGTCAGCTAGTCAATAATATTTGTAGTGGAAATTACTAAGTTTTGTTATTAATACAGTCAATCTTTCAATCTGTTTTCAGCAAACATCCGAATGATTGGCTTCCATCTAGAAATACAACAAAATACTCATCATAATATTAATCAAAAAAACTTTATTGACAGTTTACAATAGTAGTACATGGGTACAATACACGAAGCACGTGGTACAATAGATGCTACATTGTAAAATAACTAACATGTTACAATAATTATGGGTGCAGTTCTGATCTCCTAAGTTACTTTATATCCTGTGTGAAGGATTATAATAATGATGTAATATGCAGTGCTCACTTCATTGGCAAGAAAAAAAAAAAGAAAATCCTTTACATCCGTCATACGTTCCTACATTTTTCACTGTTAAGAAAAATCACAAAAATAGGTTAAAAAAATACAAAGATTTAAAAGACACCAACGTTGAATACAACGAGCTAATTAAGTCTGTAGAAATAAATACTGATAATAATTTACATATTTTGTCCACGCTAACCATCATTATTGATATACCGGAACCCATGCTATATAACTTTTATCGTATAAAAATATTTAAATATATGAGAAAATTTTGTTTCCTTACTAGCGACCCGCCCCGGCTTCGCACGGGTGGATTTCAGATGCCCCCGCCGACGACACGATTCGTGCATTTTAAATCTGTAATATCTTCGAATATATTCATTTAAATTAGATACTGTAAAGGGCCATTTTGAACTATATTAAATGCACAATGTATTTAATTTACTTAATTGTATAAGGATTCATTCTGTATTGCTTAAAATCACTTCGTAAATAAGCCATTATTTCTCGTAAAAAGAAAGGAATAAAAATTGTTGTTGTGGGTTATCCCTAAGAGATAGACATATACCGTCGCGGACTTTTTTGTAGTACTTTTTAAGGTGTACATCATTTTGATCTATCTCGTAGGGCGTTTACAATGAAAGCGTAAAAAATGTGTTTATTTGCTACATCACATTAGAAACCTCGAAAATTAACAGTGTTTCCATACTATATTATGCATTTATTATACATAAAAACCTTCCTCTTGAATCACTCTATCTATTAAAGAAACCCGCATCAAAATCCGTTGTGTAGTTTTAAAGATTTAAGCAAACAAAGGGATATAGGGACATAGGGACAGAGAAAACGACTTTGTTTTATACTATGTAGTGATTTGAAAGCACGATGACAGGTCTGATAAGTTCCTTTACTGTCCGCATAGTGTCGCTTTCGTCAATTTAGTGCTGCCACCTATAGTTCCTACACATTCCCTACTTATTTCAGCTCAGTGTGTTCTCAGTTACGTTTCTGCATAATCAAAGTTATTTATCCGTATCACACACTCTCTCGACTCGATTTCTCTTGGATACCATCATCAGATCTTATTGTACTTATCATGGTACCACCGTTGTCCGTTGGGATATCTCCTTACCATTAAAAAAAGAATCATTAAAATCGGTTCATAATCGACGAAGTTATCCGCGAACACATAAAAAATATATACCTATACGGCCGAATTGAGAACCTCCTCCTTTTTTTAAGTCGGTTAGTTAAAAAGTTGAGTGCAAAGGACCCCGCTGGCGCTGCGCAAAGGTGCCTTCTGCAGAGTTCTGAACGGTGCAGTGTCTATAATTAGACATTGTACTCTGTGGTGCAGTGCTCGGGTGTAGGTGGACAGACGTATTTCAAATATGTCAAGTTAGATTAACGCCATCTATGGTTTCTTTTAGATATTACGTGTGTTAAAAGCTTAGGTTAAAAGAAAGGCGCATATTAGACATAATGAAAAATACCTACTCACTTTTATTTATGTATTATTGAAATAACAAAAAATACGAAAACACAACTTCTAACCGACAAAACAAAAACATTTCCCAAGCCGACGGGTCCTCGTGGGAAATTAGACCAACACCCTCTTTCCAAAAAGGATAAAAAGGATGATAATAAAACAAATAATACTAAGAACCACAAAGATAATAATTTAAAAATTTGCACATACAATGTAAGGTCCTTAGCATCAACAGAAAAGTATCTTGAGTTATCACATGCATTGGAAAATATTAATTACGATATAGTAGGACTTTCTGAATTGAGAAAAATGGGTTGCAACATTGAAGAGTACAATGATTGCATTCTATGCTACATAGGACAAACAAAGGGACTACATGGAGTAGGATTTTTGATAAAAAAGGCACTGAAAAACTACATAACAAATTTTACTGGCATCTCAGAAAGAGTGGCATTGCTACAACTTAAGTTCGTGGGCCTTAGTTTGTCAATTGTCCAAGTATACGCACCTACCGAAAACTCTAGTGAAGACGAAATTCAAAAATTTTACAATGACCTCACATTAGCACATGATCTAGCTGAAGAAAAAATACTAGTTATTGGAGACTTTAACGCAAAAATAGGGCAACCCAAAACTGAAGAACAACAGATACTAGGTAAATACGGTTATGGAATACGAAACGAAAGGGGTACGAGATTGATAGAGTACGCCCTTGAACACAAACTATCTATTATGAATACATATTTTAAGAAAAAAACAAACAAAAAATGGACTTGGGAATCCCCAGACCATAAACATAAAAACGAAATTGACTTCATAATGACAAACACTCCAAAATTGGTGACAAACTTTGAAATACTAAACAACATAAATTTCGCGTCTGATCATAGAATGCTAAGAGCTACAGTCAGGTTATGTGTCCCAAAAAAGAGCAGAAAGAATTTTAATTCAAATCCAAATGACTTTTTAACCCAAGAAGATATCAACACATACTTGAACAATCTGATGTATTACGACGTCGATGGAAAAGTAGCAGAACTTATACATGTCCAAGACTATTACGACACCCTAGAACACGCACTAACGTCATGTTCAACTTTGAAAAATACAGAAAAGAAACGTAAAAGACATAAAATATTTAGCGATAATACAATATCATTAATAAAAAGACGCACAGAACTTATATCCGCAAAAAACAAAACTAAGGAGATGAAAAGGCAACTTGGGCAACTATTTAAACAAAGCAACAAAGAGATAAAGAAAGACTACAAAAAACATAGACAGGACACTATAACACAGAGCATAGAAAAGTTCAGAAGTACTAAAAGAGCGTTTAAGGAATTAAATTTAAATAAAAGGTGGATACAAAAATTACAAACTAAAAGTAAAGAAACGAAAACTAGACAAGACATATTAGATCAAGCAACCAATTTCTATAAAGAACTGTACATGAAAAGAAACCAAGAGAATAACATCGAAGAAATAGTAAACTACAATCATAACGCTGAAAATATTTTGCCAATAGAAGAAAGCGAAGTATACGAACATATTAAATTATTAAAAAATTCAAAAAGCCCTGGGCTGGATAAGATAAGGAATGAAATGCTTAAGTACTCTGCACCAATACTACTTAAACACTTCACAAAACTTTTTAACCTCATACTGGAAACAGAAACAATACCAAAACAATGGTGTTCATCCGACATTATACTCCTATATAAAAAAGGCAATCCTCTTGATGTGGGCAACTATAGACCCATAAGCTTACTGGCAAGTTTATACAAGCTTTTTTCATCCATATTACTTAGGAGAATAGAAATAGAGATTGAGAAAGCGCAACCATTAGAACAAGCAGGATTTAGATCAGGTTTTAGCACAATAGACCATTTGCATTCACTAGGACAAGTAATGGAAAAGTATAAAGAGTTTGGGAGATCTCTATACATAGCTTTTATAGATTATAGTAAGGCTTTTGACACTATAAGCCACAACTCTATCTGGAATACACTATGCTCATTGAATATTAACAGAAAATACATAAACATCATAAAATATACATATAACAACGCTACAAGTAAAGTGAAACTCGAAACCAGAGGAGATGAAATACGAATTGAAAGAGGAGTAAGACAAGGTGACCCCTTGTCACCTAAACTATTCATTGCTGTCCTAGAGAGTGTTTTTCAAAAACTGGATTGGAAAACCAAAGGACTGAGTTTGTGTGGTGTTTACCTCAGCCATTTAAGATTCGCAGACGACATCGTTTTACTTTCTGAAACATCTAGAGAACTTGAAAAAATGGTACATATGCTGGAACAAGAAAGTGCTAGAGTTGGACTAGAGATGAATGCTGCAAAAACAAAAATAATCACGAATAGCCGCAAACATCCTATAAGTACAAAAAATGGCAACAACATAGAATACGTGGACAATTACATATACCTAGGCAAACAGGTCTCTTTCAGTTCAACAAATAATGAAAAAGAAGTTGAAAGGAGATGCAAAATAACTTGGAACAAATTCTGGTCTCTTAAGGAAATTTTAAAAGGAGACTATACACTAGACATGAAAAAAACCGTAATCGATACATGTCTTCTGCCTAGCTTATTGTACGGCTGTCAGACATGGACATACACAAATAAAGTAAAAGAAAAAATTAGAACAACACAAAGATCAATGGAGAGAAGTATACTAAAAATTAGAAAAATACATAAAATAAGGTCAGAAATCATCAGACAGAAAACAAAAATTACGGATGCTTTAACACAGGCCTTAAAACTAAAATGGCAATGGGCCGGTCACATTTCGAGATCCAAGGATAACAGATGGACCATAAAAACAACATCTTGGAAAGGACCACCAGGGAAGAGAAACGTCGGTAGACCAGCAAAAAGGTGGGCTGATGATATCAGAAAAACAGCAGGGCAAGATTGGATGTCCCTTGCCAAGGATAGAGGATTTTGGAAGGAGAAAGAGGAGGCCTTCACCCAAACGGGATCCACGTCAAAGAAAGATGAAGAAACTAACAATACTAACACTAGATTTAAGAATAAAATTGAATAAACTAACACACCTAACAAACATTTAAATTGCAAAATACTTTGATGTGGAATTAATAAAGGCTTATTATTATTATTTTGGTGATTTCTTTTTTCTCAGCTTTCGCTGGTAATATGTAAGTGGCATTTACGGACTAAGTCAAGTAAATATCACGGTTTTATATACAAGTGAATTAAGTGTGTAAGTCTATTGCATTGTGTGTCTGCTCGTCTATTTGCAGAAACTTTCTGACGATTCTGCAGGTGTTCAGTATAGCAGCTTTTTGTAGGAGTATATAGGTACTGGGTTTCAGATCAAGGAGTTTCAGGCTGTGGTGTATGTGTTTCGGGATAATACCAGTGGTGGACAATACTATAGGGACAATGTATACTTTTTGTTGTTTCCAGATCCTTAAAACTTCATCCTTAAGGTCTGTGTACTTATGTATTTTTTCTGCTATTGTTTTTTGTAGGTTGTGAGTATTTGGAACAGATATATCGATCAAAAAAGTGGTTTTATTTATTTTGTCTTGTACGGTTATATCGGGGCGGTTGTAGTGTGTTGTCCTATCGGTTAGTATTGCACGGTCATAATATATTTTATGTGTATTGTTTTCTAAAACTGCTTTAGGGGTATATTGATAGTATGGTGTATGTGTATCCGGGATAAGTTTATGTTTGAGGGCTAATCTTTGGTGTATGATATTTGCAATTTGGTTGTGTCTATGTGTGTAGTCTGTTTGTGCAAGATTGGGGCATGCTCCAGTAATATGTTGAATGGTTTCTGACTGACTATGACATTTTCTACATCTATCGTCTGTTACTGTAGGGTCTTTGATAATGTACTTTCTATGGTTTTTTGTGTTAATTATTTGATCTTGTATTGCTATAATGAAGCCTTCAGTTTCCGGAAATAGTGATCCAAGAGTGAGCCATTTGTTTGAAGCTTGTTTGTCTATATGTGGCTGTTCAAGATCTTGGGGATGGCGACCATGGAGTGTTTTCTTTTTCCATTGTTCTATTTTACAGATTTCAGATTTATTTTCTGTGTTATCTATGTCTGTCTCTTGGGTTAGGTTTAATGGTGTGTGGTTCTGATCATTACTAACTATTGCCTTATGGATTTGACTACTGTTAGCTTTTTCAAAGAAAAATGATTTTAATTTTAATATTTGTGTGGTCCATAAGGTAAAGATGTCGATAAGGCCCCTTCCTCCGTCCTGTCTTTTGACTGTTACCCTTTCTATGGCAGATTTTGGATGTAGACAATTGTGTTTAGTGAGAATAGTTCTTGTTGCTATTTGTATGTTATTGATATCTGTTTTAGTCCATTTTATAATACCAAAAGAGTAGGTTAATATAGGTATAGCGTAAGTGTTTATTGCTTTTATTAAGTTTTTGCTGGCTAAATTACTTTTACATAAAAAACGTACTCTATGTTTATACTCATCTTTTAAAACTATTTTTAATTTACTGTGGTCTATTCCTTTTGATTGCTGGTATCCTAAATATTTATATAGCTCATTCGGCTCCATAGCTGTAATGGTTTCATCACAAGATACTGTGTAATCGCCTGGCTGGATCTTACCTTTTACTATGTGTATGGTTTTGCATTTATCTAATCCAAATTGCATGCTGATATCTTTACTAAATTTTGCTGTAGCGTCTATTAGCGATTTCATTTCTTTTGCTGTTTTTGAATAGAGCTTTATGTCATCCATGTAAATTAAATGTGATATACTAGTTTCCGTGCTATTGTACTTTAATCGATATCCAGCCTTGCAATTCTGCAGTATCTGTGATATGGGGTTTAGGGCGAGACAAAACCATAGGGGACTTAGGGAGTCACCTTGATATATACCTTTTTTAATAACTATTTCTTTACTAATGATACTGTTTAGATGAAGTGTAGTTTTCCAGAGGGGCATTACGTTTTTTAAGAATTCTATTATAACTGGACTGATTTTGTATATTTTTAAAATGTATAATAACCAGGAATGTGGAATGCTTATTATTATTATTATTATTGAAATAATATACTTTATTTAAAATACTCGTAGCGATTTTGTACCACAGCGCCATCTGTCTTTTACTAATTGAATCTAATAGAGAAAGTAGTTTGAAAAGCTAGTACCCATAAAGTGGCGCTGAATTACTTATTTTAGACGTCTCATCAAAACCAAAACACCTATTACTTTATCCTTATATCATACTAGTTGTTGCCCGCGGCTCCACCCGCGTGTATGTCGGTTATCGCGGCAAATAGTAGCCTATTTGTTATTCTGATGTATAAGCTATATTACTGTAAAGTTTCATCCAAATCCGTTCAGTAGTCCTTGCGTGAAAGAGTAACAAACATCCATCCATACTAACAAACTTTCGCGTTTATAATATTAGTATAGACTAGTTGTTGCCCGCGGCTCCGCCCGCGTGTATGTCGGTTATCGCGGTAAATAGTAGCCTATGTGTTATTCTGATGTATAAGCTATATTACTGTAAAGTTTCATCCAAATCCGTTTAGTAGTTTTTCCGTGAAGGAGTAACAAACATCCATCCATCCATCCATACTTACAAACTTTCGCGTTTATAATATTAGTAGCAATAGATTACGTACATGAAGCAAGAAAATTATGCCAACGGAGGAGTAGTTTTGCCCCGTTATATTTTATCTGGAGCAGGAGTGCAGAAATCTAAAAAAATCCAGTTTCTATAACTGGGCGACCTCTTGTTTGTACTATTTGGCATAAAAGTTGTTAAACAGTTGCTGTAGCTTAATTTGTGTAAACTATTGATCTAATATACACAAAACTGATGCTTCACAGCGGTGTTGGATTCACAGCAATGTGTGTTCCACCTCATCCACCTGTTATGGCAAAAGGGCCCTTTACCAAATTTCTGCATGAAGCTGAGTTGAGGTTCTCCAAAGAGGGGGACTGAAGTACGCAGCTTTTGTCAATATGTGCTATTACACCGCTAAGGGCGGCTAGTTCACATTCGATCAGATCGATCCCCTCTCACATTATGGTAAACACACGTAAACTCTAATGGGATAATGGCTCGAAGTGATTTCCATAACTAAAAAAGGTGAATGCAGGAAGGTAAACATTTATTATACATTTGTTTATACACACACTACCTTAGAGCATTAAGAGCGCGGCGACCGACGCGACGCTCGCAACTGCAAGTTGTTCGGAATATTGCTGTATCTATACTCTGTCCATTACTTTATTTTCTTTTTGACAGTTCAAGAAATTTTGAAATTAGTGACGCCCTCACTCATTACCGATTCGATTTGAATCGAATAGCGATTTTATTTATGAAGAACTTTCAATCGTTTTAATTAAATATTTTTTGTTGAAATATTAATTATGCCTTCATTAGTTTTTTATATTATGTAAGAAATAAACAAAAATATAAATAATAAATCAGTAAATTAGATGAATGAACAGAGTTATTGTTCTTTACTCTTGGTTTGATCCTAAATTCCAAGATTTCGACTTAATTCCTTGCAAAAATTCAATCCTGGAGTCTAGATACAATTTTTATTTCCTTTTTTTATTAAATTTACAGAAAAAATACTTACAGGAAGTCAAATTATTTTTATCATATAATCGATTTGTCGTATTTCAAGTACTGTTTTATAGTCTGTGGTTTAGTTTCAGTTTTTTTTTACATGTTCCTTACCTTTGAAACACCGAACTATAAACATTTACAAGCTGCTAATACAGTTCTAAATTAATTTTTGTTTTGTACTTTTCCGGTTAAAATTCGGTCTTTTAGTCCCAATTGTTTTTTGTCGGTCAAACACAGAATTTTATATATCTGCAAAATTCTGATGCGGTTTTAATTTCTTTTTTTGATCTGTATCTTAAGTTAAAAAGTTTTGCTACAGGTTGATGCAAGGAAAACGAACAGTTTCGCGTCTTTACATAGTTTTGAAGTCGGCTTTTTTTTTAAATTA
Organism: Diaphora mendica; assembly: GCA_949125395.1. Lineage (NCBI taxonomy): Eukaryota > Metazoa > Arthropoda > Insecta > Lepidoptera > Erebidae > Diaphora > Diaphora mendica. The sequence goes on from OX421314.1 coordinate 32,534,588, forward strand.
TTAAACCTGCACTGCATCAAAAAATAAATTAAAAACATTTATTTTAATTGCAAGAAAGTTGTGCGTAAACTACTTTCCACATTCAGAGTTCAGAACATGCAATAATATTAGTTTTTTCCTAGAAATAATAAATATTCTTCAAATGTTAAAAAAGGCTTTGTGTGCGGTACAAAAGCCCACGCTAATCCATTGTTTAACAGGTAAAAAAAAATCGGTCTGCCGCTTCCCTCCTCCGCGCACCCGCGCCGCCCCTTGGCTGTCATTGCTTTAACCGACCGATAAACAGGTGCAGTCTTGCAGCGAAACTTGTGTTATATTCTCGATATTTTGGTCAGTCGCAGATTTGAATCCAGCTTATTTTTGGACTTACGCTTATTTTTAAGTGTGCGTATGTGATTTTGAAGATTACCTGTATTACCTCACCACGCACAAGTGTACCAATAATACTGGTAAGTATAATTGAAACACTTCATTTTTAACTTAGGATGTAATAGAGTGAGTAAAAATAGAGTGTTATGAAACGAAACTTGATCAAACGAAATGTGCCGATACTTAATAAAAAAATATCGATAAAAAAAGGTTTTTTCTTGGTTAATTGATTGTAAAATCAATATTTTACAGAAAAATCTTGCCAATTTCATAGAGAAATCATATTTTTAAGAAAAATATAGTTCAAGTTTTGGAGTCCTGTTCGGCTTGGCCTATTTATGTTGATCTTATTATTACTTTATAGGCCGAAGTTTTGGGGATAGGAACGTGGCCTTATTATTATTTTTTTTGGGAATTGTATGTATGATGGATGAATTTTCAATTTCTCATACTGCTGGGCCATTAAAATTCGTGGGTATACCTAATATAATAATTGGAGGCATTAATGAAACTATGTAGATGTCTAAAATATGTTAGTAAATGTTTGAACATATTATATATTTTCTTTACAGGTACTTCAAGTTTGACTACGTTTTCGTAGTAGTGCTTTTAAAATGTCTAGAGTGAGGCCAGAATTAATCCAGAGCTGGATTGTGAACAATCCATAACTTGTTTACGATCATGCGAGTGGCCTCATATTCTGCACGAAATGTGAAACACAAATAACAGCCATGCATAAGAGTAGCGTGGATCGTCATGTTAAAGGAGCTTTACATCAAAGCCGACGACAACAGACACCTGAAGAAGAATTTTACTTGCATTTTGTAGACTTTTTAATACTGTGCAATATACCGTGGTCTACAGTAAATAAATTGGCTTTTATCAAGTTTTTTGATAAATATTTATGTGGTTCATGTTGCTGCATTTGTTCGAAAAAAGTTGTACCATCGGAGTCTATACTACGCAAAAAATATTGCGACATCGCTTTCAACAAAAAATTAAAATCACTGTATGACGCTATAGGGGATTTCAAAATTTGGATTTCTCTCGATGAGACTACCGATTTTAAAGGGAGATTTGTCGTAAACTTATTGGTAATACCATTAATTAAAAATATACCAACGAAACCGTACTTAATTGCCTGTCAGGTTTTGGAAAAAGTAAACGGAGCAACGATGTCAGAATTTGTGACGAATTCTTTAAGGAATATGTGGGGCGATTCTTTTGAAGAAAAATTAAATAATGTGCTCATGCTATGTACAGACAGCGTAGCATATATGTTACGAGCTGGACGCCTACTGAAAATAGACTTCCCTAACATGATTCACGTAACATGTTTGGCACATGCACTGAATAGAGTTGCAGAACAAGTTCGTTCGCAGTATGCAAATGTTGATATATTAATAGCAAATGTAAAAAAAAAGTATTCTAAAAGGCTCCCAACAGGGTAAAAATTTTAAAAGAAATGTACCCTGACTTGCACTGCCGCTCCGCGCGAAGCTCGGTGTGTACAATGCGTACATTCGTACCCGACTTACTTATGGTGTCCCCGGCCTGGTTCGCACTCATTTCCGAGACAAACCGCCGCCGGCTGCGTGCGCAGCAGTCACTCGCACTGCGCACCCTCGCAAACGCCCCTCGATTTGTGCGGAACAAGACGATCTCCAGGGATCTGCGCGTTGAGAGCCTGGACGACTTCGTGGGACGCCTGAGCAGAAACCTGTTCGTACGAGCCGACGGATCGCAAGCCCGCCACCTGCGGGAGCTCGCACCCTACCATCGGCGCCCGCCGGACAGGTATGGCCTACCACGAGATCTTATCTCCGTGGAAACCCCTCTCAGACTACCCCCAATACCCACCGGAACATTCCGAACACCCGACCTTGTGCTAGCTGACGGGCGCTCCTCAGGGTCTATACCCCTAGGAGCTCGACCTCGCTAAGCACAGGTCACAACACTGGACAAGACCCGGGCGTCACTGACAGGACTGTCACCTTGTTAGTTAGTTACGCCCCCCCACTGGACTGAACTACCAAAGGACCTATCTGGACCCAACCCAGTGACCCGCCTGTGGTTGCAGGCGGCGCGGATTACCACTTGAACAGGCATTAGACCTGGAAAAGTTACCCCGAGACCCTAGCTGGGGTCTACGAGAAGAACCACTTGGAAACCTGACTTGCCGTTACCACCGCAACCTGTGATCACACGGTGGGGTACATGGTTGCGAGCAGTAACATACTATAGTAAACATTTTGAAAAGATTTCCAATGTACTAAATAGGCTAGATAGCAGTGAGGCCTTAAGTATTACAAACGCCAAAAATTTTATGCGAAATGAAAACATATTATCTGAAATAAAGTTCATTCAAGAAAATTTTTCGATTATAGAAAATGCGCTTACTAAATTACAAAAAATGAATCTGACTCTTTCTGAAACTTTAGAAATATTGGACAATGTTAGGTGTGCTCTAAATTGGAGTTCTAGCGAAATTGTACAAAATAAATTAGAAAATGTCTTACAACGAAATCCCGATTATGATGTTATTAGAACGACGTGTGAAAATATTGAAAAGGGAATTGAAACAGATCATGAATAATTTTACAAATTTGCACCTCTCACTTTCGTAGAAGTTGAACGATCCTTTTCCACTTACAAATGGATATTAAATGTACAAAGAAACCGGTTAAAAGAAGAGAACATAGAAAAACTAATGGTAATATATTTCAATTCACTTAACAATTCAGGCGAAGGTCTCAACGCTCCCGAGTCGGAAATTGATTCTGAAAACGTTGATCCTTCTAAAAATATTGAGCTATCATTGCAAAGCTAGTAAATTTAAATAGTATTTTAGTATTTGTTGTATTTAAATAATAGTAATAAGTAATGTAAATAGTTAATAAATATATGTAAATAAAAATATTGTAAATAGTTAATAAATAAATAGTGTAAATATGTTAATATATGTAAATCGCCAGTTAATTAGATTTAAAAATTGCTCTAAAAAATTGTGTGTCGTATTTATCGTTAGTCCTATATTTGTAACAGTTTTACTTAGATTCGTTCAAGTAAGAACAAAGAAGTGATTGAAATAAATATTTTCTAATAATTTTTTTGCTTATATTTCATAGTAAACCCTTGAATACAGATCGATGCACGAAGGACGAACACTGTCACAGAATACCTAATAGTAACAAGTCGGAATTTAACTCCGTTGAGGTCAAGTAAGCATGGCAAGTAAAAACGGAGCGACGCCAATAAAGTGAACGCCGCGCTTACATGCGCGAAAATGTTCGTTTTACTTGCATCAATCTGTAGCAAAACTTTTTAACTTAAGATACAGATAAAAAAAGAAATTAAAACCACATTAGCATTTTGCAGATATGTAAAATTCTGTGTTTGGCCGACAAAGAACAATTGGGACTAAAAAACCGAATTTTAACCGGAAAAGTACAAAACAAAAATTAATTTAGAACTGTATTAGCAGCTTGTAAATGTTTATAGTTCAGTGTTTCAAAGGTAAGGAACATGTAAAACAAAAAAAAACGAAACTAAACCGGTAAAGTCCAAAACCGGTTAAACTTAAGTGGTTTTAACAGCTCCATATTATGTCCCGCTGCAAACTTTAGGCATTTTCACACACCCAATTCCGATCCTTCCGATCCCTGGACATTACTGTAGATAATTCCGAAAAAAATATGGTAATTTATAGGCGTGAGCTGTCAAAAAGAAAATAAAGTAATGGACAGAGTATAAAGGATTTAATGTATATTATTATATTGTTATTTATTACACTTTAATAAGGTGTAGTGGCAAGACGGCCTAGTTTTTGCATTGTTTGGCGAGTGGACTGGTCTACTACACAGTCTGAATACATTCTGGGACATAGTTAAAACGTTAACAATGTCTTTGGCAAAGGATGGCACTGGTGCGGCTGGTGTGGTGGTGCGGCCGGCCACGCGCGATGATATGAAGCACGTGCTGGACATGATACAGGTCAGTCATGTTATACAAACGTCACCAGATGATGCGTGCAGTGAATGATTTCAACTAACCAGCTAGGTTACTTTCATAATTATCATTTTTAGAGTATGCCAACAATAATAAATTAAAAGTACCTTATCTCTTACTCGATGTCATCCCTTTTAATTAGACCACCACCAAAGCTATAAGAAAGGGTATTTTTATGATGGTAGTAATTCATGTAAGCAAGCAAAGTAGCAATGAGCCTGTAGCAAAATACATACATTATGTCACACCTATTTCCCGGAGGTGTTGGCAGAGATAATTGATCTCCACTCTCTGAGTAAAAGTGTTCTGTGATCTAAACTGTCTAAGGTCTTAACACACCTCTTTTGCTTTTTTTTTTTAAGAAAGACAATTCCCGCGTTTTGAATCCTTTATATTCATTCATGGATCCCTTCATGCATATTCCTTAGGACTATTCTGATTTTAAAGTTTAATGTGTGTGCCCATGCCAATGGTGACCAGTGCTCTGATTAGTTAAATAATTATTGTTAATTTAAAATAACTTTCTTGAATATCCGTCTATCATGTTAGTCCCCTGCTATGTAGAGATCCCACACCGTAATATACACAAGCAACCACATTGTTATCTATACATCTATACAAATAAATAAAATGGGAGTGTCTGTTTGTAATATTAAAAGAACCAATACTTAATAATAAACTGCTCGTTTGGCCTAGTGGTTTAACGGTCACCACGCCGTTTCCTCACCGCCACACAAAGTGTTGTTCTATGTGGGTTGAAATCCGTCTGGGATTCTGGGTGTTATTTGTGTCCGTTTCATATATGTTTGTCAAGTCCCCCGCAACACAGGATTTATTCCTAGTGTGGGATTTGTCTTTTTAAAAAATATTTCCCAGTAGTAATAATTAATTTAATTTATTGACGCTTGTATGTAAATATTGTTAGTTTAAAAAAAATATAGTTATATATATAAGTTTCTACATTAAAATAACTGCTTTTTACTAAATGCATATGTATGTATACACGGTACATATACCAAAATAACATTTTTTAAATTTTTTGTCTGTTTGTTCTGGCTAATCTCTGGAACGGGGAATTTTGACGGGACTTTCACTGGCAGATAGCTGATGTAATAGGAGTAACTTGGGCTACTTTTTTAGAGTAGTTTTGCCCCGCGGTGTTACCTGTGGTTGTAAAGGTACAACAATAACCGCGGGTAACACTGCGGGCCTCAGCTAGTATTCTTATATTATTGGATATATATTATTGTACACATACCTTGGTAGGTACCTACTTTACACCATGTAAGTGGCAATTGTATCATAAGTGTTCCGTACAGTTTAGGTTCTGCTTGTCAATTGCTTTCACTAATAATAAACTGTTAATTATATTAGGCACCAGTAAGCGCACCCCTAGTACCTACACTATACACTGTTTCTTTTGTAAAGGGCATAACCTAACAACTGAGTTGTGAAAGTTACATTTACTGCTTGTTTTCTTCACTACTGATGTATAGTATCAAATACATACAATTAAGGATAATTCATAACCAGATCACATATTATTAGTCAGGAGCATGAACCAAATCCAGAACCCCTTGGATAGTCGGTAGACTTTCTAACAACTACATCAACAGGCCTGTTTAATTAAGTAAACTCAAACAAGATTGTTTGTAGGTCTATCTGATTTGCCTAAAGGTTTAAATTGTTTATTTAGGAGTGTTCATATGTATCATGTGATTGACAGGAACTAGCAGAATATGAAGGCGTCCCGAACGGCCCACAGATCTCTCTGGACGGTGAGACTGCATGACAACTTACACTGGTTCCATAAAATATTGCTATTGTGTAGTCTCTGCTTATACAAATTTTGTACCTAAGGGTTAATGTTGTTCATTCTGTGTAGGAAATTTTCATTGATTGAGGCTCTACTGCTCACTAACTGACTGAGTCTACTGAGTTCGCACAGTAAGTCACTGCGGCTAACTTAAATTGGGGTGCTTTTTTGGTTTTAAGTTCAAATAGAACCTTTTCAGGATCACATTGCTGCCCACCTTGGCTTCATTTTGTGAAAGTAATTCATAATTTTGTACTAACTTTGAATTTACAGATATCATCTAGTTATAATTAAGATACAATAGTGTTGTAACTTTTACATTAATGTTATCATGGCTAAATAAATGGAGGTTCTTCTCACACGATTCTCGGTGACCCTTTATATAAATAATATAATACCTAATGCTGGGCTTTAAAGGTATCATCAACAAGACTAAGATTATGTGGAATGTTTATGTGATTATTATGAATAAGAATACCATTTGCTCGCATTTCCCTGGATTCGTCTTACTGGCAGGGTTTCATTTGTGGTTCAGGCAAGTCATTTAGTCTGAGTTAAACTGTAATGGTCTCATAAATTGTAACTAACTTTTTTGTTAACAGAGTATGTTTGTTGTTTAACCAGAAAACATTAGCTTTCTGTCTGGCTTGTCAAACTTTAGAGATGGAAGCCCTAATTATGAAGTATCTCAGTAGGTCGCCATAATGTGGGTCACCAAGCTGCATTCTCCACGTTAGCAATGAGGATGGTGGCCACGACTCTTGGACTCTACTCATGCGACCTATCTTACAGAGTAGAGTCATTTAGGCAGCTATTACATAAAATAAAGTCATAATAAAGTAAGATGAAACTAACAGTCAAGTAAGACTTTCTTTCAACGTTTGGTGGGGGATTATGAGAAGTATGGTTGAGTTAGTCCACGTGTACAAGAAAGTTGTTAGAGAGATTTCATCCTTATAATTGACCCTAACGATCGATACAATAAAAGTAGAGGGTGTAATTTTTACAGATTTTAGTCGGTTCGATTCCCGGGTGTGGCAAACAAATTTTCGGAAATCTTAGAAAGCAGTTTCTTTCTTTTCAAAAATAAACGAATGTTTTCTTTGAGTAAAATTTCTAGGGAAAATGGGACTCGCCCATGAAGGGTTCCGAAGCAGCAAGTAACATAATATAAAAGTTCTTGTAGTTCCTTGTAACTTTGATCGATGTTTTAATAATAGTGTATTTTTTTGCGGTTTACCATTTATGACGTATTAAAAAAAAAGTACTTGCTGGATTTCGTGCAAACCAATTTTCGTTGGAAGTTTGCATGGTGTTGTACATCATATAATTTTTTTAGATTTATCATTCTCTTATTTTAGAAGTTCCAGGGGGGGGGGACACATTTTACCACTTTGGAAGTGTCTCTCGCGCAAACTATTCAGTTTAGAAAAAAATGACATTAGAAACCTCAATATCATTTTCAAAGACCTATCCATAGATACCCCACACACAGAGTTTCAGTTCTATTTTAGTTTTTTTTTTCTATTTTTGTGTGAAAATCCTAATGTGGTTCACAGAATACATCTATTTACCAAGTTTCAACAGTATAGTTCTCATAGTTTCGGAATAAAGTGGCTGTGACATACGGACGGACAGACAGACAGACAGACATACAGACATGACGAATCTATAAGGGTTCCGTTTTTTGCCTTTGGCACGGAACCCTTAAAACGATATCCTTACCTATTCTGGTGTTGAACGTTTAAAACGTGTAACGTGTGACTTAAAACTTGACATATCGCAATTACTATTAGTTATTCTGTGATATCGCACTAAACTTAGACGTCGTGTAAAAACATGCCGACTAAATTACCTACGTAATTATTTCTAATACTTTTAGTTTAGATTATTTTTTCTAATAAACAAGCTGTACCTCTGATCTACTTTTGGTACTGAACTAAATATAGTGAAAGCTGAGATATTGAAAAATGGACTGTTAGTAGATGAAATTAAAGAATATAATCCAACAACAAATTTTAGTGAATTTTAGTTAAGTGATGACAACAAGAGAATTACCACCAATAACTTTTATTATATCTGCATGTAGGTATAGTACCTAAGTGTAATTGCCCTATATCTGAGATAGACTAAACACAGAAAATAGTAGTGCCCATGCGCCTATTAATAATTATTATCATAATTAATTATGAGCATATACATAATCAGTTTTTAGAAAATATCCTGTTTGTGTCAGATCTGGTTCGCGACGGGTTCGACTCATCGTCGCCGTGGTTCTTCGGGCTGATCGCGGAGCTCGACGGTGCAGTCGTGGGGCATGCGTTTTACAACCGCGCCTACTCGAGTTGGACGTGTCGCGCGTACTACCTCGAAGACTTGTACGTGCGGCCGACCGCTCGGCGGCACCGCGTCGGCCAACACTTGATGCGAGAGCTCTGCCGGGTACAGTCGGGCACAGGGGGGGGGGGGTATGCGCGGGACCTGGGGTCTTATGTCTAATGGGTTGCCATGTTCCAGATGGCCGTGCGCGACAGAGTGACCCGCATCGACTGGCACGTGCTGGTGGACAATGCGCCGGCGCTAGGGTTCTACACCAAGTTGGGCGCGAGGGACTTGCACGCGAGCGAGGGCCGCACCGCCATGCGTCTCGACGAAACCTTCATCAAAGAGCTCGGTTGCGAGCCGTGAACGACTGCGATCTTTTAAATAAACATTGTTGGACATGTTGTACTTTCTAATTGTTAAATTACCACACTCAGATCCCTCGGATGTATGTGCCCTCAGTTGTGTGGCACATGGCTATTACGCTGTCTTAGGCTGAAATTTATAAAGCGTGCTTAGTATTTGCTTAGACTTACCTCACGAGTTAAGTATGCGTTGAAATTTATAGTCATTACGCCTAGCTCAAGCTGAGCAAATGCTTAGCATAGTCTTAAGTCACCGAAATCCTTGACTTAGCGATTACTTACGCGCTCGTAAAGATGGTTCGATTAATCGATTATCTAGGTAGAAAAGCCGTAATCTAGTTTGAAAGCGGTGTAAAGAAGTCCATGAGAGCATGTCAGGGTCAAAGTAAAAAGATCTTTGTAGAAATTGTTTTTTTTTCTTTTATAGAATAGGGGGCAAGCGGGCAGACGAATCGCCTGATGATGAGCGCTTACCGCCACCCATGGACACCCGCAACACCAGAGGCGTCACAAGTGCGATGCCGGCCTTTGGGGGATGGGGATGGGGGGAGGGGTTGGGTTACGGGTATCCTCCCTTTCACACCGATTTTCTGTGAGGCCGTGGTATCACTCCGGTCAAGCCGGCCCATGCATGCCGAAGCGTGGCTCTCCCACGGTGAAAATTATAATTATATGGGATTGAACTCGAGGCAATCTCAAATATTGTTATGACATGTGACTGACAAGTCAAATAATAATAATTATGAATAATCTTTATTTTCTCATCACAGATGTATGATAAAGATACATTGTGTTTTACTTGTAAATGTGTTATTTTTGCCCATTTCACTTAAACTCGACCGGAGTGATACCACGGCCTCACAGAAAACTGGTGTGAAATAGTGCTTGCGCTGTGTTACACCATGTGAGTGAGGATACCGGAGGCCCATACCCTAACCCCCTTACCCCTATCTCCCTCCCCTCACCCTCCAAAGGCCAGCAACGCACTTGTGACGCCTCTGGTGTTGCAGGTGTCCTTGGGCGGCGGTAATCGCTTACCATCAGGCGATACGTCTGCTCGTTTGCCCGCCTGAAGTGTTTGTATCTATAAAGTAGATCCCACCAAAAACATTTTTATGTAAAATGTTGCCAAGACGACTGCATATGGCTTGACCTGTGAAAAAGATATCAGATCTCATGTAGAGCTAAGGTTCTGTATCTACACGCCTTAACTCTACCAACTCTAACTTCACAAACTCTACATCTCAATAAAAATGTATGGCTTCGCCGTTTCGCTACCATACCGTCACGAAGGGGGGAAACGAACGCCTTTTGTGTTTGCAAATATCTAGTTTCTGTAGTAACGAAACAGCCAAGCCATACATTTTTACTGAGACGTAGAGTTTATGAAGTTAGGGTTGGTAGAGTTAGGGCGTGTAGATACAGAACCTTAGCTCTACATGAGATCTGATATCTTTTTCACAGGTTAAGCCATATGCAGTCGTCTTGGCAACATTTTACATAAAAATGTTTTTGGTGGGATTTCATTTCTTTTTGTAAGTTTCTTAAGGCAGTTTTTGTTTTCTTTTTTTGGGCTGTATTTCTTGTACATCTTCTTTCGAAAAAGTCCGTGTACCAAAAATAAAACCTCTAGCATAAACATTTGTGAAAGTCTCATACAAACTATCACCCCCCCCCAATTTGGGGGTTGGGGGGCAAAAGTAATAGGTTCATTAATTTTTTTGTTGTTTGTATACTAAAATTAGTTTACATACCAAATTTCAGCTTTCTAACACTTCAGGAAGTACCCTAATAGTTTTGATGATCATCAGTGTGTCAGTTACGAAATCGGTGTTTTTTAGGTATCGATAAAATCTAAAGTATCAAAGCTATACAATTGAAATTTTGTACGCTTCATTAGTCTATTGGTAACATCATATCCTGAAAATTTGAACGATCTGGTATATCGGGAACCAAAGTTATGAGGGCTCAAAATAACGACGAAACACTTCGAGAAAAGGTAGGTAGTGCCCTGGCGCTACGCTTGGCTCGTCTTGGCGGGGGCACGACCGTGCCCCCAGATATACATTGTCTCGTGTACCGCCGAGAGGGGCAACACTAGTCGGAGTCGCATCACTAGTCAGTCTGTGTTGGACGCTGGACAAGGACGGATATGCGTTTGCTCTCTCATCTGTGGTAGTAGCGAGCCAGTGATAATTACACCTATTGAGGTTTCCTGGGAGTGGTGGCGATCACTACAAGTGGCGACGAGGATAAAAAAAGTACGCATTCATTTGGTAAAACAAAAAAAAAATACAGAAAGGAAAGGTGGATAGGCGCCTTTCCTAAAAACGTTGAAAGCAAAACAACAATTTAACAAGACGCGAGAATGATTGCCAGTTGTAGCTAAATGCCAGATAAGGGGCTATATCTATATAAAGAAATCAAATAATACATTCACTAGTCTATCTACCTCCCTTCTTAGACCTGCTGTGAAGCAGGAGCTTTATTTGTATTGCAACAAATTCATCTGCATGTAGGTACTTTCCAAAAGTTGGGGTTTTAGGACCTAATACAGAAATTAAATAATAGGTCTTTACCTATGAAATTGCCGTTTTGTATGCAATAAGTGAAAGTACTGATTTTTTCAGACTTTTTTATTTCTGTTATTCGAAGTAATCACCCATGCAATCGACGCATCTTTGCCAACGCACTGGCAGTTTATTGATGACCTTCTTGTAAAAATAAGCTGGACGGGAGGCAACAAACTCTTCAAAGGCATTTTGTACTGCCTCTCGGGAATTGAATTTTTTACCCACTAAAAAGTTGTCTAAATTTTGGAAAAAGAAATAGTCGGTAGGTGTTAGGTCTGGTGAGTATGGCGGATGAGGGAGAACTTCCAACCCCAGCTCTTGCAGCTTGGAGACTGTCTGTTGCGCAGTATGGGGTCGCGCGTTGTCGTGAAGGAGCAGTGGGGACGACCGATTGACCAAAGCTGGTTGCAGATGTGCAAGCTTCTCCATCATTCTCTCCAGTTCCTCACAGTACACATCTGCATTAATGCTCATGCCGTTTTGTAAAAAGCTGTGGTGAATCACACCCGCACTAGACCACCAAACAGTGACCATCACCTTTTTAGGGGTCATTTTTGGTTTAGGGCATTGCTTTGGTGCTGAACCAGGGTCTAACCAACTTGCTGAGCGCTTTCGATTGTCGAACAGAATCCATTTTTCGTCGCACGTAACAATTCGTTTCAAAATTCCTTCATTTCTTTGCCTGTTGAGCAGCGCAAGGCAGGTCTCGACACGTACGTTGCGCTGGCGATCGTTAAGGTCGTGGGGCACCCATCTATCAAGCTTTTTTACCTTGCCAATTTGTCGCAAATGGATCAATATTGTTTTGATGCTTACATTAAAAGCTGCTGCTAGCTCAGCTGTAGATTGAGTTTCGTCAGCTTCCACAATCGCCTTTAATTCATTATTGTTAACCAAAGTCTCCGGACGACCACGAGCTTCATTTTTCAAGTCAAAATTTCCCGAACGGAACCGGGAAAACCAATAACGGGTTGTGCGTTCGTTTGTACAGTTCTCTCCGTAAACGTTTTTGATGTTACGTGCCGTTTGTGTCGCGTTGGTGCCACGACGGAACTCACATTCCATAATTACTTACACGAATTTTTAAAGTATCCATTTTGACGAAAAATGTTCAAATTTATTGACATCACCCAGTTTTCGGTTTTGGACATCGGAGAGGGTGAAAATACAACGCTAATCAAAAAACAAAAGACTGAGTTTGTAAATAGAATGTCACGGTTTTAAAACAAAATTAATTTGAATTTAGAATACAGAGCCATTACAAACTTTTTTTTATTTGAAATGACCAGTACTGAAGAAAGGCAATTTCATAGGTAAAGACCTAATATAAAGAATAGCCACCGAATTACAGTAAAATAAATAGTAGAATCAATGAAATAAAGCGGTTGACTTCTTTTATAGTTCGAATAAAGTCCAATAGATGACGGTAGTAGTATAATATTTATGGAAAATTCACATTTCTAGAATGTGTTATTGAATAAGGTCTACTGAGTGAAACTTCGATGGTGTAGTATGTTACCTTGCTCTCTTCTAGAAGTATTGAAAATGTATTTGGTATTAAATAACGTGTGCCTAAAAGGGGAAACAAATTCACTTAGGTACTTGACGGTAAAATGATCCATAATTACTTGTTCACGAAGTACCTCCCCTACATAATATTGTTATTTCAAATGCTATTATTTTATTGACCGACTTCAAAAAAGGAGGAGGTTCTCAATTCGACCATATATATGTTTTTATGTGTGTTCGCGGATGGCTTCGCCTTGGGCCTTGGGGTCGGTTTTTGTTTTGTTGAAATTTTACTTGTGAAGTAAATAATATGGCATGGACTTATAACTGGCATAGTATATGTTGTAGTATATGTAATATTCTGATTCTATCAAATGATACCCTATTATAGGTGTTCAATCCTTTCGCCAATGTAGCGTTCACCGTGTGAAGTTTGTAATGTCTGTAGGGCCCATGTGTACAGGCATTCAATCGCTAAGCTAATTCACTTGCAAAAGAATTCAACTCAGGGCGATTCACACTGTTCTAATTCTAAGCTAATGTAATATCAAGCACTTACTGGAGATATATGAATTCCTTGATATCGGCGTTCTGAGGGGCCCCTCTGGTGCGCCCTCTGCTTCTTCACACATTCACCACTCCTAGTGGTAGTACAGGTTCCAAAGTATTCTAATTTATAATACACCCGTTTTAACTATCGCGGATCGCGCCTAATTAACGCGACTACTAATCTCGCGTGTCCAAACCAGACCAATCATAACGGTAAACAACGAAAAAACCGAGTCTGATGGACAATCAGCTAAATTTCAATTAAACGGCACTCAAAACCCACACTGGTTGACCGTTAACCCCAAACCTCTCCTCAGTTCCATCTTTTAACTTCAAACGTCAAACAAAAAACATGACAATCAAAATGTTGCCATTATAATGACGTTCGAAATCTAACAGTCACCCGCCCGAACAGGTCCGTACCTGTTCCCTAATCTACAGGCAGGCGAGATAACGTTGCTACCGCTCGTTTGATAACTGAGTCCCCAACTAGAACCTCTGAGGACCGGGGGGTCCCATCCTTACCAGGAACCAAGTTAACAATGCGCCCCCGGCGCCAACGTAGTGGCGGTAGGTTAGCATCCTTAACCAGCACGAGGTCACCAACATTAGGGGGACTAGTTTTGTCAGTTCACTTAAGGCGCTGTTGCAGAATGTGCAGATACTCTAGAGACCATCGTTTCCAAAAATTCTGTGAAAACTGCTGCAACATCTGATACCGAGACAACCGAAACAATTTCACCCCTTCGTACGGGTGTTCGGGCAGCGCTTTAAGTGGCTGACCAATTAAGAAATGGCCTGGAGTTAACGCCTCCAGGTCATTTGGATTCGAGCTGAGCGGACACAACGGTCGCGAGTTGAGAACGGCTTCTATCTTACAAAACAACGTCGCGAGTTCCTCAAATGTCAGCGCGGTCTGACCTACAATACGCCCTAAATGCGTCTTAGCTGACTTAACTACGGCTTCAAAAATCCCGCCCCAGTGGGGGCAACCTGGTGGACTGAAGGTCCATTGTATACCAGGACGGGAGAGGGCTGTTCCAATATCCACTTTGTTTTTATTTAAAAACTTAACTACATCTCGCAAGTATCGTTCTGCACCTACGAAGTTCGTTCCATTATCGGAACGAATCAGTGCTGGCAGTGCCCTTCGGGAAAGGAATCTGTCCAAGCACGCTATAAAAGCTTCCGTCGTGAGGTCAGCAACGAGCTCGAGATGCACCGCCTTGGTGGATAAACAGACGAACACACAAAGGTACGCCTTGTACTGTTTCGCATTCCGCAGCCGCGAGCTTTTCACCAAGAATGGGCCCGCAAAGTCTGTACCAACACCAGCCCATGGCCTAGCCTCATTCACCCGATCAGGGGGCAGATCCCCCATGTGAGGCTGCATCGTGGCAGCCTTGTTCCGATAACAAGGCATGCACCGAAACACGATGCTCCGTATGGTACGACGCCCAGACAAAATCCAAAACTCCCTCTGAAGTGTAGCCAACAAGGCGTTACAACCTGCATGAGCGTTTTTAACATGCCGATCAGTCACCAACAACTCAACCAACTGCCCTCCCTTGGGGAGCAGTAGGGGGTGACGAGCCGAATACGGCAGATTCGCGATCCTACCCGAAGCAACCCGGCCGAATCTATAAACGGGTTGAGACGCGCGACAGCACCCTTCAATTTAGAACGCCCAGTTCGTAGACTCTCCAATTCTGCTCCAAAGTTGGAAGACTGTACCAACCGGATCAAATTCAGAAGCGACTCATTTCGCTCTGCCGGTGACAGAATTGGGCTCAGCGTTCGTTGTTCGCGGAAAGTGCGACAATTCCGAACGAATCTTCTTATCCAACAATTGACATTGATCAAATTATCAAAAGATCTGTAACGCTCAATCAGGAAACTCCCGTCAGTCTCCTGGACCTCCTGGGTCACATACACGGCTGCTATTATACTATAGACAACTTCGCGTTGTTAAGGGGCCAATCCGATTCCTTCCTTGCCAGCCAAGGAGGGCCCCACCATAACTGATGGTTAACTAACTCAGGAGCCCGGCATCCCCTGGATGCACAATCCGACGGGTTCAATTCTCCTGGCACATGTCTCCAAGTCAACGAGACTTCTGATGCCTGTATTTGGGAGACACGGTTTGCTACAAAAATCTCCAGATTATGAACTGAAGCCTTCAGCCAGCACAACACTATCCGACTGTCAGTCCATGCATACACCGTGTTCTCCAACTCCAATGAACCGCGGAACTCCGACACCGCGTGATTCAGGAGTCTGGTTAAAAGAGCTGCCCCAGACAGTTCCAGCTTCGGAATCGTCAATCTTGTCCGTACGGGAGCCACCTTACTTTTAGCCAGAACCAATCGAACGTCAACATCCCCAGCGGAAGTGACCGTTCGCAAATAAACCGCTGCCGCGTATCCCTGTTCAGAGGCATCACAAAACCCATGACGGGTAGCCCTGGAATCACAAGCAGGGAACAATTTCCGTGGCAGTGAGACGTTATTGATCTCCGTGAGCGAGGAGAATATCCTTGTCCAATCCCTCAACAACTTCTTTGAGAGGTGGGTATCCCAGCCCAGCTGCGCCGTCCATAACCGCTGCATGAAACATTTTAACAAAAATGTGACTGAAGCGATCCAACCGTTCGGGTCGAACGTTCTCGCAATCGTCCATAGCACAGTTCTCTTCGTCCAGGTCTTCGGGATGTCCAAAACCACTCGATAGGTGAACACATCCTAGACTGGCCGATATTGTATGCCGAGCACTGACAACATATAAGGGTTGTCAGGATTTTCAAAGACGTGCGGATCCGGTTGGAACTCATCCGGCAACCCCTCCACCAACTCAGGAGAATTGGACATCCATTTCCGCAACTCATAGCCTCCACGCTTTAAAAGCTGGATGAGCTCGTCCCGGCGAGCAAGCGCTTCCTCGACACTGGCTGCCCCTGAGCAGACATCATCTACATACAGATCCTGCTCCAGGATAGCAGCAGCCCTAGGGTAGTTTAAGCAGTCCCGTACCGCTAACTCCCGCAGTGTACGAATCGCGAGGAAGGGACTAGAACGCAAACCGTACGTGTTTGTGTTCAACTCGTAAACCTTTATCGGTTCGTGGGGCGACTCACGCCATAGTATCAGCTGATACCTCCTGTCTTCCGGATGAATCACCGTTTGTCTGAACATCATAGTTATGTCAGCAACAAAAACCACCTGGTGTTTCCGAAAGCTCGTGAGGATATCCGACACGTCCCGATTCAACTTCGGTCCCGAATGCAAACATTGGTTCAGGGACATACCATTCGAAGTTGGAGCAGACCCATCAAACACTACTCCAATTTTTCCAGTAGGGGTCTTTAGGACAGCATGATGTGGAAGGAAGCGATGATCCTCGGATCTCCAATCCACACGCGACACAGACATGTGTCCCAAAGATTCATACTCCCTGATGAAGTCCACGTATTTGTTCTTAAATACAGCATCCCGAGCCTTACGACGCTCCATCGACAACAATCGAGTCTCGGCTGTCTTCCGAGATTCACCCAACAGTGGCCTATTTGCCCTGAAGGGGAGCCGAGTTACAAACCGACCAGAACGAAGGCGACCAGTATTATTCTGGTAAAACAACTCGCACTCTTCTTCCTCTGGGTCTACTCGACGCGCGGTGGGGGGCTCCTCGACCTCCCAAACCTTTGCATCGTCTCGGATAATGCTGAACCTACGAGTATACCATCCGACTCAATAGGTCTAACTATGGGTAATACCGGTCCCATTATCGCATAGCCAAACTTAGTCTCCACAGCCATGAGTCGATCATGCTGCAAGACTCGCCGATCCGACAGCAAAAACTTACCCAGAACGTCTACTCCCAGTAGCACGTCAACCGTACCTGAGGTGTCGAAATCGGGATCCGCCAGTTTCAGATCTGATGTCAGGAATCGAACAGCCGAATTCAACCTCACCTGAGGGTGTCGTTCCATCACATCAGTCATCACTAGTACCGGGGCGGATGTCCTACGCATCGTGTCAAAACGTGAGGAGAACGTTATCGTCGTTTGCCCGACGATGTTCGTTACCGCGACATTCCCCACGCCTCGAATGTTCCTATTATACTTAGTAATTTTCAAGCCCAACCAAATTGCCAATTCGTTCGACATAATACAGCCCTGGGCACCTGAATCCAACAGGGCGCGAACGTGTGTTGACTTGCCATTCAAACCCCAAACACACACGGAGGCAGTGGGCAAGACTATAGCCTCCGGTTGGGGACCAAAATTTGATTGGGCTGTAATTTCCTAGCGGGGGCCCCCGGGGCCCCACGCATCATAGCCCGAGCAACCGGGCATATCAGTGCCGACATTGGGATCCCATGGTCCCTCGTAAGTGCCCCTCCAGTCGCGGCGCTCTACTTGACGCCGTCCACGGATAGGGGGGGGTGCGGTGAACCAATCGAGGGCGTTCCATGATGGGCGGCGAAAATCGACGAAATGTAGTCGTCTTCGGCGAGCGTGATGACGCCCTAGGCGGTATTGCAGTGGTCGGCGGCGAGCGCGATGACACCCGAGGCGGCGTTCTAACCCGCCCGTGCCAGCTCCAGCTGAGCCACTGGCCTCCCAATAGGTCGGGGAACCGCCCGCGATGTTGGCCTGAACAAATCTGGTCTGCACATCGACTGGCAGCCGGGACAGTACTATGTATACTAACATGTAAGACCACTCTTCAACCGGCAAGCCCAAATTTCCCAATGCCCTAGTGACACTCAATACAAAAACTTTTCTTTGAATTTTGCAAGGGGATTGCAGAGGTCTACAGATTCTTTACCAATACTAGTTGGACTTTATAGATAAATATGGCTTGGTACAGTGCAGGTATTATGTAATCTTCTAACTTGCTGTGACTAAGTTCCTTTAAGTAAAGACAACAACAAAGTTACATAACAGAGAGTCAGAGAAACAGGGGGTGTTTTTAAAAAGTTATCAAATAGTTCAAACCACCTGTTCCAGTACTGTTCAAAATGAGAGATTTACTGTGATGCGGGTTATTGACAAATAACAGTACTGCACACTACACGGGCTCAATACTGTACAAACAAGTTTTGTGTTTAATGAGAGAAATAGTTAAGTTTTGTAATTAGTTTATGAACTACTTATGATAAAACCCGTGGTCACTAACCTAAGTGCCAATTTATTAGAAAACGTGAGATAGGAACCAAAACAATGGTTTTGTTTTGTCAAGCATGATCATAATAGTTCATACAAGTTTTCTACAATGTAGCACAATAAAGTGCAAAGATATATTTGTTAGTAAGCAACCAGGAAACTGTAAAAGAACTTTGTTTAATTTATTTACAAACATATGCTAAAAGGTGGTCATTAGCCAACGAAGGGGAAGTTATGACATTAGTTTCGGGACACCGTAAACTTAAATCAATCTAATCTGAACTAATTTAATAAATGCGAGAAAGTAATTAAATATTTTAGTTAGTTCATTACTTTGAAATTTGAACAAATATTGAACGAAATATGGTGCGGGGGTAGTTCTAGTCCCAATAAAAGATTTTTACGAATATCAAAGCCTTTAAGGGGCGAAAACATAAATGTAAGGTTGTATGGGGAAATGTTAACTATAAAAAAAACAGGAAAGGAAAGAAGAGGAAAATAAAAACTAAAAATGAGTACAAAGAGAACTATCACCAACTATTTCTCGTATCTTACATTCTCCCAGTTCACGAGGAGGTCAAGTACTTGGTGATTCTAGAGCAGTTTTATAAATGACTGTCAGAATTAATGTTTATTAATTGTTGGGTAAACAATATCTTGTGATATAAGGTATGTACTTGTTATGTGTTTAAATAAGTTCTGTAGTTCAGCGAGTTGTTGTTGTCACATTATAGAGACGTACATATCTTCTGATGAAAGATTAGTACGAAAAATAATGTGTTAGACCCTTATGGAATGTTATTTACATAAATAATTGAAATGAGTCATTATCTCATTCTACTAAAATAAATAAAAAATAAACAAGCAGTGCTCAGATTAATTATTCTCCCTATCTTTTAACAAATAGAATACAAATAACTCCTTTTGCTAATATTAAGCGGAATAAGTAATTCGTATAGCTACTTGCTAGCAAAACGAGTAATATGTATTCAAATGGATTACCATATTCACCATTGTTTAATACAGTTTGGATTTGCTCCAGTATGGGTTGCCCACGTGCCCTCAAGTGTGAAGGTGTGTTATATGGCGATCAGTACTCTGAGAGCTCATAATAATGTTGCAAGGGTTTTATACTTTACCATTCGGGAGGCACTATGGTGTGCAATGACATCATTAATTATACTATTCATGAACAAATTATTAGTCCTTGTTATTCGCATAGCCGAGAGTAATGTACCTAATGGGTTATCAGGTGGCAGTGGCAGGATGGTAACCGGTGCCTCTTCATAATATTGTTTGGAAATTTATATTGTATTGTTGATGGAATTAATTCGATATTTTTGTGTTTGGATGGAACCTAGAACAACTGTTATGCAAACTAAGTACAAGGAGGTCACATAATATAGATCATCATAATTAGACAAATTTTCTAGGTTTACAAACTATTAATTCTTAATATTTTTATAGGTACCTATATACCTATTTATAATTAAGATTAATATGTTTTGAATACGGGATCATTAGCGTGTTTTTTCGTTATAAAATGAAAAGGAACTGAAATCAAATTAATTTTATATGTTAAACTTTGAGCAGATGAGTTTGGCCTTTTCTAAATTGAATAGCACTGAGAAGAAAGCAAAAATAAACTATAGAAGCAAGCATATTTTATTATAAAAAAAGGCTATATATCGTCACGCTGAGGCCAATGGGAGCGGAGTACCAAAGAAGAATGTTGCAAAAACGGGGGAAAGTTGTCGCGCTGCGGGCGGTAGAAGACGTGAACTTTAGACATCGGACTTTCATTAAATTGGAAGTATGTAGTCCATTGAATTGGATTAGAATTAACATCGGACTTTCATTAAATTGGAAGTATGTAGTCCATTAAATTGGATTAGAATTAACATCGGCCTTTCATTAAATTGGAAGTATGTAGTCCATTAAATTGGATTAGACATCGGACTTTCATTAAATTGTAAGTATGTAGTCCATTAAATTGGATTAGAAGGATTATCGCACTTTCATTAAATTGGAAGTGTGTAGTCCATTAAATTGGACTACTAAAATTGGATTATAATGAATATTGGACTTTCATTAAATTGGAAGTATTGTCATGAGTTATATTGGACTTTCATTAAATTGAAAGTATTGGAATGTTATACAATACATTTTCATTAAATTGAGTTTATGGCTTCTTGACTTCGGACTTCTTTTAAATAAGAGGTACTGTACATTTAAAGGTTTCTTATCGTCCATTCAATTGCCTTGGTGGCGTATGCGGCTGCTGTGTTTGGGGTCTTGGGTTCGATTCCCTGGTCGGTGGTTGTATTACCTGCAAATGTTTGTTTCGGGGCTTTCTATGTGTGGTATATATGTATTTATATCAGTTGTGTGGTACCCCATGATGCAGCTTCTGCTTGGTTTGGAACTGGAACCGGGAAGTGACGAAACAAGACAGACCTATAAAAAAAACAAAAAAAAGGAAAGGAAAAGGAGAGTGGAAGGAAAAAACGAGATACACAAGTAAATAAATAAAATAATTATTTTCTGGAATCGATGTGTTTTGTGATTGCTTTGAAGTTGTTCGTTCCAAAAACCTGAATTGGGTTAATTTGCTGTTATTAATATGTAATCGCTCATAGTCAGTTGCACTCGCTGATTGGAGACAGCTACCGAGGGTGGGTGGCGACGGCGCGGTCTGTGCCTGGATGGGTGACCGCTGGTGGCATTTTGCCGTGGGCGTCTCCGTGATTCGGAGGTCGCGTTGAGCGGTCGGTCCCGGTTATTACCATGGGATGACAGTCGTGAGGCTCGGTTGGAGGCCTTTGGTAGGCTTGGAAACGTCCAACGGCGGGATTATGTAGCCGCGGCGTTGTCTTGCCGGTCCCGAACCCGCACTCGGCTGTCGTGGGGTCGTGTGGCCTTGGCCCTCTCCTGGGAGGAGACTCGGGCCCGGCAGTGGGATTGTGGGTTGTTGATGTTTGATGATATGTAATAAATAAAAATAAAATAAGGAAGGGATGTAGTGTTTGTATCTATAAAGTAGATATACATTGTCTCATGTACCGCAGAGAGGGGCAACACTAGTCGGAGTCGCATCACTAGTCAGTCTGTGTTAGACGCTGGACACGGACGGATATGCGTTAGCGCTCTCATCTGCGGTAGTAGCGAGCCAGTGATAATTACACCTATTGAGGTTTCCTGGGAGTGGTGGCGATCACTACACCGCCTACTCCATAAAAAAGTAACGGTTTGAATTGATTGAAATACAATTACAATATAAAAAAGATTATAAAATTACTAATATGTTAGTTTATTACAGGTAGGTATTTTAAAAATAATATGTTATTGAAACACCTATATAATTTAAATAAATATGCTATACAAATTGAAACGTTAAACATTTTTTCCTGGGGCTTCCAAAGGACTATAAATTCGAACGCTAAGATTACACTGAGCAGGAACTTACGTAAGTTTAGCGTAAGCAAAGTCTGAGCAAAGTCTAAGCACGCTTTATAAATTTCAGCCTTAGTGGCAATAAACGGTAGTTAGAAATAGTAAACCGCCGACTACCCAAAGCAAGATTTTCCGGATATGTGTGTGATTGTATGTCCCTCCAATATAAAGATAAAACCCTCCGGCCAGGCGAGGCGATCATGCCAGGCGGGCCGCGTCCCTACTATTGATAAAATTATTGAGAACTAGTAGCCCGCGGCTCCGCCCGCGTGTATGTCGGTTATCGCGGCAAATAATAGCCTATGTGTTATTGTGATGTATAAGCTATATTACTGTTACTTCTTCTGTTACTATATTCAGTTCGCCGATAGCGTATGCACTAAGACGGAGGATTGTTTATTGTTTAGTGTTCAAGCAGTGTGTGTTAATATTTTATTACTGCGTTAACCAAAGTTGTTCTGTAAAATGTCGTTGCAGCGCACTCCATCTGCGGATAAAGAACACACGCAGTCGGAATCTGACATTCAATCCGTTGCTGAGATCCCGTTTGTAAATACCAAACGGCACAAAAGACAACGTTCAAACCAGACTCAGTCACCAAGGTCATTCGAACGAGATCTCAAAGAAGAGCTAATGTCAATGCTTAGTAACTGGAAAATGGAAATGGATGAAAAACTGAATGATATGAATAATATCCAAGGTGCGTTAGTAGCGAAGCTGTCATTAGATATCTCTGAACTTAAAACACAGACAAGTAAGATTCAAGCATCAAACGACGAGGTAATGCAGAGCATGGTGTTTATTAATAACCAATATGAGGAGATTAAAACTGGGTTGGACTGTTTACAAAAAGAACGCCTTGAACAACGAAAATGTATTATGCATATCGAAAAAAAAGTACAGGACCTTCAGTTCAAATCTAGACCTTCTACTATAGAGATAAGAAACATCCCGGTTACTGAAAAAGAGACCTTTGCTGACCTCACAAATACTGTCTGCAAAATTGGCGAAGTCATGGGGTCTAACATTTCACCACCTGACTTGCGAGACATCTACCGCATTCCCGGTAAACCAGGAATTATTCGACCGGTCGTCGCCGAATTCCAGACGGTTCAAATGAGGAACAGTGTTATCTCAGCGGTGCGAAACTACAACAAGAGCAAAAAGAAAATGGAGGATAAGTTAAACACAGAACAATTAAGCATCCCGGGTAAGAAGCAGGCCATCTATATAGCTGACTACTTACCAGCTAGTCTTAAAAAACTCTTCCATCAGTCTCGGGAATTCGCAAAGAAAAACGGCTACCAGTACTGCTGGACTTCAAATGGAAACATCTTCATACGTAAATCACAAGGAGAAAAGCAAATGCTCATCACTTCGGAACAATCCCTTCTGGACATGGAGAAACCAAACTCGTGACTAGTTGTGTTGGATAACAGGATATTCTATCAACTAGCACAGTTCATTTATCTATTATTAATTTTTAAAATTAGATTTACAACAATAATTGTTTTATATAAATACCTTAAACCACATTATGCTACAATTAAACTAACACTAAACTATACATTACACATATACACTCATAAATCACATCTATACGACACAATTACAGTATACAATACATCACTAATAAGTGGTTACACTATTCTTCACTACTCTCACCACATTATTATTCAAGTTAAGACTCTAACATTAGGACTAAGTCAGAAACCAATACACACTGTCCTGTGTTTTTTACCATTCACCAATGCTTAATATAAACAATGTTATAACTGAACTGGACCTTTTAGAGGCGACAACGTCATATTCCTGCAGACCCAATGACTGCCACCTCTATATAAATAATCAAGCAGGTATTAATATATTTCACGTAAATATACGAAGTATAACTAAGAACTTTGATCAGCTGTGTTTACTAATATCTATGACTAAAATTCAATTTGATATTATAGTCCTTACCGAATGTTGGCTTCAAAAAACTAAAAACATACCTGTAATAAATGGGTACACGTCGTACTACACTGCAATGAACCAAAACCAGAATGATGGAATTGTCATTTATACCAGAAAAGACATGTCGTGTAAAATAATTGAACCAAAATTTAGCAATGGGAACTGTCTAGTATGCAAAATAGGTAACAACATCAATATTGTAGCCATATACCGGTCCCCCTCATTATCAAACAAAGAACAATTTGCTAACTTTTTAAATAGTCTTGACAATATATATAACGACATTAAAACTAGTAACATAATACTTGTAGGAGATCTAAATATTAACATATGTGATAACTCCACGGACCCACTATGTGACGAATACTTAACCTTGAATGCCTCCCATGGTCTCTACCGTACACATTCCCAACCTACGAGAAACAATTCATGCCTAGATCACTTTTTTACGAAATTAGACAATCCATCAGTCACGCTCATATTGGAATCATACATAACGGATCATATGCCTATAATACTACACATAAAAAACATTTCAACCTTTAAATACCAACAGAACACAAAAACACGTACAAACTATGAAAATATTAAAGTGGATATACAAAATGCAAATTACACAGATATATTATCAACAACTGACGCAAATCTAGCATCAAATTTGTTTGTAAAATTAATTTCAGACATAATCGACAAACACTCAATGACCTGTACAACTCCTACAAGAACTAAAATTTTAAAACCGTGGATGACGCAAGGGCTGTTGAGATGTATTCGAAATCGGGACAAACTACATTCAAACTCAAAAAAAAACACCCGAAAATATGACTCTAAAATTGACGTTCACCCGATATCGTAACTTCTTAAACAATTTAATTCGCAAACAAAAGCTCGCCTACAACAAAAGCTTGATTGACAAAGCGGGTAATAACCCTAAAGATTTATGGAAAGCCATAAATGATATTTCTTCAACTAGAAAAAATAAAAATAGTCCGAAAGAACTCCTAAATTTATGTAATAACCCAAAATCATCCACGAATCAAGTATGTAGATTTTTAGAGATATAGGCCAAAGCTTAGCCGAAAAAATCACACCACTACCACACCAAGCCGAACAGGTTATTCCTTCCCGGCTTCCTCTCGATACTTATAGTCCATGCAACTCACTAGTTCTTGCGGAAGTAAGTTACACAGATATTGAAGCCATCATCCTGCAACTTCGCCCCGATTGTGCGACTGGATGGGATAATATTTCATCCCAGGTGCTCCGTCAAAATTGCCAGGTGCTAACCCCTATAGTTGCTCACATCTGTAATAGTGCTATAAATGGTGGTGAGTTTCCTGATGTCTTCAAAAAGTCAATTATCCATCCTGTCCATAAGAGCGGGGACAGAGACTGTGTAAATAACTACCGTCCGATCTCGGTACTCTCCGCCCTATCAAAAATTATGGAGAAGGTGCTGAACAAAGCTCTAAAAGATTTTCTGGAAAAGTATAACATCTTGGCATCAAATCAGTATGGGTTTCGGCCATCGGTATCGACGGAGGATGCAATAATAGATCTGACAAACACAATTGTGGAGAATATAGATGCAAAGGAAAGATGCCTGTGCGTCTTTCTCGATATAACGAAGGCATTTGACACGGTCTCTGTCCCTATTCTGATGGACAAAATGGAAAGGTTGGGAATCCGAGGTCTTGCGCATGACATTTTCAAGAACTATCTTGCAAATAGGAGACAACAAGTCTTGATAGAAGGACAGCTCAGTGACGAGGAATTAATTAATTATGGTGTGCCGCAAGGTAGTGTATTGGGCCCTACACTCTTCCAAATGTATATCAATGATCTCTGTACGATGCAGCTGCCCAATACAAAAATAATTACCTACGCAGATGACACTGCTATATTTACCTGGGGACCCAACTGGCAGATAGTTAAAGAAAGAACGGAACACTCACTATATAGGGTTATGAGTTGGCTGAATAAAAATCTCCTTACGTTAAATTTAATTAAGACTAACTACGTGGCCTTTTCACATAGCCAAAGTACCGACCCCGCCGCTGGTTTCTCCATTAAAGCTCACACTTGTTCAAAGGAGCAGAATTGCACATGCTTAGAGTTAACAAGAGTTGAGCAAGTGAAATATCTGGGTGTACAAATTGATCATAGGCTTAAATGGGATAAACATATACACCTAGTTACGACAAGGGTTAGGCGGCTGATACATATTTTTAAATCCTTAAGAGATGTTCTTCCGTTAAATAAATTGACATCAGTATATCTCGCGCTGTGTCAATCAGTTATACAATACTGCATTGTTGTATGGGGAGGGGCGGCTAAAACGCACCTCATAAAATTAGAGAGAGCACAGAGAGCAGTGTTGAAAGTGATGACAAAAAAACCGATGAGATTCCCTACCACATGCCTGTATGCAAACACTAAAGTTCTCACCGTTAGACAACTGTACATACTGAGAGCAGTCCTAAGAAAACATCGAACCGTGCCTCCTCCTGACCCAAAAAAACGCTCCACGTCATTGGTCTGCCGTTCCGTTAGGTGTAGAACTGCCTTTGCAAAAAAACAAACCTCAAACGTAAGCACTAAGCTATACAATACTCTAAATAAAAAATTAAACATCGTAGGCCTAAATAGAAAAGAAATAAAATCTAAAATAGTTGGCTGGCTTCAAGGACTTGACTATAGAACGACTGAAGACCTCCTTACCCATACTGTATAAGTTATTTGCAGAAATAATTAATACAAAAGTATGTATAGTAAACACAATAAATATATAGTAAACAAAATCATTATAAAAGTAAATAAAAAAATCTTACATACAAAAACATATACACAAACACACACATACTCACAGGCATACACACACACACACATACACACACACACACATACACATGCTCATACACCTGTTAACACGCAAAACAAAATAGCAGAAATAGGTAACAAATTCTGCCACTAGCAGCGATCAGCACGACGAAACACTGGTTCTCATAACACAGGCCTTGCTTAGCTTGAGAACCAGCAATGTACTAAGCAGTTAATTTTTCTGTATCATTATTTTTAATTATGTTTTATCTAAGTTTTAAGGAAAATTGAAACTTTTGCAAATAAACACTATTATTATTCTCTTTATTAAACTTATTATACAACATATTATTTACATTTTTAAATATACATATAAAAACAAATACATTTAAAAATATAAAAAATAGTAGACCACCGACTTCGGGTACAGGGACCAAGAAACCGGTGGTTAGGGCTCCAGAGACAGGAACCTCCTCACAATTCGAGCCGTGTCAAGGAGGACTGCCTTCTGCATCAGACCCTTGATCCAGCTCCCTAACGTGAGCCTCCTAAGATGTTGGTCGAGGCTCTTGGCTATCAATCCGTGAGCAGATACGACTATCGGAACAATGATCACCGAATCCACATATCGACAATCTCGTGAGATAAATCCAAATATTTCATTTGTTTTTCTTTTTCGACTTTCACGAGATTCTCGTCATGAGGAACGGCAATATCGACAATCATTGCGCTCTAATCGATCTATCACCACAATATCAGGCTTATTGGCAACAATAGTCCTGTCTGTGATAACAGATCGATCCCAATATAATGTAGCACGACCATTCTCGAGAACTGGGTCGGGCACATACCTGTAATATGGCACCTCTGAACTCACAAGTTTGTATTTCAGGGCAAGTTGCTGATGTACGATCCTGGCTACTTGGTTGTGCCTGTGTAAATATTCGCCGTTAGCAAGCCGAGAACAACCAGAAATAATATGCCTAATAGATTCTCCAGGACGGTGACATGCCCGACAGATGTCGACCGTACCATCCTTCAGGATATACTTCCGATAGTTATTCGTCATGATAACTTCATCCATAATCGCACAGACAAAACCTTCGGTTTCTCCGAAGAGATCACCATACCGTAGCCAGGACGTAGATGCTTTAAAATCTATATCAGGCCCATTTAGGGCCCGATAAAATCGACCATGAAGTTCTTTGCCCTTCCATACCTCCTTGCGATCATCAGTACCAAGTACTACAGGTTTGCGCCAATTCTCTTTAGCCAAAGCGAGCGGAGTCAGTCCGGTATCCATTGCAACTACATTGCGATGCACGCCCACATCAGTTTGGAGAAAATATTCTCTAAGATTGTATATCTCGCGATTGTGTAGGGTCTTGATATTTAATAGACCACGACCCCCAAACTTTCGCGGGATATACAACCTCATAACCGATGAACGTGGGTGATGCATTCGGAATGAAGTCAGCAATGTACGGACTCTCCTGTCAAGGGCATCTAATTCAGTCTGAGTCCATCTAAGTATACCAAAGGAATACATCAGAACTGGCATGACCCAACTATTGTAGGCCCGCACTTTGTTACCGCCTGATAAAAGACTTTTAATTACTTTTTTCAGGCGGCCAAAGAAACGTTCCCGCAACGTTTGTTTCACGACAGATTCTGGTATTCCCAAGGCCTGCGAAAAACCTAGATACTTGTAGGTTTCGGTGGCAGAAAGAGATCGAAGTTTTGTGGAATCTGAAAGCTCTACTCCTTCAGATTCCACAATCACTCCCTTCTTTACATACATGACTGCACACTTGTCTACACCAAATTCCATCTTGATAGAATTACTAAAGTTTTCAGTGACCTTTAGTAACGCTGTCAATTGTAATTTAGTGGGGGCAAGCAGTTTCAAATCATCCATATAAAGGAGGTGAGATATAACTTGATCATCTTTCTGCAACCTATAGCCTAACCCTGAACCCTCTAATAGAGTGCTGAGAGGGTTCAAAGCTAGACAAAACCACAAGGGACTCAGACTGTCACCTTGAAAGATGCCCCGCTCGATCTTTATAAGTACGTCGTTCATCGTAGACTGCCGACATCCTGGATAGCGAAGTACTGTTCTCCATTGCCCCATACACGACTTCAAGAAAGTGCACAGAGTTGTATCAATTTTATACAACTCCAGCACCCTTAAAAGCCATGTATGAGGAACGGAGTCATAAGCCTTCTTGTAATCTATCCAGCATGTCGCCAGGCTCTTACGATTACGACGTACCTGCTGGCTAATGGTCATGTCTATTATAAGGAGCTCTTTAGTGCCACGGGTCCCACTTCTACATCCATTCTGAGAAACGGAAATTATCGAATTTTTATTAATATGAGTAGTAATTTTGAGTCTCAGAATAGATGTTAGAAGTTTATATAAAGTTGGTAAACAAGTAATGGGTCTAAAGTTTTTGGGATCCATGGCACTACCAGATTTATAGAGTAAGTGGGTTATGCCAGTGGTTAAAAATTGTGGTAATGAACCCGAATCCAATGCTGTCTGGAATTGAGATGCCAAACACGCATGTGAGCTACGGAACCATTTAAGCCAAAAGTTGTGCAGTCCGTCTGGACCAGGTGCTTTCCAATTCGGTAATGAACGGACCGCACAACTTACATCCTCCTTATCGATGCTAACTGGTTCCATAGATATTATTGACTCACATGAGCGCTCGACACCCCGACACCAATCACCTTCTGTATGAGCGACAGGCATTGACCAGATGTTACGCCAAAATGAATTTGTGGCATTTTTATCTGGCAATTGCCCATCACTCATACACGGATTCGGTTTCTCCCACTTCCTGTACACCCACTTCTCATCTCTTTGGAACGTGCGATTCTGACTATACCGATCTATTCGTTTTCTATAGCGCTTTATTCTATTTGCCCATGCATAAACTTTTTGCTTTAGAAAGTCTATGCGCTCTGTGACACATGACATGTACTGTTGAGAACTAACAGTAGTCCCCAAGAATGCCTGTTTCACAAAGCGCATCACTTTTGGTCGCGTATTACCCGATCGGAAGCTAATTAGCTTACCAATGAGTGTCCTGGTCTCAGCAATACGACGTTCAATTCTACACTGCCAAGCTGGCACAGAATGTTTTGTTCGAGTAGTGGTTTCATACTCTACAAATTTAACACCAGCTACTCGGCAAACTGCAATAGCCGCACAGTATAGAATGGAATGTGTATCACTGAGATCTTCGCTATTACTGAAATAATCCAGTAATAACGAATCCAAGGCACTCACCAGCGCTAAATTTCGTTTATGTATGGGCAAACGAGGCAACCGGGGTCTGTTATTAGAATCTACATATCGGTATTTCCGAATCGCATCCTCCAAAGCGCTCCTTATCGTATCATTACATTGGGTACTTACGGAGATAATTTCACTGTCCACTAGTTCGTCAATGTGTTCACTTCGTGGTAACTGTGGTGTGGTATTTGTAACCGTATCCACAACATGTGATGAAGAAGGGACAGCCAAGCTATTCCGTATGTCAGAGCGTATCCTCTCAAGTACGGCATCATCCAGCAGGTGACAACGCTGTATAGCTCGCACTTGATCCGACAGTCGCTGTGCCGAAACGTTGACAGCTGGTTCAAGCTCCTGAAACAGAGAGACTAGTCGAACACGGTATGCAGTAAGGTTTGTTCCCAACTCTGTAGCCCGAAAATATGCCCGCATGACATTCTCATTAATCGAATGTGTCCACTTCATGCGGCGCACATTACCACCGGTAGCGGGGGCCCTATTCGAGGTCAGTGGTCCTCGGGGTCCTAAGCTATCTGGTGGCCGGCATCTCTCCTGCCGACGTACAGGTGTTGGCGACGTCGGCGGAGAGAAAAACTCGTCACTTGATGAAGAGCTCGACGCCTCTGCTGTAGTTGGAACTTCTGTTCTTACATCCGAAGACGGCAAGGCGGAGCATAGTGACGAGTCCGAAGATGGTAAACGTGCTCTGGATCTAGCTCTTGTTAGCATTTATAGGAATTTGTTCATTAAAATTATTGTTGTGACATGACGTTCAAAACGTCATGTCTTACTATATCAGATGTTTTCTCGTACAACGCCTTTTTATTCAATTTAACTCTGCTTTGATGATAATAATGCATTTTGCATATATATAGAAACTATTTTTGGTTGAATTTGTTACTCCAGAATGGTTTAATACGAGAAAATAAATTTTTGAAAATATGTTTGAAAAATTCCGTATCTGCTTTAAGTGTTGCTTTATTATTATTATTATTATTACTGTAAAGTTTCATCCAAATCCGTTCAGTAGTTTTTGCGTGAAAGAGTAACAAACATCCATCCATCCATCCATACTTACAAACTTTCGCGTTTATAATATTATTAGTATTATAGATATGGATTTGTACCTACCTAATAATTAGCTTGCGAACTTTTCAGAATGCGATAACGAATTAGCAGATTTTTTTTTTTATTAACACTTCCTGCAATACATTTTGCATTAGGCGGACTAAATGCCAAATGGCATTTTCTTCCAGTCAACCTTTAAGAAAACAATTAACCTTTAAATAAACACAACGCCACATAGTCCCAAGCTGAGCAGAGCTTGTGTATATACTTTTTTCTTTGTAAATGCATACATTTTATATTATATATAGAAAATACGCAAACTCTGAAACAAATATTTGCAGATCATACAAACATTTGGTCCGACCCGGGAATCGAACCCGAGACCTCAAGCACAGCAGTCGCATACGCTTCCACTGCGCCACAGAGGCGTTCATTTTTTTTTATTGAATAGGAGGCAAACGAGCAGACGTATCACCTGATGGTAAGCGATTACCGCCACCCATGGACACCCGCAACACCAGAGGCGTCACAAGTGCGTTGCCGGCCTTTTAAGAAGGAGTACGCTCTTTTCTTGAAGGTCGTATTGATCCGGGAATACCGCACGCGACAGTTCGTTCCACAGTTTTGTTGTGCGAGGCAGAAAGTTTCTTGAGAAGCGCACAGTAGTCGACTGCTAACCCTGTAGATGATGAGGATAAAGTTCTGTCGCGTTGGACGATGGCGGAAAGAGGCGGCAGGGATCATGTAACGTGGTAGATATATACAACCGTAATACGTCCGAACAATTCCTCGGAGCACTCTCCATAGTAAATGCGGTAGAAGATGCACAGCTAAGTCACATCTCTACGCAACGCCAAAGAGTCCATCCGAATTGAAATTTCTTGGCAGTCGACGATTCGAGTTGCTCTCCGTTGAATGCGGTCCAGAGGGAGGAGCTGGTACTGGGGTGCCCCGCCCAAAGATGGGGACGTTATTCCAAATGAGGCCGAACCTGCGCTTTATAAAGCAGAAGGCGGTGGGCCGGAGTGAAATACTGTCTCGATCTGTTGAGCACGCCAAGCTTCTTCGAGGCCAATTTGGCTTTATCCTCCAAATGGCCACGGAACTGGACTTCACTCGATATGTCGACACCAAGCATTCCAATGTTGGCTGAGGCAGATAAGGGAGTGTCTTCAAACCGAGGATATACGACCCACGGCAGTTTTTTAGCGGTGAACGCGCAAATTGTCAACAAGCAATTGGTCCTCTACCTGGAAGATCACTCCTTGCTAAATGATCGGCAATATGGCTTTAGGCCGAACCGATCCACGGGTGGTCTTCTAGCGTATGTCACTCACCTTTGGGGTGAGGCTATTGACAGACATGGGGAGTTCTTGGCCATCAGCTTTGACATGGCCAAAGCTTTCGATAGGGTTTGGCACCGTTTGCTTCTCTCCAAACTTCCCGCATTCGGCCTGCCCCCTAAACTTTGCACCTGGGTCGCCGCATTCCTGCACCAGAGCCGTATTAAGGTCCTTTGCGACGGTGCAGCCTCTGATTATAGGCGGATAAACGCCGGTGTACCTCAGGGAACTATTCAGTAATCTGTGCTCAGGGCTCCGTCCTGTCGCCCACGCTGTTTCTTCTGCATATCAATGACATGTTGGCAATATACATTGCTATTTTAATCAACAGGGGCAAACGAGCAGATACTCCTCTGATTAATATTATAATAATACTATATTGTTCTCTCTCACACTGATATAAATGCAAATAACGATCTTAATCTAGGTTTCATCCATATCGCATCGCATTCGAGAGTGAGTTTGTGTGAGTGACTGGTGTCTGTGCTAGGTACCTGTGTGGCAAATTATCAGCTTCCCCTACTTTTTCGTTAGTAGAGTTCGGTGTGTGTGTGAGTACGGTACGTATCTGAATTCGGTATCTTGGTGTGTGTGTGTTTGGTGAGATGGATATAGATATAGCCAGCAAGTCGCAAACCAATCCACCTGGTGAACGGATGTCAACTGAGGCGATTCTATTACCCGTGAGTGACATGACAGCTACAACTGTTGTTTGATGCCAAGCGTGGTATCGTTGGACTGGGTGTGTGACACTAGTAGGGATTCAAATAAAACTACTGTGCACTGTTCTGTGGGTTCGTAAGACTCCATGGTTTAATTGGCAATTGCCTTGAACTAAACACCAGTCTTTTTCTCACATACAACATGTTTGTAGACCTTATATACCAACACGTGTAACACAACGATAACGCGATCTAAGATGATAATGTTGGTCTCGAACAACTGTCAAGGCAATAATGACAAACCCTAGTGTTGCCATTACAAATTACATTTACTACGATCATATACCAAATTGATGATTTGGTATCGAACAGATAGGAATTACTTCGACTAATTTTAAAATAATCCGAAAAAACCCGTGCTAATAATAAGATTGAAAATTACGTTAGTTACGTAATTAGTAGGGGGTACTAAGATCTGATGATATCGCTTCAGAAAAGCTCCGGATGGGTGACTGGGAGTAATAATAATAATAATAATAACGTTTATTTGTCTTAGAAGAGAATTTACAAATGTGTTCTTAAGCTAAAAATATGCACTGAGCTTACATAAGGGTACTAGCACTGGTTCCCAAACTAGGCTTTGAGCCTGTATTTTGGGAGTCAGTTCACAAGTTGGGACCTATAGTCTACCGCAGTCAGTACTGCGAATGCGTTTTGATAAATACAGTGGTGCAGCTTATAATATTAATTTATAAAAGATAAACAGTATTTGAAAAGAATGAATGAAATGAAATCAAAAGAAAAACATGTGTGTGCGTGTGTGGGTGCGTGTGTGTGTGTGTGTGTGTGTGTGCGTGTGTGTGTGTGTGTGTGTGCGTGGGTGTGATAAACGCGGATGATTATTCTAGAAATTTGAGTAATGTTTCGGTATTTTCATAATCTAGTTGGAGAAGCCAACTATTTGCTATATTTTTGACCTCATAGCTATTGAGTCCAACAATATCCTCTCTTTTGTTTAGAGCACTCTTGTTGGAGTGAAGTGACCACGAGCGACTACAACTCACGATGTAAATAGATACTTTTAAAACTTTACTATGTTAAATTGTTGGTTGGATACGTTTATTAAGATGTGGGAGGGAATTTCGCTAGTACTTTATAGAAATAGGCTCTCCCTATGCGGGCAGCTAGGCTCTCATTGTTATTATCCGACCAAGTAAAGTTCAGCTTACGCCATTTATACCCGACTACGGCAAAGCCAAAGGAGGGTTATGATAATCAGTAGGTATTATACGCCGGACACTTTTTAATTATATTTTTATAAACATTTATTAAGAGGGCAATTCATTTTCTTCCTTTAAGCCAATAGTTTATATAGGCTACACTGTTGGCCTAGTGGTTTAAGCGGTCGCCACGCCGCTTTCTTCTGCGCCAAATGTTGTGGGTTCAAATCCCACATGGGACAGCACTTTGTGTGATCCACAAATTGTTGTTCTGAGTCTGGGTGTTCTTTGTGTCCGTTTCATGAATGTTTGTAAAAGTCCCCCGCGACACAGGATGTATATTCCTAATGCGGGAGTTGTCTTTTTTAAGAAACAAAGGAAAATATATCGGAAAATGGCCGACGGACGCGCCACTTAAAGAACAAACTTCAAATAGTCTTATTTTACAATGATTTACAATATATCATTTGCCCCACTTAAGGACCAAGCTTTACTGTACAAAAAAATACAGATTATTATTATTTTTGTTTTTGATTACCTATACATTCATAGAAATAGAACATTTTGTCTCTTTCCAACTATCCTGGTACATTCAATTCTTTGGTTGATTCGATGCTCATTTTTACTCGACTACGGCAAAGCCAAACGAGGGTTATAATTTTAACAGGCTGTTTAGTCCGTCCACCAGTGCTGCGTTCCTTTGGAGTTTAAGGATCCTTTGTAAATTGACTATACGGGCCCATTAAGATATAGGCTAAATACTCGCAGACCGATCACTGGTGAACGGAAGTCAACTAGAGGCGATTCACCTCTTTTACAACAATAAATAGTAAATAAGTGACCTGGTGTATACTGCGTCGACATTCGAAGCGATTAGGGGCGCCCCTGTGACGCTGTCTCCTGCGCAGATCTTTGCAGACACTACACCAGATAGTTTATAATCTACACACTCGAAGGTCCGGGCGGATTTTCGGATCCGAACTACACACACCGAGCACAATCACTTCGTGAGGAACCGCAATAATAACATAAAGTTTATACAATTAAAGCTTATCAAACCAGTGGCCGAACTGTTCACACTGAAGCTTTACAATGATTTGCCCCCGTGGCACCACACACAAGCTATCAACCAGTCAAACCAACACTCCCAAAGCGAATCGCTATTTTACTACAATTTAATAGGCTGGCCCGCGCCAGCACGAGTCCGCACGCCTCCTTCTCTGAAAAGGGACATGTCCGCACGTGTTAATTTATCCAAAGGCAGTCTTTCTCGAGACTTCGATCTACCTAACGAGTCATTTTGACCTCACCTAAAATGTCCCTTTGACATGAGTGTTGCCATTACAAATTACATTTTATACTACATATACCACGATCGGTTTCGAACATGTATGTTCATGTTCATCTGTTCGCTCATAGCTCCTCGACTAACTATTAGAACTGGACAAATGAGGTCTCATTAGAAGCGTCTTGATCGTGCACTGGATATAGGCTACACGACGTGTCTCTGAATCTAATGTGGCGCCCTCCAGTGGTCATAACACAGAACAAACATAAAGTACTGTGTTAAAAAATAAATTTGAGATAAATATGTTTGGTATTATTGGAAAGGGCGTTTCTTGTAATGTAATGATAAAAAATGTAAATCCGATCTTTTCTACAACCGATCTATTCTTAAAGGTAGAGCGCTGATTTCAGCACGGTTGGGCCGGCTCGACCGGGGCGGTACTACCCTTGCACAGAAGACCAACGTAAAATGACAGTGATCGTGCTGTCGTGTTTCGTTAGTGAGTGCGAGATCGGAGGTCCAATGATACAGAAGCATCACTAGGCCGCCATGGTGTGGGTCACCACGGTGCATTGTTGCATAGTCTGCATTCGCAATTAGTATGGTGAGCACCACTCTTGGATTCTGCTTATGCTTTCCACCAGACAGCTGAATATCACTTCCTTGAAGTGTCTGTCAAGGGATCGGATGTCTTACTAGAGGTAGTTTATTGTATACCTGCTGTCAACTACTTCTCCAGTCTGGAAACAGTACTGGAATCTTTAAGGTCTAAATAGTCACACCACATAATGGGCGATTTTAATACTGATTCTAGCTCTTGATTCGCCCTGTACTCGTAATCAAACGATAACAGCTATAACCACTGAGGGTGGAACAGTTCTTTATATGTACCTACTCAAATTTTAGGAGTTTTATGCACCTACAACATTTAGGAAATTATGTTTAGTTTGTACAAAGTGTACGAAAACGAGTATCAATAAATGTGTAGTTAGCAGGTAAATTTCAGTGAAATGGCTTGAATCGTCTATTTAAATTTAATAAAAGCAACCAATGCAACTGTACAGTTTATCTTTCGAGGTATCGATAGCAACGTACGGATTGTGGACGTAACCTACGTCAGTACAAGACATATTTGGAATGTTTGTGTTCGGCGGGGCCCGTGGCTGGTGCCGGCGAGGCCCGCGGCGCGAGTGCGGTCGGGCCGGCGCGGCGGGTGGGTGGCTGGCGGGCGGCCGGGCCGCGGGCTGAGCGCAGGCGCGGCGGCCGTGGGCTGCGGGCGCTTGGCCTGTCCGCCTGTCCGCCTGGCCGCCTGGCCGCCACTCCGCGCCGAGCGCCGCGCCGGAGCCCGCGCCACGCTGAGGTGAGCCCGCGCTCGAGCCGAGCCCGCCCGCGCCGGCATCGCTCCGCGCCGCCCCCCGCGCTGCCACAGGTTCACTGATACATTCGTACACCGCTCCGAACTTCGCCTCCTCCTCCCTCCGTCTTCACGTTCGTCTTCGTTGTTCTTTTATTGTCAGCTCATTACACTTTTTATTTTTCTTGTTTTTGACCTCTGGGTTTGAACGAGAGCGTGAGTGTAGTGCCGTCGACATCGATAGAGTGGGACGTGTTGTGATATTATTTACTATATTCGCTACTTCGTAACTTCGTCCCGAAATCACTGAACGATTTTGTCACATCGCGCTAATGATTGGTCTTTAAACGGAATTATATATTCGTTTGAATACCTGGAAACAGATAGACCACAATATTTTATTGCACGGTGGGTTTTAAAAACATAGATACCGAGCTAGGAGTTCATCTGTAACAGCACATTTGTAGATATTTCCATTAAAACTGACCCTATTTCTATCTCTACACTCTACTTCACAACCCGACTCACATACCTAATGTAGTTATACTTACATGTTCATGTGCGTCTTTACTACCAAATTAGTTACCTGAATATTTGTTTTTTGTCTCACCGAAGATCATGTAAACAACAAAACACACCTCGTTAGTATGATTTGAGTGTCTCGCCATTAACTACCTATTTATAGGAGATTTTTTTAAAAGTTTTGTTAAACTGATCCATGACCACAATGCTCACCATGCATCACTTTTGTAATGACGCAGAATGCTATAAGAAAGAAAGTCTCAGACACTGTTTAGGATGTGTCACAAGATTGTTTCTTTTCTTTTATTAAAATGGGAACGAAATAGACAAAACATAACCAGTATTAGGTAAAGTTCGACAGTCCCAATCCAAACAGGATTCAACATCAATAAATGCGATGTTTTTAACTTAAAACGATGGTAAAAGCATAATGTAGGTAAGTAGACGAGCGTTATGAGTCATTATGACTCTCAAACGATATAAATAAAGTGACAAGATCGATCGGCAACCCGCGCGGGTGCCGACCTGTGCACAGGTGCGGCCGTGGCCGTGAGCCATCCTTTGATCCGGTGCAGTGAAGCGGGCACGTGCTCGGCGCGCTGGAGCGGAAGCGCGCGGCGGCGGCCGAATGGCGCACGTGACGTGAGGGGCGCCATGCGCGCGCTCACGCCGCTGTTGCTGCTGCTGGCCGCCGCCGCCGGAACCTCGCCAGCCGCGCTGCTCGTGCTGCGGGCCGCCTGCCCGGCGCCGCTGAACCATCTATTCCAGAAGTCGAGCCTCCAGCAGTATGAGCCCGCCCGCCCACTCCTCGCTTCACACCGATTGCGTGCTCTAAGTTACGAAGGTGACGAAGCGCTTGTGCCACTCGATCTAGCTTTCTTACCCAATTTTAATAAAAAAATCCTCTATCAGAGACGTGCGGGCCGGAATGGAGGCAAGCGGTGACGAGAGCTTCTCTCGCCGCACTGAGCGAGGGCAGCGCGGTGCTGAGCGCGGGTTGGCCCGGCGCCGACGCGTGCGAAGCGCTGGTGGCGGGAGCGCGCGCTCTTCGTCGCCCTCCGCCTGTCGTGTGCGCCGTGGCAGAAGCCAGGGGCGCCGCCGTCGCTCATCTCGCTCGAGAGCTAAGCTGGAGCCGCGTTCTGTTGCCGCCCGCCACACCACGCTCCGAATGTGCTGCGGCGTTGCGCGACATAGCGCGAGCTCTGACCGGGGCCGGGCTCGTCTTGCGTAGAGCCGCTCTGACTCCACATGAAATGGCACGAAAACCTCACGGTGAGTTTCTTTTAAATTCATCATTGTTCATCGAGTCGACTGACTGAAACGCTCTCCAACTAGAAATATTTCGTTTACAGTTGTGATTCTATGTGCCTCTCATCGCGGGACGTGGGCGGAGACGTCCGGTGCGTCGCTCGGGGACGAGGGTGCTGGTCCGCCGTTGCTTCTCGTTCACGTCGAGGATCCAAACCAAAAGCTACGCGTCGCACCTCTTAAGGCGTCCTCTACATCTCGTCCCGTAACAAACAAAGAAATCAATGACGCTTTTCAACTAAGCAATATCAGTTTAGTATTAAGCCAATCTTTATATTCTCGAAGTACCCAAAATAAGTCTTATGATAAAAATGATACACCTGTTAAGGGTCACAATCTACCTTACTATTTTCGTCGTAGAACGATTCGATCGATCATGTCGTTCGCTCAAGAACGAGAGATGCAGTCTACAAACGATATTACTAAAACAAATTCCGTCCGATTTCGATCGCAAAACGAAAATTCAGCTGTGAATCCAATGCCTGACCGCCAGTTTGCAGTGATCGAGTTCCTTCGTTCCAAAAGTAAAGGTGAGAGTCGAAAAAGTAGTCACGTCCGTCGACGTGAGTTATCCCATACGCTTTATTCTGATTTCCAAGTCGATTACATCGATAATCTTCTATCTAGACTCCGAGTTTCTTATTTTAAATGCTTATTGCTTCTCACCGATGAGGATCTGCATAAACAATTGAGCGAAGATGACATTTACCATAAAATAACCGAGTCTATCGAAAGTGATTCAAAATCAGAGCGAACTCGTTCGGAATACAGTAAAGTGAACTTTCATCTGTATGAAAAATCGAACAGCTCCAATGAAACATGGCAACGAGCTGCGGTACTGGAGACAACCTCAAGCAGGTCGCTAGATTCTGCGGAGGAATGGCAGCACACCGTCGACTTTTCCAATGTGAGCGTGGAGTTCGGCACCTGGATAGCGAGAGCGCCTCGCGAAGAAGGCCATGTGGGGCCAGCTGGCGGCGCGCTCTGGGCGGGAGTGGTGAGCGGCACACTAGCGCTGGCGAGCGTCGTGGCGTTACTGGTGCGCTGGATCGCGCGTCGGCGCAGGCGCCGTCGTCGCCGCGAAGACGCAGTGCTATCGCCCGCTGACTTTACCTTCCCTGTGGACGAGCCACGACGCGTAGGTGAGGGTATGGAGACGATGCTGTCGTGCTGGTTACAACAGCTCCACGAGTTCGGTGGGCCCGAGCTCGAACGGCCAGACTTGCTGAAGCAACCCCCCCGGGCCGCGCCTTTGGTACCTTCGGCGCCGTCCTCCACCTGCAGCGTGAACCGAGTCACTGTCGACCGCCGTATCCGATATAAGGTACTTTGCTATGTTTGTCCACGCTAAGCTACGACGGACGGCTGCATGTTACTACCTGACTTGTGTTCGTTTTGCTCAGGGTGACGTAGTGCACGTGAAGCACCTGCCGGGCACCACCGCACTAGAGCTCAAGCGCAAGGCCACTGACGTCTTACTGGTCATGCAGAATCTGAGACATGAAAATTTGAATCCATTCATAGGTAACTACTATTATTTTCTAAATTGTTATGAAAGTATTATAAAAGCAAAGTGGAGGTCTGATAACTGATGTTGCACGTAGAAAATCGAAATTCAGCTTTAGACTTAGTCGTAAAGTCGACCCCAACATAGTTAGGGAAAAAGGCTCGAAAAGAAGCAAATTCGTGAGTGTATAAAATACGCTATGTCGAGTCTATTCTATAAGAACGCACCCAATAAATAAAATCTCATAGTTGATTTGATAAATGAGTAGACAACTTTCCCGAATGATGGTTTTATTGCTACTAAATAATGTACAGAATGTGTTTCAAGTTAATGCATAAAGTAACATGAGTGCAATACACCATGTTGATGTAAGCTAATTACATTAACTATTACAAATGTACGGGTTTGCTCGTACACATAGGTTTCTTCGAGGTCTTAGTGTACGCATCTCCTAAGTACCTACAAAATGTTTCTTGGTGTATAGAAGTAAGCAATCCTTTGCTGTTTCCATTACAAGTTCTTTTCACCGTGTTGCAGGCTGTTTGTGTGAAATACGTGCTGCGCTTGTATTCGACTACTGCTTGCGCGGTTCGCTAGAGGACGTATTGATGGCAGACGATATCAAGCTGGACTGGACGTTCCGCCTCTCGCTGCTCACCGATCTCGTGAAAGGCATGCGCTATCTTCACGGCTCTCCACTACGCGTGCACGGGCGCCTCACGTCTCGCAATTGCGTGGTGGACTCGCGCTGGGTGCTGCGCGTCACAGACTACGGCCTGCCGACGCTGCATCGCGCTCAAGGAATCCCGCACGCGCATCGTTCTGCCAGAGGTCGTACTGACACTCCAACTTTGTACTCGTACCCAGACAAAAAGCATCAGCGTTACTTCTCTTTTTCTCACAGATCTGCTGTGGACGGCGCCCGAATTGTTACGTGAGTCACGGGGGGAGGGGCGGGGCTCACAGTCCGGTGATGTGTTTTCGTTCGCCATCATCATGCAGGAGGTGATCGTTCGCGGCGAACCCTATTGCATGCTGTCGCTGACGCCGGAAGGTAAATAAACGCAATCGGTAGCATTTATATTGAATTGTCCGACCGACCAACTGTTGTAGGTATATAAGAATGAGTTGCACCCGCAGAGCTCGTGGAGAAAGTGTCGCGGCCTCCGCCTCTGATCCGGCCCTCCGTGTCCATGGGCGCGGCGCCGCCCGAGGCCGTGAGCGTGATGCGCCAGTGCTGGGCCGAGGCGCCGGACCTGCGCCCGGACTTCGCGCGCCTGCACGACATCTTCCGGCACTTGCACCGCGGCAGGTAACTCTCTGCCTCTCTGGAACCTTCTACCAGAGTGTGCGTCCTTCTACCAACACTCACTCTATAACAGTCTGCCTTTGCTAAAATTAACAAAAAAAACTTTGAATTTAATTTATTTATATTTACTTTATTTATGGCTCGATTCAAATTAAAATATCTTAATTCAAATCATGCCATTCATTGCACGGTTTTTAACCGACATCAAAAAAGGAGGAGGTTTCTCAATTCGACCGTATATACAGGGTGGATATGACAAAACGATATTTAACGAAACCGCGGGCCATTCAAATATGTCTGTTGACTTTGGGATTGTTAAATTTATTTGAAAATTGAAATTAAAAAAATGAAACTTTCAAACAAACTAAATGCCTAAAAATATTAAAACCGATAAGAACACCATTTGCAATTTAAGTTCACTAACCTACGTGCATACGAGAACAGCTGAGGGGCATGGCATGGCGGCAACGTCACACAGCGCCCGCGCGGTGCTGCCGCCTACTTATTGTAATAATAATTTACATGTATTTACACACACAATCATAATATTTCACAAGATTTGACAACTGTGACACTTTGACATTTGCCAAAGACAATCACACAGTATTGCCATTACAATTACAACAATATTGTTTATGTTACGATCGGTTTCGAACAACGTCCATATTAATTAATTTGCGGAAAGTTTATAAGCAAGCGTTCTATAAAGGCAAGAAGAGTAGGCCATCTCTTAAACGTAGATAACTCGACATCTGTCGGGGTACCAAGAATTTGAGAGAAGAGAAACAGGAGAAAGGAAATGGGACGATAATCGTAGAAGGATCCGGGGTTTTTTTCTTTTTATGGATGGGTATAATTTCGGCATCCTTCCATGCCATTCTTTGGGAACACGTTTTGCAAGATTGAATAGTTTAGGATATGATAGACAACAGGAAGAATTTTATCAAGGACTGAGAGGATCATATTACGGTTTAGACCATCAGAACCTACTACATTCAAAGTAATCTATACTAATAAATATTATAAAGCTGCAGAGTTTGTTTGTTTGTTTGAACGCGCTAATCTCAGGATCTACTGGTCCGATTTGAAAAATTCTTTCAGTGTTGGATAGTCCATTTATCGAAGAAGGCTGTATTCTATTTTCAAAAAAATTTGAGATCCGTAAGAAAATTGCTATTTTGTAACCCAAGCCAAGGTGTGAACTCGAAAACCTATTTTTGCGTGCGCTGCAAAAAGTTTTCACAATAGAACAAAATCATGTATTACGGGTTTGTAGGTCCCATTAAGATCTACAAAAAAGTCCGCGAGAGCATATATCTAACTATCATGGTTTAGTCACAATAACCGCTTTTGTGCTCAAAAAAATTATTAAATCGTCTGAAGAAAGAAACTACGTTAAATGTGTATCGTAATATTAACCCTTATCCAAATAAAGCATTATGTTATCAAGGGTATTTATGTACCCTTGATAACATAATGCTTTATTTGAAGAAGTAAAATACTTTTTGTTTCACCCCATTCGGACATTTCGTTTAGAAGTTATCACGATTATAAGACGCTAAGAGTTGATACCTATTATCGAGTTATTTGTCAAAGAGTTTTTATCAACATAATACCTAATATTAGTGTTTATCCAAATAAATGTGTTGTTGATTATGAGTATTAGATCTTAGAAGAGTATAATAAATACATCTATACTAATATATAAAGCTAAAGAGTTTTTGTTTGTTTGAACGCGCTAATCTCAGGAACTACTGGTCCAATTTGAAAAAGTTCTTTCAGTGTTAGATAGCCCGTTTATCGAGGAAGGCTATAGGCGTGATGATATATATATATATATGTATATATATATATATATCATCACGCCTATAGCCTATATATATATCAT
The DNA here is from genome assembly GCA_949125395.1 of Diaphora mendica. NCBI lineage: Eukaryota > Metazoa > Arthropoda > Insecta > Lepidoptera > Erebidae > Diaphora > Diaphora mendica. The sequence continues at coordinate 32,578,268 of OX421314.1, forward strand.
CACGCTATGACCAATAGGAGCGGAGTACCAATGAAGAATGTTCCAAAAACGGGTGGAAATTATTACTCTACGAGCAATAGGAGACGCAAACGACGTTGCGTGGGTCAGCTAGTAGATACTGTTAACTGTTAGGGTTCGATTTATTTGAGAAAGAAGCCTTTTGACGTGTTAAAAAAAAACTTTATTAAAACCACTATTAAAATCACAACACAACTCTGAATTACAATCCTTAAAGGGCGCCGAGGTCGCTAGGTTGATCGCTGATATCACTTCGATGTTTATCTCACTATAGCTCAAACTGTACTGAACTGCCTGCTGTCCGCGAGACGCTCTATTTATACTCATATAATTATTATTCCTACATTTCTAGAACCTACGATAAAACACGAGAATCGTCTCGTAAAGACGCTAATTAAAATAATCGAAGTTAATAATAATTAGGCAACAACCAATCGATATCCGACACTACGCCTATAGAAATAAGGTCCATTATTCCTTGCCTCAAGGGATCGATAAGAAGTGTGTGTGTGTATTTGTGTGCACAGATAAGGCTTAAAGATTATTATTATTCGTAACAATACTATGACTGCAATGACTAAAGACAAAGGGAGAACAGTCAGGAGTTGAGGCAGAAGCAAAACGTTTCAATGCTGTATCTTTTGACGGTTTATCGAAATTTGACGAAATAGACAAATTTTTATTAAGAAGGTTTAAGTTGATATTTTTAGGAAATGGGTCTTGAACAGATTTGTCTACTCCCACTTACTTCAGAAACTTCCAGATTTTAGCTGGGTTTCCGTTTCAACGGAACTATGGATGTATCGGCGTTGAGCTTTCCTACACACCTTGCTGCAATGTTTCCTGATAGTTATGTATTTGTCCCGGTTACTATCGCTTGGATTGAAACCGTTAAGGGTGCCTACTAGTTCTGCCATACATCAGTTTTGTCAATGATAAAAAACAGTGATCTCGTCGATGTGCAACCAAACTCACTTTTTACACTCAAAACTATTATATTTCCTCTAAAACCACTATCACAAATACTTGGATGTGGTTGTTCAGACGCGTGATTGGCGCAACATTAGGCACATATTGTACATTGGTTCTGCTCTCTTTTCTATTTGACGTTTATCATTTTCATGAATTGGATAAATTTGTTATAGTTAGTTTTAATCTCAACGAGCTGCGCCCCGCGATGTTACCCGCGCGCGTTACGCCACGGTGCTAGCCTCGCGAGTAGCACCCAGCGAGCGCAAGTGGCGCCACCTGAAATAATTGTGTTGTTTTTAACGAAAAGTTTTTGTATTGTTTCAGGAAAATAAATATCGTTGATTCTATGTTCGAAATGCTGGAAAAATATAGCAACAATTTAGAGGAGCTGATCAGGGAACGAACTGAGCAGCTCGATATGGAGAAGAAGAAGACTGAGCAACTGCTGAACAGAATGCTACCGAGGTGCTTAGCCACCACAATAATGTTTTGATTTTAATAAAATAACAATTTTTAGAAATTGTTTTTTTTTAATGAAAGCATTTTATATGTTTGCTTAAGCACTTAGAGAAAAGCTGTTAATTTGTAATTACAAACAGACGACTTTAATTTTATTTGCTAGTATATAACATATAGGTATAATAAAAACTTTTTAAATTACACGATTAGACTTACCGTGACATGATAAAAAACTTAAATGTAAACTAAGCACAAGTAATAAAAAAGCAAGGTATAGCAAGCCATAATCAGGTTTAGCAGCAAGGTCAGCAGTAATGACGTGATACAAACTGTGTTCAGGTCCGTGGCGGAACGGTTACTGCTGGGGTCACGAGTGGAGCCCGAGGAGTTTGCGGAGGTGTCCATCTACTTCAGTGACATCGTCGGCTTCACGGCCCTGGCGGCGCGCTCCACGCCCGTGCAGGTGGTGGACCTGCTCAACGACCTCTACACTACGTTCGACGCCGCCATCGAGCAGTACCGCGTGTACAAGGTCGAGACCATCGGCGACGCATACATGGTGGTAGGCGGCCTGCCCGTCCGCACGCGAGACCACGCGCAGAGTATCGCAACTATGGCGTTGCACCTCCTGCACCTAGCGGGCCGTTTTCGCATCCGCCACCTGTCCGACACACCGCTCCACCTGCGCATCGGTCTTCATTCCGGGCCCTGCTGTGCTGCCGTCGTCGGCCTCACCATGCCCCGATACTGTCTCTTCGGTGATACTGTGAATACTGCTTCGCGGATGGAGTCCACCGGTGAGCTTAGTACTGCGACTGCGTACGTTTCGATACGAGTAGGATCGCTAATGCCGTATGTGCACAGGGGCGGCGTGGCGCATACAAGTGTCGGCGACGACCGCCGAGCACCTCAGCGCGGCCGGCGGGTACCGGCTACGCTCCCGGGGCTTGACGCAGATCAAAGGCAAAGGCGCCATGCACACCTACTGGCTGCTAGGAAAGGACGGATTCGACAAGCCGCTCCCGACGCCGCCACCTTTAGAGTTAGTATCATTGGCTTTTAGCGTTTTACCCTCGCTACGGTTACTTCACGGGCATCGTTTTTCAGATCCGAGGAAGTCCTGTTCGAAACAGACGGCGAGAACGAGAGCGATACGCTATCCGCGCCCACATCGACACCGGTGAGGAATTCTTCTAGCGTCGAGCGTGGACGTACCGATCCGTCGACGACGCCGGACAGACAAGGTGCGAATTAAAAAAAAAATATAGACTCACATCGAACTCCAAATCGGATAACCTTTAAAACCTTTCCAGCCGCGTGGCAACGATCGGGCGCCGTGTCGGCCGACAGCAGTCCCCCGCGGGCCCCCCGCACCGTGCACGTGCCGGCCGGCCTCGACCAAAGCGCGCAGTACTCCCGCTACAGGTCAGTTCCTGTTTGGTGACCACTCTTGGATACTGCTCATGCTTTCCATCAGGCAGAGCAGAGTCATTTTGCAGCTAAAACAAAAAAATATAGTTGAAACCGACGACTATCTTGAGTCGCAATCGTCGAATTCGTTTTGGACCGTGGGACCCGCCCCGTCGGCTCTGTCCACTATGACTAGGATACATATATAAGTTCTTCCATTTGTATCTCCTGCTTAACTCAGATCTTTCGGTTCTCAGATGTCTGGGCAACGGGCGACGGCCGCTACGGCGTCAGTGGTCGCTAGAGCGCGGCGAGGCGCTGGCGGCGGCGGCGGCGGGCGCGGCGAGTGCGTCAGCGCCCTCCTCGCCGCCGGAGCCGCTGGCGCTGCTGGGGGGCGCGGGGGGCGCGGGGGTAGCGGGGGGCGCAGGGGTAGCGGGGGGCGCGGGGGTAGCGGGGGGCGCGAGGGGAGCGGGGAGCGCCCGCCCCGCGCGCTACCGCACGCGCCCGGAGCGCGACGCGCCCGCGCCTGCACCCGCCCCGCGCTAGGCGAACTCCGCTCTAAGCGTCGCACGATCGACAATAATTTTCTTAGACTTATTTTGGAGCAATCTTCTTCCCGATAGTTTTCGTACGAAGCGTAAGAAACGTAGAGTAGACGCGGTCGGAGATGTCGCCCGTGATTATACTTTTTATGAGAGCGCTTACTAGTCGAGTTGTGATTTATCCCGGGTGATCGATGTATTTTTGAGAATTTTCGAGTACCTAAATAAAATTACTCTTCTAGTCTTCAGTTGTAGTTTCATTCGATCCGCTCGGTGCCGGCCAAGCGGTCCGGACGCGCTCTGCCAACCCAGTAATTTGCTGACGGCAAAGTATGGTAGCATATGATAATAATGTTCTCCTAACCGATAACTAGACCAGTGTCTAACTGATAACTAGGCCTTTAAAAATTATAAAAAGTGAAAAAAAAAAATAGTAGGATGAAACCCATTAGAAAAGGAGGAGAATATAATAAAAAATGAAAGTAAAAATAATTTACGGGCTATCTGAGGTCGGGAAGGGGATGGGGGGGACATTTTAAGAGTAAAAAACGGTTTTTCTCGATTTCCGGCAAAACTAAAAGTCCTATGGAAAAAAGCCTAATGGCAGTGTTTACATTTATATTTATACCATGTGTCCCAAAATTCAACGATAAGCGGGCGCCAAAAGGTAGACCTGCTCATGAGTACATAAGGAAAAAAAATAAAAAAATATACCTAGTTTTTTTTTTAGTTACAAGAAAAATTTAGAATTTCTTTTTAAAGAAAATATTACTATTTTTATGTTTGAGTTGATTGATACAGATAAAAATAGACATAGTATTTACCTTCCTATGCAGATTCGAATAGTTTTTTTTTCAGTAAACTTGTCACAATTATCTTAAAGAAACTCAGCGTGCACGTGTATTTTTATAAACGACTAGCTTTTACACGCAGCTTCGCTCACGCAGACTTTCATCCCCTGAATTACCCCCTTAGGGGTGGAATTTCAAAAATTCCTTTCTTAGTGCTCACTTACGTTATATAAAGAACCTACATGCAAAATTTCAGGATTCTAGCTTCAGCGGTTTGGGCTGTGCGTTGATCTCTGGGTATGTCAGTCAGTCTGTCAGTCAGTCACCTTACTATTTTATATATATATATATATATATATAGATGTTGTATACTGTACTGTATTTCGAATACTGGCTAGGCTAACGGTTGTTACAGCTGCTACGAAATAGTAGGTGTGTATGTAGTAAGACCCAGACCCGCCTAGCCCCTTCCCCACTTCTCTATGAAATACCTTTTGATGGCCTAAAATTTTTTGTAGGTCACTCGTACTCGTACGCATATAATTCAAAGAAGTTTCGACAACTTTCTCCAAATATTGTAGACTAGCTGTTGCCCGCGGCTCCGCCCGCGTGTATGTCGGTTATCGCGGCAAACAGTAACCTATGTGTTAATCTGATGTATCTTCTATACTTATAAAATAACATGTCCTGACTGACTGACTGATTCATCATCGCCGAGCGGAAACTATTAAACTTAGGAATACAAAATTTGGTGAGTATGATCGTTTCATTAAGTAGACACCCATCAAGGAAGGAATTTTGGAATTTCTACCCCCAAGGGGGTGAAATAGGGGTTGAAAGTTTGTATGGAAGTCCGTCATTTTTTAAGTTAGAAACATGAAACTTTATTTTTGGGGTACTGATTAAAAATTAGTAAACACGTATTTAAGCGTTTCTGGATATTCTACTCCTTAGGGGTGAAATAGGGGTTGACGTTTTGTATGTAGGTTAGTCTGGAAGTCCGTCATTTTTGAAGTTAAAAACATGAAAGTTTATTTTAGGGCTATTTAAGAAACATGAAACTTTATTTTTGGGTTACTTATAAAAATTAGTAGATATGTATTTTAACGGTTCCTAATATTCTACCCCTAAGGGGGTGAAATAGGGGTTGAAGTTTGTTTGGAACTTCGTCATTTTTGAATTAGAAACATGAAACTTTACTTTTGGTTTGGGCTACTGATTAAAAATGAGTAGATACGTATTTAGGCCTTTCTCGATATTCTACGCTGAAGGGATGAAATAGGCGTTGATATTTCGTAAGCGGGTTAGTCTAGAAGTCCGTCAGTTTTGAAGTTAGAAACATGAACATTTGTTTTTGGGCTATTGATAAAAAATTAGGAGATACGTATTTAAGCGTTTCCCAATATTCTACCCGTAAGGGGGTGAAATAAGGGTTGTAAGTTTGTATGGAAGCCAGTTTTTTTTTAAGTTAGAAACATGAAAAATTATCTTTTGACTAATAGTCCAAAGATAATTTATGTATGTATTTACAAAAAAAAAAAGTATATATGTATTTGTATCAGTTGTCTAGTACCCATAACACAAGCTCTGCTTAGCTTGGGACTAGATGGCGTTGTGTGTTAAATGTCCGAAATATTTATTATTATTATTATTCTCTTTATTTCATTTATATATACATATTAATTACATTTTTAAATATAAATATAAAAACAAATACATTTAAAAATATAAAAAATAGTAGACCACCGACCTCGGGTACAGGGACCAAGAAACCGGTGGTTAGGGCTCCAGAGACAGGAACCTCCTCACAATACGAGCTGTGTCAAGGAGGACTGCCTTCTGCATCAGACCCTTGATCCAGCCCTCTAACGTGAGCCTCTTAAGATGTTGGTCGAGGCTCTTGGCTATCAATTATTATTATTATTATAGTTAAAAACGCGTAGATACTAAGTGTATCTGGATATTATACCTACCCCTTTTTTTGTGCAGAAATTCCCTCGCATATCACCAACTGGTGGTTATATCGGACTCGGACCGACTAAAAACCGTACACCGTCTCGGGTTCTAGAAACCAGGGAACCAGAGCGCCCTCGAAAGGAAATCCCATAAATGATATTTCTACCCCTAAGGGGTGAATTAGGTGTTGACATTTCGTAAGTAGATTAGTTTGGAAGTTCGTCATTTTTAATTTAGTAGCCTGAAACTTTGTCCTTAGGCTTTTAAGTACAAATAAATGATTACCTATATCATCATTTATGGGAATTATATTTCTAAAGGGGTTAAAATAAGGGTCGAACGTTAGTAAATATGAAATCCTTTTTAATGGGCTATTGATTAAAAATAAATAAATAGGTACGTTTAAAAACATTAATAAATTATTGATACATACTTACACAGTTTTAATTAAATATATTGTAAATAATCAACTTCCACGCGAGCAAAGCCGCGGGCAACAGCTAGTAAGCTATATTACTGTAAAGTTTCATCCAATTCCGTCCAGTGCTTTTTGCGTGAAGAAGTAACAAACATACACCCTCACAAACATTCGCTTTTATAAATTAGTGTGATGTGATAAAATCGAATACGAAAAAAAAACCGACTTCCAAAAACATCCAACGAAAACTCTCTGTCAAAAAACACTTAAAAGCGTAAAATAAACTGGTTCTTCATAAATTGCCTATACCTAATTCTTTATTCATTTAAATAGTAGTATTATAATGTGTGCTAGGTACCTAGAATCTGTTTGAAGTCGGTGCCAAGTGACTATCGCTTAGACTTTTGTAATTGTTCGTTTGTATTATTTTTGGCTTAGCACCGACTTCAAACAGATTTTAGGTACCTAGCACACATTATAATACTACTATTTAAATGAATAAAGAATTAGGTATAGGCAATTTATGAAGAACCAGTTTATTTTACGCTTTTAAGTGTTTTTTGACAGAGAGTTTTCGTTGGATGTTTTTGGAAGTCAGTTTTTCTTTTTATAAAAAGTTTTTATTTTACAGTTTTTAGTGCAAACAATCGTAGGTAAGTAGTAAGTTGAACTATTTCATCATCAAGAATACAAATTAAGGTACGTGTAATCTTAAAATCATCCTCTAATCCCTAACTGTTGAAGAGTTTAATCTTCTATCATCAGCTCACCTAAATAGCTTGAAAGTATACGACTGAAGGTCTTTAGATACGTATGAAATTGAAAGAATTATTCTCCAACTCCTAACCGTTGAGGAGTTGTACCTTCCACCTTCCATCATCAGCTTACCTACATAATTTGTAAGAATACGACTAAAGGTAACTTATATACATATGATATTTAAAGATTTATCCTCCAACTCCTAACCGTTAAGGAGTGGTACCTTACATCATCAGCTCATCATCATAAAATGATGACTACCAGACGCAAATACCGGTGTAACTTCAGAAAATATACGAAAAACATAGTATGTGTCTATAAAAAATGAGGGTTTCCCTCGATTTCCCTGGGATCCCATCATCTGATCCTGATATGCTGGCAATGGGACCACCACGGAAGCATACCCTGTCGAATACAAAAAAAAAAATTAAAATCGGTCCACAACTGACGGAGTAATCGGGTAACATACATAAAAAAAATAAAAAAACACATAGTGGAACATAGAACCTCCTCCTTTTTGGAAGTCGGTTAAAAACAATGTTAAATTTATCACTACAGTTAAATGAAAAATTAGACGTAACGAATGAAGCTTATTTTCAAAACGTAAATAAAACTAAATTATGTAAGTATCTACAACTAATTCAACGAAAAAAATGTAAGGTATCTACAACTTACTTAAAGAAATTAAAACACCAACAAATAATAATTAAGTAATTAAATATTTGCAACGAAAAACATCTGCTTACCTATGCCTATACCAATAACCTAACAAAATCCTAGAACAAAGTAAATTATAGGTACCTAGGTACCTATGCTATAACCTTACAAAATTCTAAAAATACCGAGCAAACCAATTAGTAACTACAAAAGACTATTTGCTAATTATTTAGGTACAACAAAAATCGCCTGCTTATACCTATGCTATAACCTAACAAAATCCTAAAAAAAAACTTCGTTTACAAAAACCAACTTCAATAACTAAAAAGTATCAATTAACTTAATTTGCATGTGCTACCTAGGTTTGAAATCAGTGCCAAGCCAAATGTAATAGTAGGTATCACACTCGTTATATTTCGAGACGAACGTCAACGACGTCATCGCGTCACCGACGCTTCAGTTGTTTTGTTCCACGCGAAGAGCAGCTATCCCGCTCAAGGTCACGCGCGGCGAGTGCGGTACCTACTATTACATTTTGGCTTGGCACCGACTTCAAACCTATGAATAGGTAGCACATACAAATTAAGTTATTTGATACTTTTTAGTTTTTTCGGTTCGGTTTTTTTAAACGAAGTTTTTTTTATTTTTCACTTTTTAGTCTTTCTCAAGTCTCTCATCATCATTTCACCTAATTACTTGAAATAATACGACTAAAGGTAACATACATGCTGTATAGAATCGAAAGGACTTCAGGTAATTTTGTGTAATAAAATCTCAAATGGACTATCTTCTATAGGTTACTATAATTCAAGTGATTTGAGGTAAACTGACTATCTAAGGTTAACTCTGATATCGTTAAGACCCGTTTTATATATTATGAAATTAAATGATGTCTACAGAATATGAAGGCATGCAGACGGGTTGCTTTAACTTCATTGCAGGCACTTACATAAATTTGAGGGTTTCCATCGATTTCCTTAGGATCCCATCATCAGATCCTGATATGGTGGCCATCGGACCACATGGGGAGCATGCCCTTTCGAATACAAAAAGAATTTCCAAAATCGGTCCACAAATTGACGGAATAATCCGTGTACATACATAAAAAAATTAGAAATACCGATGAAATTGAGAACCTCCTCCTTTTGGAATTCGGTTAAAAATACAAAAGAAATATTATAATACCAAGTAATATTTATAGTAGGTAGAACAAAAATCAAGTAAATAGTTCCGAAAATAACTTTTTATCCGAATTTATATTTAAGAACTACTACTGAGTGCCATGGGACCACATGGGGACCATACCCTTTCGAATACAATAAGAATTTCCAAAATCGGTCCACAAACTGACGGAGTAATCCGTGTACATACATAAAAAAAATATACCGATGAAATTGAGAACCTCCTCCGTTTGGAAGTCGGTTAAAAAAATATACCGATGAAATTGAGAACCTCCTCCTTTTGGAAGTTGCTTAAAAATACAGAAGAAATATTATAATACCAAGTAATATTTATAGTAGGTAGAACAAAAATCAAGTAAATAGTTCAAAAAATAAATTTTTATACGAATTTACATTCAAGAACTACTACTGAGTTTTTAAGTCGATTTGTGTGCGTGTGTTGCGTACGGAGCCGACCGACCGCGCGGGTACTGCTTTTTAATCAATTTGGACGTGTCTGGTAACCAACGTAGGGCAGTACTATTAGTTATTCTGTGGCAGGGCGCAGGCCACGCGGCCGCGCTGCCTTTCGGGTACCTATCTTAAAGATGTTTTGTATCATTTTCTGGTAAATTATGATGAACTATTATGTTACATGTTTACTCCTCTTTCAAGTATTTTAAACTTAAAATAAATATCATAAATATAAATGACCATTTAACGTTTATGGCATTCTAGTTTTTGGTTCAGTATCAATAAGAGCATCCTCCCAAAAAATCTAAATTTCTTTAATGTACAGAATTGATCCTATACACTTTTCTTATGCGTTTAAAAGTAATCATATAATGTACCTACTGTGAAGTTAGTGTTACTTGATTCCAGGAGATGTCGCTGTTTTAAGTTAAGAAAAAAAATTCAAGAAAATGTAACTGCTTCAGTATCGATTAGAGAGCCCTCCCAAAAACATCTAAATTTCTTTAATGTATAGAACTGAACTGTTACATTTTTATTATACGTTAAAAAGAGTAATCATATTACGTACCTATTGTAAAGTTAGTTACTTGATTCCAAAAGATTTCGCTGTTTTAAGTGAAGTAACAATTTTCAAGAAATTTTAAAACAACCCTTTCTATGGAAAGAGAGAACATAAAACAAATAACTACCTATCAAATACTAACTATATACCACATTAATCACAATGCTTGTGCATAAAACGTTCCCACGATTATTTTGAATATTTAAGTCATGCGGGCACAACCAAACACACAAATTCGACGTCTACAGATTTATTATGCGTGATATATGTATAAATAGATCACGGAACAATATTTAAAGTACTTGCTGTCTAGCAAAAAAAGAATGAATGAAATCGGACTGTGTGTTATTGAATTACAACTAAGTACATATTTTGACTTTCATCCCCTCTCTCCAGGAAATCGTGCTGAATTTCGGGATAAAAAGTATCCTATATTAATCAAAGTGTTATTACGTATGGCTGGCAATAGATGTCACTGTCACATAGCTGTAGTTTTACGTAATGATAAATTCTTTATAATTTTTTTTTCCAATAGATACAGAGATTGTGATAGATTAAATACTTAATGCTACAATCTTCAGAGTATCTCCTTTCTAACAAAAAAATAATTATTGCAATCGATCTACTCGTTAATGAATTACAATTAATTACACATTTTGACTTTCATCCCCCCATCACAAAGAAACCGTCCGGAATTTCGGAATAAAAAGTATCCTATGTCCTACCTCGGAGTATGAACTCAAATCATGCCAAGTTTCATTTGAATCCATTCAGTAGTTTCGGCGTGATGCGCGGCCAAGATACAGACAGACAGACAAAAAAAAAAAAAAAAAATAGTTTTGGTTTCAGTATCGATAACAGAGTGCCCTCCAAATGAACCTTCGACTTCACGGATTCGACGACGGAGGGCGTGCGCCGCTGAGCCAGTCAGCCTGTGACCACGGCCAGTGCAACCTGGTCGAAACGTCAGGCAAAACAGAGGTATGTAGTACCTTGAAATAGTGATCGCGTTAATTCCCGTAAAAATAATAATAATTATATCATGGAACGCGAAAGTTTAAAAGTTAGTAAAATCATGTATTACGGGTTTGTAGGTCCCATTAAGATCTACAAAAAAATCAGAGAGCATATATCTAACTATCATGGCTTAGTCACAATAACCGCTTTTGTGCTCAAAAAAATTATTAAATCGTCTGAAGAAAGAAACTACGTTAAATGTGTATAGTAATATTAATCCTTATCCAAATAAAGCATTATGTTATCAAGGGTATTTATGTAGAAGTAAAATACTTTTTGTTTCACCCCATTCGGACATTTCGTTTAGAAGTTATCACGAGTATAAGACGCTAAGAGTTGGTACCTATTATTGAGTTGTTTGTCAAAGAGTTTTTATCAACATAATACCTAATATTAGTCTTTATCCAAAAAATGTGTTGTTAATTATGAGTATTAGATCTTAGAAGAGCATAATAAATGCATCTTGACTTAACTTTGACTGCCTCGTTGGTCTAGCGGTTGGCGTGTGCGACCGCTGATCATGTGGTCTCGGGTTCGATTCCTGGGTCGGACCAAATGTTTGATCTACAAATATTTGTTTCGGAGTTTGGGTGTTTTCTATGTATAATATGTATGTATTTACAAAAAAAAAAAGTAAATAAGTATTTATATCAGTTGTCTAGTACCCATAACACAAGCTCTGCTTAGCTTGGGACTAGATGGCGTTGTGTGGTAGATGTCCGAAATATTTATAATTATTAACTATACTAATATATAAAGCTGAAGAGTTTTTTTTGTTTGAACGCGCTAATCTCAGGAACTACTGGTCCAATTTGAAAAAGTTCTTTCAGTGTTAGATAGCCCGTTTATCGAGGAAGGCTATAGGCGTGATGATATATATATATATATATTTCATCACGCTATGACCAATAGGAGCGGAGTACCAATGAAGAATGTTTCAAAAACGGGGGGAAATTATTACGCTACGGGCAATAGGAGACGCAAACGACGTTGCGTGGGTCAGCTATACTAATATATAAAGCTGAAGAGTTTGTTTGTTTGTTTGAACGCGCTAATCTCAGGAACTACTGGTCCAATTTGAAAAATTTGATTATTATAAATGCGAAAGTAACTCTGTCTGTCTTGCTTTCACGGCCAACCCGCTGCACCGATTTGAATGAAATTTGGTACACAGATAGTCTAGAGCCTGAGAAAGGACATAGGCTACTTTTTAAAGCGAAAAAGGGGTTGTAAGGGGTTTAACTGGGAGTTCACTCGCCACACGCCTGCGCGTTACCTACGTCGGGCGTCTTGGCAACGAATAAACAAGGCTGTCACAATCATAAAAGATATTTCACTTTTTCAATGAAGACTTAACAATGATAGCAATGATATTATATGTAATATAAAAATTAAATATTAAGATATTAAGTATATATTCATCAATCTGATTTGTATGTTCATTATATTAATAGAAATAAAGAAGCCAAATTAATATAATTAATTAAGAGCGTTTCTTAACTTCAAAATTCTCTACAGAAGTATCGTCATTATAAGCTAGCTGTTGGTTAGATATGAATAAAAATGTAAATAATATCGATCCTGATCAGCTGACTAATGAGATAGTTATCAATTAAACGAACGGATCATGTCAGGCGTGGAGGGAGATGTTGTCGAATACTTAAAGTCTTTAGAAATATCAGGAGTGCCTACCCATAAGTTGAGGCTGCAAGTTAATGTTCCAGTACTATTAAATGAGGTATCTTGCGCCAAAGCAATGTAATAGTACATGGCTAAATATTACACAACTGGGGTACAACATTGTAAAAGCTACAATCATGACGCATGGAATGGCAAAATAAGATAATGTTTTAATTCCCCGTATTCTAATAATTCCAACTTATTTGACATTTTAATTTAAAAGAATGCAGTTTCCGCTGAAAACAGCATTTCTAATAACAATATTATCAAAACCCAAGGACAGATGCTTAAAGATACAGTTTTTTTTTCTCATGGGCAGCATACTCACGTATATCAAATCCACAAAATCTCCATATTTTGGCAAAATATGGCAAAAGAAAAAACGTAGTTATTAAAATTGTACTTTTTTTATTTGAAGCTGCCAAAGTGACTATGGTCAGCCTGATGGAAAACTCAAGTAGAATCCAACAGGGGGGGCAACCATACTCACTGGGAAAGCAGACAATGCAGTATTGCGTCCCACACTATGACGGCTTAGTGAGATGCTTTTTCACGCCCCACTTAAAGGCCCCGGGATCATAGTGGGAGAGAAACACGTGCGCTGGTAGTGAGTTCCAGTTTTTAGCTGCTCGGCACAGGAAGGATGAACCAAACCGTTTGGTTTGAGAGTGAACATGTTATTCTGCAGAGGAAGGGAGAAGGGGGACCAGTTGGAAGAGCTCCTCAGAATACTTCCAATGATACAGATGGTAGTGGACTGCTATAGAGGCGATATCTCTACGCAGCTGCAGAGGTTCAAGGAACTCGGTGGCTTTGGGACTGTTGGTAAAGCGGACTGTTCGCCACTGCAACCGATCGAAAGCATCAAGCAAATACTGCGCGGATCCATCACAAAGATGAGAACAGTACTCGAGGTCCCGGCAAATATCCATGCCCAGGACACCGAGCTTACCCCGTAGTGGCAGTTGAGTGCTCTGAAAAATGGGGAGGGAAAGAAATGGAGACTTTTTGGTAGAGAACGCGCACAACTGTGTTTTCGTAGCGTTGAACTCGACCAGATCCTTATCACCCCATTGTAAAATGCGGTTCAAAACCCGGTCGAGCTCAGCGACAAGCTTCGGTCGATTTTCCTCAACGTCTGCCAGCTTGGCTGAACGGTGTCAAAAATATCGCCCATGAACTGTGCTATCGTCTGCATAGCAATGTATGTTGCCAAGAGCTAACATGTCATTGATATGCAGAAGAAATAGTGTGGGCGACAGGACTGACCCCTGAGGTACGCCAGCGTTTACATCCAGAACATCAGAGGCCATGCCGTCACAAAGGCCCATAATGCGGCGCTGATGAAGAAAAGCGTCAATTCAGTGACAGAGTCTAGGAGGCGGACCGAATGCCGAGAGCTTGGAGAGAAGCGAGCGGTGCCAGACCCGTTCGAAGGCCTTGGCCATGTCAAATGTCGAAATAAGCTCATATAAACACTTTATATTTTATGTACATATATAAATACTTAAATAAGTTTTTAATAGTAAAACGTGTGTGTATTATTTGTAAAAAAAATCGGGTGGTGTCGTGGGACATCAGATAGGAATGAGTTCCATATCAAAAATACAGATGGCGCTATACTACATTTTTCGTTCACGAAATAAATAAATCATTACAGATGGCGCTATACCAAAATTTTAGTTTTCACAAAATTGTCTTAACCCCTTTTTTATTTAAACTGATTTATAAAAATATATAAAAGTTCTATGCGAGGTAAAGAAAATAAAACTATTCAGGTACCAATACATTGTGTATTATGATTTTATATCGATAAAAATCCTACCTATATTAATAACGCGAAAGTTTGTTAGTATGGATGGATGGATGTTTGTTACTTTTTCACGCAAAAACTACTGAACGGATTTGGATAGAACTTTACAGTAATATAGCTTATACATCAGAATAACACATAAGCTACTATTTGCAGCGATAACCGACATACACGCAGGCGAAGCCGCGGGCAACAGCTAGTTTTTATTATAAGTATAGATGTCTTATTAAATATTAATTTTATTAACTTATTTGTTTGTTAATTATAGTAGTATATTTTGATTTGCAATTTATTTTTTTATCAATATTACATGTAATCTTACGTTTTTCGAGTAATTAAAGTGTACATTTTCATAAATAGCTCAAAATTGTATATAATAATTAAAACAAATTTTCAAATTCGAGGTTTTTTCGATTTTTTGCATTTTCTGTGAAGATTTACTATGCTAACATATTTTTTTTTCACTTTCGGAAAGTAGAGATTTCTACGAACAGAAAACATACCAACTTTTTGAAAAAATCTGATATTTTGACGAGTGAATTTTCGATTGAAAATTAGGATGCTTATTCGGTATTAATTCAATATAAGGTGAAAAATATATATTTCTAATCAAATAAATTACAGCGTATTTGGGACATAAAAAGGTAAGTTTTCACCACATTTCGTGAAAAAAAAAGAAAATTGTAAAAGATAAAAATAAAAAACCAAAAACTTGGTTTTATGAATTTTTCACATAAATTTTGAGGTTATGTGATAAAAGTGTATATACAAAAGTTTACATCTTTTTACTACCTACAATTTTGCCATTTGACTTTTTTCCATAGGACTTTTAGTTTTGCCGGAAATCGAGAAAAATCGTTTTTTACCCTTAAAACCTCCCCTCCATCCCCTTCCCGACTTCAGATCGCCCGTAAATTATTTTTGCTTTCATTTTT
Organism: Diaphora mendica; assembly: GCA_949125395.1. NCBI lineage: Eukaryota > Metazoa > Arthropoda > Insecta > Lepidoptera > Erebidae > Diaphora > Diaphora mendica. The sequence continues at coordinate 32,593,891 of OX421314.1, forward strand.
ATAATATTCCCCTCCTTTTCTAATGGGTTTCATTCTACTATTATTTTTTTTGGTTTTAAAACTTATCGACACTGGTCTAAACGGCCACGGCGACCAGTCGAGCTATACATTTTTAATGAGATGTCGAGTTTGTGAAGTTATGGTTGGTAGAGTTAGGGCGTGTATATTCAGAAGCTTGGCTCTACATGAGATCTGATATCTTTTTTACAGGGTAAGCCAAAAAAAAGTTGTCTTGGCAACATTTTACATGATAGTGTTTTTGGTGGGATGATATTTATTTTGTAAGTACATTTTTACATATATTTTTACACGTCGAACTTTACAGCTAGAAGTGGCCGGCATTTCCTAAGTCTCACTCAGGGAAGGAATGACGAAACAAACCACAGAGGTGTCTTTTTTAAGTCCGTTTGATTACATAAAAACAATAAAAAATCTATGCGAGTACAGAATGGGATCTGGGTTGGCCTTTTGAAGAAAGCACCATAGTTTCTAGTCAGCCTGTCCATGCAGACGGCATACGGGCCCCAGCCATCGTGTTACCTAACCGGTATAAATCAAGATTAACGACCCAAAGCGCGACACTACCGCCAGCAGGACATTTGGGTAGGCCGGAGAAACACTCAAAACCACCAGGAAAGATACTAAATATGAACTTATATTATAATCCGAGACAGGAGACTATACTCACATTTACATACACAAAAGGAATTCAGTTGGTATTAACAAATTGAAAAACAACATACAATAGAAAAAAAATATAAAAATATCTAAACTTTCTCACAAAAAACTTTTTATAAAAAAAACCGACTTCCAAAAAACATCCAACGAAAACTCTCTGCCAAAAAACACTTAAAAGCGTAAAATAAACTGGTTCTTCATAAATTGATTATACCTAATTCTTTATTCATTTGAATAGTAGTATTATAATGTGTGCTAGGTACCTAAAATCTGTTTAAAGTCGGTGCTAAGCCAAAAAGAATACATACACACATACAAAAGGTAGTCATCATAAAATGATGACTACCAGACGCAAATACCGGTGTAACTTCAGAAAATATACGAAAAACATAGTATTTGCATATAAAAAATGAGGGGTTCTCTCGATTTCTGATATGGTGGCAATGGGATCCCCTCGGGAGCATAACCTTTCAAATACAAAAAAAAACTCAAAATCGGTCCACAATTGACGGAGTAATCGGTGAACGTATATAAAAACAAAAAAATACATACAGAGGAACATAGAACCTCCTCCTTTTTGGAAGTCGGTTAAAAATAAGTGTAAATGCTGGAGTGAGCATCATCAATGCGAAGCAAATTTGTCATTTAAATAATCCAAAACTGTGTAATAAGCTTTTTCACATAGTTTTTGTTTTATTAAGGACTTAAATTTGGTAATACTTAATTCTTGATATTTGCTTGGAATTTTATTGTAAAATCGCACACCCTGACATCGGAAAGACTTGCTTACTCTTTGTAATCTAGTGGTTGGCAACATGAGTTTATCTTTATTTCTAGCGTTGATATCATGAACGTTGCTAAACTTTGTGTATAGATGAATATTTTTCTTAACATACCATAACAGTCATGATACCTATTTCTTTTTTTTTTCTTTTTATTTATTTATTATTAATTAAAAATAATACAAACTGAGTTACACATATGTCCCCCAAAACCTGGTAGATGGTTTGACTGGGGGATCGAGTCTCCGTACAATTATCAACTAATAAAATAATAATTCTTAAGAACAAAGAAAGCTAACAATTTAGAAAACAAAAACAACACCTCTTTACAACTAATTAGGAAATTATGTATGTATAATTATGTATATATATTATAAATAAATATATATATATTATTTAAGCATTGGTACAATAAAATCTTATTAAAGAGAATCTAATAAATGTTTCTTGAGTTTCTTCTTAAAAATATTTTTATTTGGTTCATCCCTGATGTCCTTCGGCAGACTGTTTAAACTATAAGGCAATCGTTTTTTTTATAGTTCTGTCACCATAGTAGTTGTGCGCTCTTGGAACGATGTATCTGCCGTCGGTCACCGAGCGAGTACAGTGTTCACCGGTAACCCTCCTCAAGTCTTTAAAAGAGTGTCTAATTTTTGTCCCCAGAATGTGTAGAGATCATGTTTTTATTTTTGATTTATGTAAAATAAATGATGAATTTTGAGTACTTCATAAAGTCCAAAGCAGATTTGGAGAAACCTCACAAATAAAACAGATTTTAAACGATGCTTGCGACGTGAATAACTTCTGGTCCAAGAGCTAATGACGAATTCTAAGAAGGTTCTTTAGGCAAGCTGAAATTGCGAAAAATGACAATTTCGTGAATTGGCGTATCCAGTCCTGGGAGTCTTTTAGCGAGTTAGCGGTTATTTCGCTACTGCGCAGCAAAGAACATTTGCAAAAAAAAATGAAAAAATTAAGTTTTAGGCCACTTGATTTTTTTTATCTTTTAATTTATTATTTCTAGAATTAAAAAAAAAGTCCAAGACATTTTTGTCGGTTATTAAGTATAGCCAGGCTTCAAAATTAGCTTTTTAAATTCCCTAAAAATATTCTTTAGGCAATCTGAAAATTATAATATATCACGTATTTACTAAGTAATTTCAATAACACCATTAAATCGCCAGACGATTTTGCGGGTTATAAACAGTTTCCAGACATTAATAAAGTTTGTAAATAAGTGCGATGAAAAAGTCTTACGCGTAGCCGCAAAAGCGCGCAGCAGATTTTGCTTAGAACTTTTATATAGTATAAGAACTAGCTGTTGCCCGCGGCTTTGCTCGCGTGGAAGTTGATTATATGTATTTAATTAAAACTGTTACACTGTATGTATGAATAATTTATTAATAGTTATTTATTTATTTTTAATCAATTACCCATTAAAAAGGACTTTCGACCCTTATTTTAACCCCTTTAGAAATATAATTCCCATAAATGCTGATATAGGTATTCATTTCTTTGTAATAAAAAGCCATCTATCTATCTATCTATACTTATAATAAAAATGTAACAGGTCAAATTCTGTACATTGAAGATATTTTGAAAATTTTTTTTGGAGGGCACTCTGTTATCGATACTGAAACGAAAACTATTTTTTTTTTCATTTTTGTCTGTCTGTCTGTCTGTATCTTGGCCGCGCATCACGCCGAAACTACTGAATGGATTCAAATGAAACTTGGCATGATTTGAGTTCATACTCCGAGGTAGGACATAGGATACTTTTTATTCCGAAATTCCGGACGGTTTCCTTGGGAGGGGAGATGAAAGTCAAAATGTGTAATTAATTGTAATTCATTAACGAGTAGTCCGATTGCAATAATTCTTTTTTTGTTAGAAAGGAGATACTCTGAAGATTGTAGCATAAAGTATTTAATTTATCACAATCTCTCTATCTATTGGAAAAAAAATTATAAAGAATTTATCATTACGTAAAACAACATGTAGCGACACCTATTGCCAGCCATGTGTAATTAATAACACTTTGATTAATATATCGTGGAAAAATCGTAGAACGTATTACGTATAATTCGGTGTAGCATTAAGTATTTGATTTATCGCAACCTCTCTATCCATAGGAAAAATAATATCTATATCTCTCTGTAGACGTCGAATCTGTGTGTTTGGTTGTGCCCGCATGACTTAAATATTCAAAATAATCGTGGGAACGTTTTATGCACAAGCATTGTGATTAATGTGGTATATAGTTAGTATTTGATAGGTAGGTATTTGTTTTATGTTCTCTCTTTCCATAGAAAGGGTTGTTTTAAATTTTCTTGAAAAATTTCTTTGCTTAAAACAGCGACATCTTTTGGAATCAAGTAACTAACTTTACAATAGGTACGTAATATGATTACTCTTTTTAACGTATAATAAAAATGTAACAGTTCAGTTCTGTACATTAAAGAAATTTAGATGATTTTTTGGGAGGGCTCTCTAATCGATACTGAAGCAATTACATTTTCTTGAAAATTGTTTCTGTGCTTAAAACAGCGACATCTTTTGGAATCAAGTAACTAACTTTACAATAGGTACGTAATATGATTACTTTTAAACGCATAAGAAAAGTGTATAAGATCAATTCTGTACATTAAAGAAATTTAGATTTTTTGGGAGGATGCTCTTATTGATACTGAACCAAAAACTAGAATGCCATAAACGTTAAATGGTCATTTATAATTATGATATTTATTTTAAGTTTAAAATACTTGAAAGAGGAGTAAACATATAACATAATAGTTCATCATAATTTACCAGAAAATGATACAAAACATCTTTATGATAGGTATATAGGTATAGGTATGATAGGTTATGGTAATTTTTTTAAACGAAGTTTTTTTTAGGATTTTGTCAGGTTATAGCATAGGTATAAGCAGGCGATTTTTGTTGTACCTAAATAATTAGCAAATAGTCTTTTGTAGTTACTAATTGGTTTTCTCGGTATTTTTAGAATTTTGTAAGGTTATAGCATAGGTACCTAGGTACCTATAATTTACTTTTTTATAGGATTTTGTTAGGTTATTGGTATAGGCATAGGTAAGCAGATGTTTTTCGTTGCAAATATTTAATTACTTAGCCTTATTTGTTGGTGTTTTAATTTCTTTTAGTAAGTTGTAGATACCTTATGGTAAGTTATGGAATCAGGCGTTACTTTGCGGAAATCCATGACATTAAATGCTTTTTTTTGCTAAATGCTTTGCTTTGCTAAATGCTGCAATTAATTGTAGATACCTTCCATTTTTTTCGTTGAATTAGTTGTAGATACTTAATTAATTTAGTTTTATTTACGCTTTGAAAATAAGCTTCATTCGTTATGTCTAATTTTTCATTTAACTGTAGTGATTAATTTAACATTGTTTTTCGTATTCGATTTTATCACATCACAATAATTTATAAAAGCTAATGTTTGTGAGGGTGTATGTTTGTTACTTCATCACGCAAAAAGCACTGGACGGAATTGGATGAAACTTTACAGTAATATAGCTTACTAGCTGTTGCCCGCAGCTTTGCTCGCGTGGAAGTTGATTATTTACAATATATTTAATTAAAACTGTGTAAGTATGTATGAATAATTTATTCATGTTTTTAAACGTACCTATTTATTTATTTTTAATCAATAGCCCATTAAAAAGGATTTCATACTAACGTTCGACCCTTATTTTTAGCCCTTTAGAAATAGAATTCCCATAAATGATGATATAGGTATTAATTTATTTGTACTTAAAAGCCTAAGGACAAAGTTTCAGGCTACTAAATTAAAAATGACTGACTTCCAAACTAATCTACTTACGACATTTCAACACCTATTATTCACCCCTTAGGGGTAGAAATATCATTTATGGGATTTCCTTTTGAGGGCGCTCTGGTTCCCTGGTTTTTAGAACCCGAGACGGTGTGCGGTTTTTAGTCGGTTCGAGTCCGACATAACCACCAGTTGGTGATACCCGAGGGAATTTCCGCACAGAAAAAGAGGTAGATACAATATCCAGAGACACTTAGTATCTACGCGTTTTTAACTATTAGCCCAAAGATAATTTTTCATGTTTCTAACTTAAAAAAGACGGACTTCCATACAAACTTTCAACCCCTATTTTACCCTCTTACGGGTAGAATATTGGGAAGCGCTTAAATACGTATCTCCTATTTTTTTATCAATAGCCCTAAAATAAATTTTCATGTTTCTAACTTCAAAACTGACGGACTTCTAGACTAACCCGCTTACGAAATGTCAACGCCTATTTCATCCCTTCAGCGTAGAATATCGAGAAAGGCCTAAATACGTATCTATTCATTTTTAATCAGTAGCCCAAACCAAAAGAAAAGTTTCATGTTTCTAATTTAAAAATGCCAAACAAAGTTCAACCCCTATTTCATTTTATATCTATCAGAAACGCTTGAATACGTGTTTACTCATTTTTAATCAGTAGCCCAAAAATAAAGTTTCATGTTTCTAACTTAAAAAATGACGGACTTCCATACAAACTTTCAACCCCTATTTCACCCCCTTCGGGGTAGAAATTCCAAAATTCCTTCCTTAATGGGTATCTACTTAATGAAACGATCATACTCACCAAATTTTGTATTCCCAAGTTTAATAGTTTCCGCTCGGCGATGATGAATCAGACAGTTAGTCAGTCAGGACATGTTATTTTATAAGTATAGAAGATACATCAGATTAACACATAGGTTACTGTTTGCCGCGATAACCGACATACACGCGGGCGGAGCCGCGGGCAACAGCTAGTACTTATAATAAAAATGTAACAGGTCCAATTCTGTACATTAAAGATATTTTGAAAAATTTTTTTGGAGGGCTCTCTATTATCGATACTGAAGCCAAATCTGTATTTTTTTCATTTTTGTCTGTCTGTCTGTCTGTCTGTATCTTGGCCGCGCATCACGCCGAAACTACTGAATGGATTCAAATGAAACTTGGCATGATTGGAGTTCATACTACGAGGTAGGACATAGGATACTTTTTATCCCGAAGTTCAGCACGGGTTCCTGGAGAGAGGGGATGAAAGTCAAAATATGTATTTAGTTGTAATTCTATAACACATAGTCCGATTTCATTCATTCTTTTTTTTCTAGAAAGAAAAAAAATAAAAGTTTTTTTTTTTGTCCGCGACTGTACACTGCCTGTGGGAAGCTGAGACAGATATGTAAATATGGCGGTACGAAGTTCGCCGGGTCAGCTAGTAAATAAATAAATAAATAAATAGATCGTACATCTAACACACAACGCCATCTAGTCCCAAGCTAAACAGAGCTTATGTTATGGGTACTAGGCAACTGATACAAATACATATATACTTTTTTTGTTTTGTAAATACATACATACATATTATACATAGAAACACCCAAACTCCGAAACAAATATTTGGGGATCACATAAACATTTGGTCCGACCCGGGAATCGAACCTGAGACCTCAAGCACGGCAGTCGCATACGCTACCACTGCGCAACCGAGGCAGTTGAATAATAAAAAAACAATCAAATCATTCCTCACATATCGTTAATTATAGGGGTAAAAGGAGTCGGATAATAATAAGTTGGAGTTTGAATCCACCAGATCTCAAAACCCTGTAAGACTATTGTACTTATCCGGATACTAAATCCCACGTATGGTGACGCTGTGTGGTGTATTAAGAATACGGAGTATCACCATCCCTGTTAATTCTCTGGGTGTCGTAAAGGCGCGTCTCCACCAAAATTGTTTGCAACACTCCAAAAAATCGCCAACTTTTGTTTCCATTGTGTCTACACCGAGTCGCCAACAATTTCAAAAACATTCGAAATAAGCGCACCATAGAGCCAATAAATATTTGCAACAAGCGTATTCTTTTGACGTTTACCGCCAAAAACGGAAACACTGTTCTCTACATTTGTTGACAATTTTTGTTGCCAACACAAGGAAATTACAGAAGCTTTTGTCACCAACACGTGTTGACAACACAAAAATTTATAACTTTTGTTCGGTGGAGCGGCTTATGAGGCAACTAAGCAAGCAAACTACATCACTGTGAAGAGAAGGAAAACTTGAAACAAACCCTATACCCGTCTGGCCAGCGCCGCTTAGTAGGTCAGAACCTCCTATCTAGGAGAATTCTATGTCCAACAGTGGCAAAGGCTGTTGATGTGATGTGGATACTTATGTGTGTGGAAAGTTATGCTTCATGAGGAGCTTTGTTATAAACGTAATATCTTCTTCTATTAAATAAAATTCTCGTGTCTCGGTGTTTGTTACCAAACTCCTACTCGGCTGGACCGATTTTTATGAAATTTTGTTTGCATAGCGGGTAGGTCTGAGAATCGGCCAACATCTATTTTTCATACCCCTAAATGATAAGCTACCGTGTGAGAACTACGCTTTGGCATGAATGGGCCGACTCGACCGGAGTGATACCGCGGCCTCGCAGAAGGCCGGTGTGAAACAGCGCTTGCGCTGTGTTGCGAGTAAGTGAGGACACCGGAGGACCATACCCCGACCCCCATCCCCCTCCCCATCCCCCAAAGGCCGGCAATGCACTCGTGACGCCTCTGGTGTTGCGGGTGTCCATGGGTGGCGGTAATCGCTTACCATCAGGTGATACGGCGTCCCTCCATTCCATAAAAAAAAAGAGTGACCCATCCCTATTTTTTAAAAATTGTATGGCAAAACGACGTTTGCCGGCGGGCTCTCTATAATCGATACTGAAGCCATAACTGTAATTTTTTTAATTTTTGTCTGTCTGTCTGTCTGTCTGTATCTTGGCCGCGCATCACGCCGAAACTACTGAATGGATTCAAATGAAACTTGGCATGATTTGAGTTCATACTACGAGGTAGGACATAGGATACTTTTTATTCCGAAATTCCGGACTGTTTCCTTGTGAGGGGGGTTGAAAGTCAAAATGTGTAATTAATTATAATTCATTAACGAGTAGTCCGATTGCAATAATTCTTTTTTTGTTAGAAAGCTCTATCTATTGGAAAAAAAATTTATAAAGAATTTATCATTACGTAAAACAACACGTAGTGACATCTGTTGACAGCCATACGTAATACACACATACGTAAATACACTTTCATTAAATATCGCGGAATAATCGTGGAAAAGTTTTACGCACAAGTATTACGTATAATTCGGTGTAGCATTAAGTATTTGATTTATCGAAATCTCTCTATCCATAAATTCAGCACGGTTTCCTGGAGAGAGCGGATGAAAGTCAAAATATGTACTTGGTTGTAATTCAATAACACGTGATTTCATTCATTATTTTTTTGCTAGACAGCAAGTACTTTAAATATTGTTCCGTGATCTATTTATACATATATCACGTATAATAAATCTGTAGACGTTGAGTTTGTCTGTTTCTTTGCTTAAAACAGCGACATCTCTTGGAATCAAGTAACTAACTTTACAATAGGTACGTAATATGATTTTCTTTTGAACGTATAATAAAAATGTGATGTAACAGATCAATTCTGTACATTAAAGAAATTTAGATGTTTTATCGGGAGGGCTCTCTAATCGTTACTGAAGCAATGAAATTTTATTGAAAATTGTTTCTAAACTTAACAGCGACATCTATTGGAATTAAGTAACACTAACTTCACAGTTGGATGTACCTATCCTATATACGAGTAATCTACACACATCAAAAGTGTCTAGGGATCAAGCATTTTTATGCGGATTTCTTGAGATTGAGATGTGGCTTTGGCCCTGGCCTGCTCAGTCGCCAGACTTGAACCCGATTGAGCATGCATGGGATATGCTACAGAGAAGAGCTCTGCCGAATATGGAGGGTATCCAGTCGCAAGAAGACCTTTTTTTGTTGTTGCAACGAACATGGGCGGCCATTCCACAGCGTGTTTGGATGAACTCATTTTGAGTATGCCAAACCGATGTTCTTGTGTTGTTAGTGTTCGCGGTAGAAACACGGATTATTAATAGTTTAAGTTACCTAATAAAATTTTAAAGAAAACTGTTATTTCAGTCTTTTTTTCGAATTTTAATGTTAGTGGTTCAAATGTCAAAAATCCCTTTATTAGGAAAATGGCAAATTTCTTTATTAATGCAAAGGTGACTTGGTTTATCGTTACTGTGACAAACGAAAACACTTTATTTGATGAATCCTTAAAGAAAATTTTAATTAATATCAATCAGGAGAAAAGTTATTGCAAAAATATATGTTGATCCCTAGACACATATGTTGATCCCTAGACACTTTTGATGTGTGTATGTATGATTAATTTTTAAAGTAGGTATAATAAAAAAAAAACATTAATTCTGTACATTAGAGAAATTTAGATTTTTTTTGGGAGGACGCTCTAATCGATTCTGAACCAAAAACTAAAATACCATAATAACGTTAAATGGTCATTGTAAAGGAGCAAGGTCCAAATGTATGAAGGAAGACGACTTTTCAGTAGACTGTATTTAATTTGCTGGTTTTACAGTAATAGATTACTAGAAAAAACTTGCAAAGTTGACAAAACAATTTGTATATCTTCTTCTTCTCTTATATCCTATAAAAAGCGGCCAAGTGCGGGTCGGACTCGCCCATGAAGGGTTCCGCGGCAGCAAGTAGCATAATACAATTTTTTTTATTTTTTTTATATTTGTGTTGATTGAATGAAAGGTTAATAAATTGCAGTTTACGATTTATGACGTATTAAAAAAAAACTAATTACTAGATTTCGTTCAAACCAATTTTCGTTGGAAGTTTGCATGGTAATGTACATCATATATTTTTTTTGGATTTATCATTCTCTTATTTTAGAAGTTACAGGGGGCGGGACACACATTTTACCACTTTGGAAGTGTCTCTCGCGCAAACTAATCAGTTTAGAAAAGTATGATATTAGAAACCTCAATATCATTTTCGAAGACCTACCCACACCCACACGTATGGGTTTGATGAAAAAAAAATTTTGAGTTTCAGTTCTAAGTATGGGGACCCCCATAATTTATTGTTTTTTTTCTTTTTGTGTGAAAATCTTAATGCGGTTCACAGAATACATCTACTTACCAAGTTTCAACATTATAGGTTTTATAGTTTCGGAAAAAAGTGGCTGTGACATACGGACGGACAGACAGACAGACAGACATGACGAATCTATAAGGGTTCCGTTTTTTGCCTTTCGCACGGAACCCTAAAAATGAATTGCTGTTCGTTTGTCTCGCTAAAACTCGAGAACCGCCGGGCCGATTTAGTTGATTTAGGTTTTGAAATGTTTGCCGTGGTTCAGGGAAGGTTTAAACGGTGAGAAAATATGGAAAAATTGCGGGGAAGATAATAAAAACAACAATTTCCTTTTGCCCATATAAACTGTTCTACCAACTTTCCTGTCAAACTTTTGACTGTCAAATTGAAGCACTTATTAAATTAAGGGTTTTAAATAGGCATCATATATTATTACACGAATGAAATTTTAAATAGACACCACATATTATTTATATATTATTATCGCGTATTTTAATATTATTATTTTGATGGTTGTTATTGTTGGTTCATTCAGAAATTGTCATTGTATTGACATATTTTGTTGGTTGTCACTGTTTAGAATGCAAATAAAAATGGTAAAGATATTAGACAAGGTAAAGATATAAGAAAAATTAAAAGATAGCGGGCAAAGTCAGTAGCCTCTGTCAGTAAAATAAAACAAGTGCGAAATTAAAAACGAATGAATAAAATGAGGAAGGACATCAAAACCTACCTGGAGGTCCAATCTGACAAGGGTCTTCGGATCCTTTTTGAGTTGTGCTGGGCTGCTGGTGCGGGTGCGGTGGCCGTGACTCCTGCAAAGGAGGATGCGGCCACAGTAGCCGTATCTTCGGCACAGGAGGGAAGGCTGCTGGCGAAACTGGGGGAGGTCGAAGATTCAATCTTTACTTGGATCAACGAGGCCTACTTTAAGTTGAAAAAGGAAATCAATGACCTCGACCAAAGCAACGACGATCGGGGCGCTGACGTCTTGGAAAGGGTCTTCGAGAAGGTTGAGGAAACCCAAGTCGACATCGACAAGTCGACTGAGGCAATGATAGTGCGTGCGCAGTCCCAAATCGAAGACCTGATTGGGACTGTCGCCAAGGACATAGTGGTCGAGACACAGACGCACATCACCTCAACCTGTAAAGGGCTAGCACCAGAGAGCGTCCCTGAATCGGCCCCCAAGACCTACGCCAGTGTAGCTGCAACCAGACCCGGGCGCCGACCGGCGCTTCACTCCGTGGCGGTGACCTCAAAAGACAGTCAGGAGACTGCCGATGAGGTACTCGCCAGGGTGAAGAGGGCGGTCGACGCCAGGGGAACTGGGTTAAAAATTTGTAAGGCCAGAAAAGCCAAAGGCAGCACGGTCATCCTGGGCTGCGACACGGAGGTGGAGCGGGACAGGGTGACCGAAAGGATAGGGAGCAATGATGGTGGGCTTGTGGTAGTGCCCATGAAGAACAAGGATCCACTCGTCGTTCTCAAAGACGTTTTTGTTGATGGGGATGACGAGGACATGATCGGGGCCCTTTACACCCAAAACGCCGATGTCTTCATGGGACTACCACAGGAAGAGAGAGAAATTAAAATTAAATATAAGAAAAGGACAAGAAACCCCAAGACGTCTCACGTCGTACTGCAAATAAGGCCAAAGGTATGGCAAAGGATGACGGAGGCTGGAACCCTCTACCTGGACCTGCAAAGGGTCAGAGTGGAGGACCAGTCTCCGCTCATCCAATGCACGAAGTGCCTTGCATTCGGCCATGGCCGTAAGTTTTGCACCCAGAGTGTGGACAGGTGCAGCCACTGTGGAGACTCGCACCTGCGCGAGAAGTGCCCCGACTACTCCACGGGCGCGGAACCGCGGTGCTGTAACTGCTCGCACTCTGGACTGCAGAACATCGGCCACAATGCCTTTAGTGCCGAATGCCCGACACGCTCTAAGTGGGACTACCTGGCCAGACAAACTACGTCGTATTTATGACTCCCTCACTCATGCACACACACAACACAGAATACACACACACACGTACACACTGATATAAGAAATATATAATAAACATATACTAATATATCAAAACATGCACACAAACATAGACACGTACACGTAAATAAACAAAAGGCAAGATAACAAGGACTGCAACAATTGCATATATTTGATAATATATATATGTCGGAGACAAGAATAAACGAGAACATGAATCACAGATACAGCCAATCTGGACTACAGCCAAACACTAATCACTACTAAACGGATACGAATCAACTTAAACACCATCAGCAACCCCCCATGAGGGGATTGGGGCAACGCTCACCCCTCCGCGATGCCCTGTGGAATTCGCCACCTAGGCTAGTAATTCCCCCACTGATAAATATCGCCTCATACACACAATATAAAACACAGAGATACAATAAATCGCAAATCAAATAATAGATATGGTCGTCGCGAGATCTGAAGAGAACTGTGTCCTGTTGCCGATCGCGCCGCTTTATATAGAGTGTTCCGTAGTGTTCGATAGTGGCAAATGTTTGTATCACTTTTATTATTTGGATACCCTCACTCCGACATATATATTGTTAACAAGCAAGATAGAAAAAAGAAAGTATGAATTGAGAAAAGTAACATGCACATAAACACTAGACAGTACACAAACAAAATACACGAGTCATAAATTACGTTCCCACATGTCGGAATAAAACAGCCGAGTGAGACGTCTTGGTGAGACTAAACTGGAAGGGAATTCAAAATAGAGCAAAGACAAGTACTTATATCGGAAAGTGTATTATTAGATAGAGAAAATAACGACAGAAACGTAAAAATATACCGAGTCATAAGAATAATTACTCATAAACAAAATTAACTAAATATACTTATATAAATCAAAACCAAAGGAAGCTAAAAGATCAAGTTAAAAGTAAATTGGCATAAAAAAAAAAAAAAAAAAAAAAAAAAATAGAATTGCAATCCAACCTTAGCAATCTAGTTACTGTAGTATTAGAGGAAAATAAATTATAAGAGTTAAGAAAATTATAAGAATTAAGAAAAAAGTAATTATGTAAAATAAAAGAATAGTTAAAAATAGATACTAAACTCGTAAAAATATCTCATAGAAAGTAAACTTAAAATAGTTAATTAACGGGAATTTTACCCGACAAACGACATAAACAAATATGACAGTATGAAAAACTTAGAATGACAAGGTCCTGTCTAATGGACGGGGAAAAGCAGAGAGGTCAAATAGACCTCACAAAAAAAAAGAGAAAGAGTCAAAGTAGGTAAGGTTGCGTTAGGTTAGGTTAGGTTTCCCCCCAATCTGACCGCCCAGAACAAGGCGCGCCTCTGGCGGCCTCAGAGGGTACTGGCGGTCAGAGCGATACGTAGTTACCGCACGGTGTCGACCGAGGCAGCGTGCGCGTTGGCCGGAACACCCCCGTGGGATTTGGAGGCGGAAGTGCTCGCCGAAGTTTATCGACGGGTGGCTGAATATCGGGTGGAGAGAGGCATGCGCCCTCCGCCCGAAGAGGTACGCGAGTGGCGTGAAGCCGCCCGTCGAGCCACGATGGCTCGTTGGTCTTTCCGACTGGAGACTCCACGCGCTGGCTTTGCCGCCGTGGAGGCTCTCCAGCCGGTCATCCTCGAGTGGGCAGGGCGGCAGCACGGGACCCTTTCCTTCCGACTGACGCAGGTGCTCTCCGGGCACGGTTGCTTCGGAAAGTACCTGCACTCGGTCGCTAGGAGGGAATTGAGTCCCGCCTGCCACCACTGCGACTGCAGTGAAGACTCGGCCCAGCATACGCTGGCGATCTGCCCCGCATGGGCGTCGCAGCGCCGGGCCCTCACTGCAGTCATCGGAGGAGATCTATCGCTACCAGCCGTCATTCGCTCCATGGCCGGTAGCGATAGCAGTTTTACCGCGGTCGCAACCTTCTGCGAAGAAGTCATCTCGCAGAAGGAGGTGGCGGAGAAGGCCCAGGAGGACGACCTCCACTCGGACCCAATCCGCCGCCGGCGAACCGGGCAGCGGAGGCGCGCTCACCTGCGCCTCATGCCGCCCTGAGTGTGGCCGCGGATGGTTGGGACGGGCTTTCCCTTCCATCCGCTCTAGTGGCCGCCCGCGAGGAGGCGACGTTACGTGTGTGCCGTACGTTGCCTAAAATGAGAGGTCTCCGAAGAGGGTGCCCGCTTCTGTGCGGGCAAGCGCTGGGAGGGGTCTGGATGTCGTAATAACAGCAGTTCCCGGACTCCTCCCTCCTCAGGCGCAGAGTGGCACACCGTGTGGTTTTAGTCGGTTCGAGTCCGACACACCGCCCCGCCGCAAGCCCCGGCGCGGGTGACGGTCCGAGGGGATTTCCACACGTAAAAAAAAAAAAAAAAAGGTTAGGTTAGGTTAGGTTCGGAAGAGACTCTCCAGCCCAGCTTCCTGCAGGAAGTGGTCGAGGGCCTTTTCCCTCAGCGGGCAGAGCACACACCCCCGTCGATGGCCTACGCGGTCAGCGACGACGGGGGTAGAGAGGAGGATGCTCCACCCGTGAGGGAATCGGAGGTAGGGGCGGCTGTTCTGCGGATTCGTTCCAAGAACACCGCCCCCGGGCCGGACGGGGTACCAGCCCGAGTGATGGCCCGAGCCCTCGATCATATGTCGGACCGCCTCAGGGGAGTGTTGGACGCTAGCCTGGCGTCCGGACACTTCCCTGAGTGCTGGAAAAGCGGGAAGCTGGTCCTGCTGAAGAAGCCGGGACGGCCTGCCGATTCGGTGGCGGCCTATAGGCCCATCGTGTTGCTGGACGAGGCGGGCAAGTTGTTCGAAAGGATAATCTCTGCCCGCATCTTCCGGCACCTCATTGAGGTGGGGCCCGACCTGTCGGACGCCCAGTTCGGATTCCGAGAGGGGCGTTCGACGGTCGATGCCGTGATGCGCCTTAGGGCCGTGACCGAAGAGGCAGTATGCTGTGGCGGCGTGCTGTTGGCGGTGTCTTTAGACATCGCCAACGCATTCAATAGTCTGCCATTCAGCTGCATCGGGGAAGCACTCCAGTACCACGGGGTGCCAGAGTACCTGAGGCGGCTAGTGGCAGACTATTTGGAGGAGCGTACCGTCGTGTACGAGGACCGAGAGGGCGTCTTGAGACGGCGACCCATGTCGTGCGGCGTTCCACAGGGGTCTGTCCTTGGACCACTCCTGTGGAACGTGGGATACGACTGGGTCCTACGAGGTCGTCTCCCCCCAGGGCTGGGCGTAATTTGTTACGCCGATGACACATTGGTCACAGCCCGGGGGGCGAACTTCCAAGAGGCGGCGCGCCTGGCCACCACTGGTGTTTCTCTGGTGGTCGGGCGCATCGAGGCGCTGGGCCTTCGGGTGGCCCTGGACAAGACGGAGGCCCTGTTATTTCATGGGCCCCGTCGTGGTCCGCCCCCCGGCGCCTCCATAGAGGTCAACTCGGTCCTCGTACCGGTTCGGGCCCAGATGAAATATCTGGGTCTGATCCTCGACGGT
Organism: Diaphora mendica; assembly: GCA_949125395.1. Lineage (NCBI taxonomy): Eukaryota > Metazoa > Arthropoda > Insecta > Lepidoptera > Erebidae > Diaphora > Diaphora mendica. The sequence continues at coordinate 32,609,879 of OX421314.1, forward strand.
AGGTGGCTCTTCGACGAGCACTTCCGACAGCTTGCTCCCAAGCTGGTCGACGCTGCCTCCGCCCTTGGGCGACTTTTGCCTAATTTGGGTGGAGCCAGCGTCGCAACGAGACAGCTGTACACGGGGGTTGTCCGGTCAATGGCGCTGTACGGAGCACCGGTGTGGGTCACGGCTCTGACCGCCCAGAACAAGGCACGCCTCTGGCGGCCTCAGAGGGTACTGGCGGTCAGAGCGATACGTGGTTACCGCACGGTGTCGACCGAGGCAGCGTGCGCGTTGGCCGGGACACCCCCGTGGGATTTGGAGGCGGAAGTGCCCGCCGAAGTTTATCGACGGGTGGCTGAATATCGGGTGGAGAGAGGCATGCGCCCTCCGCCCGAAGAGGTACGCGAGTGGCGTGAAGCCGCCCGTCGAGCCACGATGGCTCGTTGGTCTTTCCGACTGGAGACTCCACGCGCTGGCTTTGCCGCCGTGGAGGCTCTCCAGCCGGTCATCCTCGAGTGGGCAGGGCGGCAGTACGGGACCCTTTCCTTCCGACTGACGCAGGTACTTTCCGGGCACGGTTGCTTCGGGAAGTACCTGCACTCGGTCGCTAGGAGGGAATTGAGTCCCGCCTGCCACCACTGCGACTGCAGTGAAGACTCGGCCCAGCATACGCTGGCGATCTGCCCCGCATGGGCGTCGCAGCGCCGGGCCCTCACTGCAGTCATCGGAGGAGATCTCTCGCTACCGGCCGTCATACGCTCCATGGCCAGCGAAGATGTCATCTCGCAGAAGGAGGTGGCGGAGAAGGCCCGGGAGGACGACCTCCACTCGGACCCGATCCGCCGCCGGCGAACCGGGCAGCGGAGGCGCGCTCACCTGCGCCTCATGCCGCCCTGAGTGTGGCCGCGGATGGTCGGGACGGGCTTTCCCTTCCATCCGCTCTAGTGGCCGCCCGCGAGGAGGCGACGTTACGTGTGTGCCGTACGTCGCCTAAAATGAGAGGTTCCCGGTAGAGGGTGCCCGCTTCTGTGCGGGCAAGCGCTGGGAGGGGTCTGGATGTCGTAATAACAGCAGTACCCGGACTCCTCCCTCCTCAGGCGCAGAGTGGCACACCGTGTGGTTTTAGTCGGTTCGAGTCCGACACACCGCCCCGCCGCAAGCTCCGGCGCGGGTGACGGTCCGAGGGGATTTCCACACGTAAAAAAAAAAAAAAAAAAAAAAAAAAAAAAAGTTAGGTTCGGAAGAGGTCCCCCCAATGTATCCCTACGTTGTCGTCGTGGTGGGGCTTGCGTGGGTCGATGATTTCTGGGGCTATGCCGGTAGAGCCACTCATGCCGGATAGGTCCAGAAGGAGACCCCAGACTAAATGGGATACGCGACGGAGTCTGATTGCAGACTGCCGCGGAGGGCACTCCAAGCGTCCCTCTGATCTAGCAGAGGGCGTATTGGAGTGCGAGTAGGTTCGAGAGGAACCTGGGGCGGGTCAGCCCACTGTTGATTCAGGGGCTGACACCCGTCGGTGGGACGGGACTAGCCACCCTGTCGCATTCCGTAACCAACAGGGGCTCAGCAACGACCTGACTGGTGGCTCCAGGAGGGTATGCTGAGAACCTGTTGGCCGGAGGGCTTGCCTTAATTGGCCGGCCCATGACAAGGATAGTCTATAACACCCGACAGCCAAGTCGTTAAAACCTGTGGATACCGGCCGACCTCCACAGTATTTAGGCTTATCCGGGTGCAGGGGGCACCGCCCGGACGGACTTTTATTTCCCCCATACTCGTGGGATTAATATATGGCAGATGATACACTTTATGAAAACACTAATACGATCGATACAATAAAAAAACAACTTGGCAAGCAAACCGGACAAAAGAGAGAGAGGGAGAGCAAAGGAAAGGGAAGGAGGAACGCCAAGGGGCAGTTCCGGAGGGCAGACGACTCCTCTACCGAGGAGGAGTCTGTGTCCGGAACGCCTACATCGGCGGGGCTCCCAGTAGTCAATCGGACTGCTGGGAGCCGAAGAACATCGGAGCGTACGCGTTCCAGGTCCAGCCACTCGTCGGATGGCGCGGGTGGTAGCTCTAATGCATCAGCATTAGAGTCTATGGACTTGGACGCAAGCGACAGCCGCAAACGCGTGCGCTCCAACGATGGCGGCAGCGACTCACGCGAAATGTTGCCGCCTAAAATAGCGAGCAGCCAGAGGGGGCGCTCACGTACCCCGGTGTCGGCCCCATCAGGTTCCGCCTTTAGTAAGGCGGAATCATATAGGCGAGCCAGGACGGACGGCGAGACTCAGGCTGAGGAGGAGATCTCCGGTCTCCTGCTAAAGATCGGAGAGTCGGTGGATGGGGATTCAGTGCCCCAAACACCGGCCTCCTTGCAGGAGAGGGCGCAGGCTGCGGTGGCCATAATTAACAAGGTGGCCACCAAGTCGGTGAACCTTAAGGGCTCCTTTGTAAGGGCCGAAGGCGGGCTAGGAAGGCTGCCGAAAAGGCAGCCCCTACCCCGCAGTCGCCACCGGTGGCAAGTGCCACCGCAAAGAAGCCGCGGAAACTGCAGCTGCCGAAAACCGCGGCGGTAGTGGTGACCGTGTCGCCGGAGGCTGCTGAAGGCGGGCTATCCTACGCGGCCCTCTTCAAGAGGGCCCGGGCTAGTCTCGCCTCATTCGGGACGACCGGTGTTAGGTTGCGCCTCGCCCAGACGGGAGCTCGAGTTCTTGAGTTCCCGGGGGCTGAAGGCGCAAAGTCGGCAGACGCGTTTGCCGAGAAGTTGAGAGGCATGTTCGCGGAAGCGGATGGTGTTAGGATCGCCAGGCCTACAAAATGCGCGGAATTGCGCATTTCGGGCCTGGACGATTCCGTGACGGCTGAGGATGTCCGCGATGCAGTTCAGGAGAGGACGAACTGCAGCGCGGAACACATCAGGGTCGGCACCATCCGCCCCGGACCGGGAGGGCTTGGTGCTGTGTGGCTCAGCTGCCCAGTAGCGGCAGCCAAAGTGCTGGGCGATGCTGGCAGGCTCCTCGTCGGCTTCGTGAGCGCCAGGATAACAGTCCTGGCGGCGAGGCCGATGAGGTGTTTTAAATGCCTGTCGGCGGGCCACACACGCACCAAGTGCAGTAGCTGCTTTGACTGCAGCGGACTTTGTTTCCGCTGTGGTCAACAGGGGCACAAGGCGGCAGAATGTTCTGCCGCCCCTCACTGCCCCATCTGTGCGGCGGCTAATAAGCCCGCCAATCATCAGATGGGGCAGGGAGGCTGCAGGCCTTCTCATGCTTCTCGGCAAGCGTCGGGGGTAAGCCAGTCGACCCAGGCTGCCTCCGACGTAATTAGTGCGTCTACGCCGACGCCCATGGAGGAGGCTGTAGAGACGATCCATTAATGGATCAAGTCTCCAGCCTCCTGGTCCAGACGAACCTCAACCACTGTGCCGCGGCGCAGGATTTATTCCTGCAAACCGTGGCGCAGTGGTCAATAGGTGTTGCCGTAGTCGCGGAGCCCTATTACGTTCCTCCCCGTCCAAACTGGATGGGTGACCGGGACGGCTCCGTGGCAGTCGTCAGCTCCACGGCGGCTCATTCCCCGCCCTTGTCGCTAAGAGACAAGGGTACTGGATATGTTGCCGCCGATTGGGGGGGGGTCACCGTTTACGGTGTATACTTCTCCCCCAACCGGAGTCTGAGTGACTTCGAGGTCTTCCTCAACACCTTGGAGACCTCGATACGGCGACTAGCGTCTGGGCACGTCCTCGTGCTGGGGGACTTCAACGCAAAGTCCATTGCGTGGGGGTCCCCCGGGACGGACGCCAAGGGCGAAGCCGTAGTGGAGTGGGCGGCTTCGGTGGGCCTCTGTTTGCTGAACAGAGGCTCCACCAACACGTGCGTGCGACAGCAGGGCGGGTCGATAGTGGACCTTTCGTTCGCTAGCCCTGCTGTTGCCGCACGAGTAAGGAACTGGTGTGTCCTGGAAGAGGTTGAGACGCTCTCGGATCATTTGTATATCCGATTTGAGCTCTCCCGGTCCCAGGGCCCCAGTAGGGGTCACACGGCGCGGCAATCATCCCGCTTTCCGCGGTGGGCTGTCGCCAAGCTCGACAGGGACCTGCTGGAGGAGGCAGCCATTATTCATTCTTGGCTGTCTCCGCAGGCCTCCACCGAGGAGGTCGACGTGGACGTGGAGGCTGGCCGTTTTCGCGATGCGATTACGCAGATTTGCGATACGGCCATGCCCCGCATCCGGAGTCGTCGGCCTCCTCGGAAGGAGGTCTACTGGTGGTCCCAGGAGCTGGCGGACCTCCGTGCGGCCTGTACCCGTGCCCGGAGGTCCTACACCCGTAGCCGGCGACGTCACCGCGGAAACGGTGAGGATGGCCGGCTTCATGAGGAGTACCGCGAAGCGCGGAAAACTCTGAAGCTGGCCATTTGCCGCGCCAAGGACGCCAAGAGAAAGGAGATGCTGGAGAGCCTCGATCGTGACCCCTGGGGTCGCCCGTATCGTGCGGTGCGTCAAAAGCTCCGCACATCGGGCCCCCCCCTTACCGAGACTCTCCAGCCCAGCTTCCTGCAGGAAGTGGTCGAGGGCCTTTTCCCTCAGCGGGCAGAGCACACACCCCCGTCGATGGCCTACGCGGTCAGAGACGACGGGGGTAGAGAGGAGGATGCTCCACCCGTGAGGGAATCGGAGGTAGGGGCGGCTGTTCTGCGGATTCGTTCCAAGAACACCGCCCCCGGGCCGGACGGGGTACCAGCCCGAGTGATGGCCCGAGCTCTCGACCATATGTCGGACCGCCTCAGGGGGGTGTTGGATGCTAGTCTAGCGTCCGGACACTTCCCTGAGTGCTGGAAATGCGGGAAGCTGGTCCTGCTGATGAAGCCGGGACGGCCTGCCGATTCGGTCGCGGCCTATAGGCCCATCGTGTTGCTGGACGAGGCGGGCAAGTTGTTCGAAAGGATAATCTCTGCCCGCATCGTCCGGCACCTCAGTGAGGTGGGGCCCGACCTGTCGGACGCCCAGTTCGGATTCCGAGAGGGGCGTTCGACGGTCGATGCCGTGATGCGCCTTAGGGCCGTGGCCGAAGAGGCAGTGTGCTGTGGCGGCGTGCTGTTGGCGGTGTCGTTAGACATCGCCAACGCATTCAATAGTCTGCCATTCAGCTGCATCGGGGAAGCACTCCAGTATCACGGGGTGCCAGAGTACCTGAGGCGGCTAGTGGCAGACTATTTGGAGGAGCGTACCGTCGTGTACGAGGACCGAGAGGGCGTCTTGAGACGGCGACCCATGTCGTGCGGCGTTCCACAGGGGTCTGTCCTTGGACCACTCCTGTGGAACGTGGGATACGACTGGGTCCTACGAGGTCGTCTCCCCCCCGGGCTGGGCGTAATTTGTTACGCCGATGACACATTGGTCACAGCTCGGGGGGCGAACTTCCAAGAGGCGGCGCGCCTGGCCACCAGGGGTGTTTCTCTGGTGGTCGGGCGCATCGAGGCGCTGGGCCTACGGGTGGCCCTGGACAAGACGGAGGCCCTGTTATTTCATGGGCCCCGTCGTGGTCCGCCCCCCGGCGCCTCCATAGAGGTCAACTCGGTCCTCGTACCGGTTCGGGCCCAGATGAAGTATCTGGGTCTGATCCTCGACGGTAGGTGGCTCTTCGACGAGCACTTCCGACAGCTTGCTCCCAAGCTGGTCGACGCTGCCTCTGCCCTTGGGCGACTTTTGCCTAATTTGGGTGGAGCCAGCGTCGCAACGAGACAGCTGTACACGGGGGTTGTCCGGTCAATGGCGCTGTACGGCGCACCGGTGTGGGTCACGGCTCTGACCGCCCAGAACAAGGCGCGCCTCTGGCGGCCTCAGAGGGTACGGGTGGCTGAATATCGGGTGGAGAGAGGCATGCGCCCTCCGCCCGAAGAGGTACGCGAGTGGCGTGAAGCCGCCCGTCGAGCCACGATGGCTCGCTGGTCTTTCCGACTGGAGACTCCACGTGCTGGCTTTGCCGCCGTGGAGGCTCTCCAGCCGGTCATCCTCGAGTGGGCAGGGCGGCAGCACGGGACCCTTTCCTTCCGACTGACGCAGGTACTTTCCGGGCACGGTTGCTTCGGGAAGTATCTGCACTCGGTCGCTAGGAGGGAACTGAGTCCCGCCTGCCACCACTGCGACTGCAGTGAAGACTCGGCCCAGCATACGCTGGCGATCTGCCCCGCATGGGCGTCGCAGCGCCGGGCCCTCACTGCAGTCCTCGGAGGAGATCTATCGCTACCGGCCGTCATTCGCTCCATGGCCGGTAGCGATAGCAGTTTTACCGCGGTCGCTACCTTCTGCGAAGAAGTCATCTCGCAGAAGGAGGTGGCGGAGAAGGCCCGGGAGGACGACCTCCACTCGGACCCGATCCGCCGCCGGCGAACCGGGCAGCGGAGGCGCGCTCACCTGCGCCTCATGCCGCCCTGAGTGTGGCCGCGGATGGTCGGGACGGGCTTTCCCCTCCATCCGCTCTAGTGGTCACCCGCGATGGGGCGACGTACGCGTGTGCCGTACGTCGCCAAATTGAGAGTCTACCAGCAGACGGTGCCCGCTTCTGTGCGGGCAGGCGCTGGGAGGGGTCCGGATGTGTTAATAACTGCAGTTCCCGGACTCCTCCCTTCACAGGCGCAGAGTGGCACACCGTGTGGTTTTAGTCGGTTCGAGTCCGACACACCGCCCCGCCGCAAGCCCCGGCGCGGGTGACGGTCCGAGGGGATTTCCACACGTAAAAAAAAAAAAAAAAAAAAAAAAAAAAAAAAAGGTTAGGTTAGGTTAGGTTCCCCCCAATGTATCCCTACGTTGTCGTCGTGGTGGGGCTTGCGTGGGTCGATGATTTCTGGGGCTATACCGGTAGAGCCACTCTTGCCGGATAGGCCCAGAAGGAGACCCCAGACTAAATGGGATACCCGACGGAGTCTGATGTCAGACTGTCGTGTGGTTGACGTGCAGACGTCATGCCGCCCTCTAAACGTCCTTCTGCTCTAGCAGAAGGCGTGTTGGAGTGCAAGGTGGTCCTCGAAAAGGAACTATGGCGAGCTCGGTGAGCACTCACCCTGCCTCCGAGCGGACAATTTAAGAGGTCTTCTTTTATTGCCCTCGCCGCCACAACGTAATCCCAGTAGGTACGTCGAGTTAGGTCATGTCTCTGACTCGACTGGGACCGTGGGTCTTGGCTTAACCGCCCGGACCGCGAGGAAGAAAACCTCTATAAAAAAGTACCCCGAATCCCGTGTTCTGGTGTGTGACCAGGGGATGCATGGCTGATGGGTAGTTCAGTCCCAAGCACACCCCCAGCCAGGGAACTGCGGACCCCTCGGTTGGGCACAAATCTTCGCTTGCCCGGGTAATGGGGATCTCTGCCCGGGTGGACTTTTAGTTCTCCCCTACTCGTGGGTTTAATTATGGAAACTGATAAATTTAATTCAAAGAATACGATCGATAACAATCAAACGAACACTGGCAAGCATACTGGAAATGAAAAACAGCGGAGAAGGAAGGCAGGGAGGAACGCCAAGGGGCAGTTCAGGAAGGCAGATGACCACTCGTCCACTGAGGAAGAATCTGCGTCTGGAACGCCTACATCGGTGGGGCTCCTGGGAGTCTATCTGACTGCTGGGAGCCGAAGAACATCGGAACGCACGCGTTCCAGATCCACCTTATCGTCGGATGACGCGGGTGGTAGTTCCAATGCTGGTGATTCCAATGATGTATTGGAACTTATGGACACGGAGGCAACCGACAGCCGCAAACGCGGGCTCTCCAGCGACGCAGCCTTGGAGATGATGCCTCCTCCTAAGGTCGCAAGCAGCCACAGAGGGAGGTCTCGCACTCCATCCTCAGCCCCGTCAGGTTCCGTCTTCAGCAAGGCGGAATCTTACAGACGAGCCAGGGCTGACGGCGAATTGCAGGCGGAGGAGGAGATCTCAGGTCTCCTGCTCAAGATCGGAGAGCCGGTGGCGGGGGACTCAGTGCCTCAATCACTGGCCTCTTTGCAGGAGAGAGCGGACGCGGCGGTGGCCATAATTCAAAAGGTGGCCACCAAGTCCGTAAACCTAAAGGGCTCTTTTGTGAGGGCCCTTAGGGACTCCTCCTCCACTATAGCGGGAGTCGTGGAGGCCCTCATAGGAGATGTGGCTCGCCTCCAGGCGGCCAACGACTGCTTGGCGGGGCAGGTGGCGGAGCTGCGTGCTCAGTTCGCCCAATTCCGGGCGGAGCGCCCCGGTCCGGCCCCGTCCACGTTGCGGCCGGCCCCGTCTGCGTCCCAGCCGGCCCCGTCTACGTACCAGCCGGCCCCGTCTACATCCCAGCCGACACCGTCTGCGTCTACATCCAGGCCGGCCCCGTCTGCGGCCCGGCCAGCCCTGTCTGCGCCCCGGCCAGCCCCGTCTGCGTCCCAGCCAGCCCCTGCTGTCCCCGGGGTACCCGACGACGTCCTGCAGCAGATGCTGCAGTACATGCTGCACGCAATGGGTAACTTGGTAGACGGAAGGATCGCGGGTCTGGAGACGAGGCTGCCCCCGGCCCCTATTGTTCGGCCGCCGCTCGCGACACCGAGGACGAGGGACGCCTCAGCGCCGACCCCGCTCCCCGTGGTGGGGGACCGAGTGACATACGCAGCGGCGACGTCAGTGCCGGGCCCTGCCACCGCGCGCAAGACGCAGCAGCGGGCGAAGGCTCCGGCCAAGAAGACTGTGCCGAAAGCGGGCCCCAAAGCGGCGGCAAGAGCTGGAGCGGAAATCCCTCCGCTCCCAACTCCAACACCTCTGCCTGGCCCCTCCACATCTGCCCCCTCCAATGAGGGTTGGCAGGTAGTAGGGGGGGCTAAGTCGAAGAAGTCCCGACAGCGAGCTAATAAGGCTGCCCAAAAGGCGGCCTCTGGCCCGCAGTCGTCGTCGGTGGCGCGGGCCGCTACGAAAAAGCCGCGGAAGCTGCAGCCGCCTAAGACCGCGGCCGTAGTGGTAACGGTGTCGCCGGAGGCGACTGCCTACGGGCTGTCCTACGCAGCCGTCTTTAAGACGGCCCGGGACAGTCTCGCCGGTGATTTCGGAGCGGCAGGGGTCCGTTTGCGCCTCGCCCAGACGGGAGCTCGAGTTTTGGAGTTCCCTGGGGCCGATGGCGCAAAAACGGCAGACGCTTTCGCCGAGAAACTGAGGGGAGTCTTCGCAGCCACGGATGGTGTGAAGATCTCCAGGCCTACGAAATGCGCGGAGCTGCGCATTTCGGGCCTGGACGACTCCGTCACTGTAGATGATGTCCGCGTTGCTATCAGAGAGAAGACGCAGTGCAACGCGGACAACATCAAGGTTGGCACCATCCGCCCCGGTCCGGGAGGACTTGGCGCTGTGTGGGTAAGTTGTCCCATGGCGTCGGCCAAAATTTTGGGCGACGCCGGCAGGCTCCTCGTTGGCTTCGTTAGCGCCAGGATCACAGTCCTGGCGGCGAGGCCGATGAGGTGCTTTAAATGCCTCACATCGGGACACACACGCGCCAAGTGCGAGAGTTGCTTTGACTGCAGCGGATTATGTTTCCGCTGCGGTGGACCGGGGCACAAGGCGGCAGAGTGTTCTGCCGCCCGTCACTGCCCCATATGTGCGGCGGGTAATAAGCCTGCCAATCACCAGATGGGGCAGGGGGGCTGCAGGCCTTCCCGCGCTTCTCGGCAGACGTCGGGGGCTAGCCTAGCGACCCAGGCTGCCTCTGACGTTGTCCGTCCGTCCACGTCGACGCCCATGGAGGAGGTTGTAGAGACGATCCATTAATGGACCACGTCTCCAACCTCCTTGTCCAGACAAACCTGAACCACTGTGCCGCGGCGCAGGATCTCTTCCTGCAAACCATGGCGCAGTGGTCGATCGGTGTTGCCGTAGTCGCGGAGCCCTACTTCGTTCCTCCCCGTCCAAACTGGATGGGTGACTGGGACGGCTCCGTGGCAGTCGTCGGTTCCGCGGCGGCTCATTCCCCGCCCTTGTCGCTAAGAGACAAGGGCTCTGGATATGTTGCCGCCGAGTGGGGGGGGATCACCGTTTACGGTGTGTACTTCTCCCCCAACCGGAGTTTGAGCGACTTCGAGGTCTTCCTTAACAGCTTGGAGACCTCGATGCGGCGATTAGCGTCTGGGCACGTCCTCGTGCTGGGGGACTTCAACGCAAAATCCATTGCGTGGGGACGGACGCCAAGGGCGAAGCCGTCGAGGAGTGGGCGGCTTCGGTGGGCCTCTGTTTGCTGAACAGAGGCTCCACCAACACGTGCGTGCGACAGCAAGGGGGGTCGATAGTGGACCTTTCGTTCGCTACCCCTGCTGTTGCCGCACGAGTAAGGAACTGGTGTGTCCTGGAAGAGGTTGAGACGCTCTCGGATCACCTGTATATCCGATTTGAGCTCTCCCGGTCCCAGGGCCCCAGTAGGGGTCACACGGCGCGGCATCCTTCCCGCTTTCCGCGGTGGGCTGTTGCCAAGCTGGACAGGGACCTACTAGAGGAGGCGGCCATTATTCATTCTTGGCTGTCTCCGCAGGCCCCGACCGAGGAGGTCGGCGTGGACCTGGGGGCTGGCCGTTTTCGCGATGCGATTACGCAGATTTGCGATACGGCCATGCCCCGCATCCAAGGTCGTCGGCCTCCGCGGAAGGAGGTCTACTGGTGGTCCCAGGAGTTGGTCCCAAGCTGGTCGATGCTGCCTCCGCCCTTGGGCGACTTTTGCCCAATCTGGGTGGAGCCAGCGTCACAACGCGACACCTCTACACGGGGGTGGTCCGGTCGATGGCGCTGTACGGTGCACCGGTGTGGGTGGCGGCTCTGACTGCCCTAAATAAGGCTCGCCTCTGGCGGCCTCAGAGGGTACTGGCAGTCAGAGCCATACGCGGATACCGCACGGTGTCGACCGAGGTGGCGTGCGCCCTGGCCGGAACACCCCCATGGGATTTGGAGGCGGAAGTGCTCGCCGAAGTTTATCGACGGGTGGCTGAATATCGGGCGGAGTATGGCTATCGCCCTCCGCCCGAAGAGGTACGCGACTGGCGTGAAGCCGCCCGTCGAGCCACGATGGCTAGATGGTCGTTCCGGCTGGAGACTCCACGCGCTGGCTTTGCCGCCGTGGAGGCTCTCCAGCCGGTCATCCTCGAGTGGGCAGGGCGGCAGCACGGGACCCTTTCCTTCCGACTGACGCAGGTCCTTTCCGGGCATGGTTGCTTCGGGAAGTACCTGCACTCGGTCGCTAGGAGGGAATTGAGTCCCGCCTGCCACCACTGCGACTGCAGTGAGGACTCGGCCCAGCATACGCTGGCGATTTGCCCCGCTTGGGCGTCGCAGCGCCGGGCCCTCACTGCAGTCATCGGAGGAGATCTCTCGCTACCGGCCGTCATACGCTCCATGGCCGGTAGCGACAGCAGTTTTACCGCGGTCGCAACCTTCTGCGAAGACGTAATTTCGCAGAAGGAGGTGGCGGAGAAGGCCCGGGAGGATGATATCCACTCGGACCCAATCCGCCGCCGGCGAACCGGGCGGCGGAGGCGCGCCTATCAGCGCCTCATGCCGCCCTGAGTGTAGCCGCGGATGGTCGGGACGGGCTTTCCCTTCCATCCGCTCTAGTGGCCTCCCGCGAGGAGGCGACGTTACGCGTGTGCCGTACGTCGCCTAAATTGAGATTTTAACAGCTGACGGTGCCCGCTACTGTGCGGGCAAGCGCTGGGAGGGGTCCGGACGTGTTAATAACTGCAGTTCCCGGATTCCTCCCTTCACAGGCGCAGAGTGGCACACCGTGTGGTTTTAGTCGGTTCGAGTCCGACACACCGCCCCGCCGCAAGCCCCGGTGGGGTGACGGTCCGAGGGGATTTCCACAGGTAAAAAAAAAAAAAAAAAAAAAAAAAAAGGTTAGGTTAGGTTAGGTTAGGTTTTTTTTTTTTTTTTTTTTTTTTAGTGAGGTCTTTTAGACCTCGTCGCTTTTCCCCGTCCATGGCGAGACAGGACCTTGTTATAGCATGTGTTTTTATTTATGTAGTTATTTGTTTTGTTCAGACTCGCACCAAGTGCCTCTCACTTGTCTTCTCATTTTAGCTTTTGTTTTATTTTGTTGCGATTTATTTATATCAAATTATACTTATTGTTTCTAAAGAATGACATATTTTAATTATTTACATAGTTTCTAAGTTCTGATTTGGTTTAACAGTTTAATTAATTAATTTTCTAAAGTTTTATATATTTACTATTCATTACTTCTTTTCTTCCAATAATTACTGTTCCTTCTGGATTAATCTTTCTTCTTATTTTATCTATCTGTATACCTATATATTTATATATCTGTTTAGCTGCAGCATGTTCCAGTTCTGTCCTCTTCGATGTTTTCTGTTACCAAAATTAGATCTGCGACCGTGTTATTTATGACTCAATTTGTTTTTTATTTTTGTCTGTAAGTGAATGAAGTTTATGTGTCAGTGTTTTTGTTTTTATTGTCAATATAATATATATAGACTATTATATATATTTATTGCAATTTCTTGTGCTGTTTTTTATTTTACTTGTTTGTGTGTATGTCCAGTGTTTGTGAGCGTGTATAGGTTAGGTTAGGTTAGGTTAGGTTAGGTTAGGTTACCCCCCAATGTATCCCTACGTTGTCGTCGTGGTGGGGCTTGCGTGGGTCGATGATCTCTGGGGCTATGCCGGTAGAGCCACTCATGCCGGATGGGTCCAGAGGGAGACCCCAGACTAAATGGGATACCAGACGGAGTCTGATTGCAGACTGCCGAGGAGGGCACTCCAAGCGTCCCTCTGATCTAGCAGAGGGCGTATTGGAGTGCGAGTAGAGGGCGAGCTCGGTGAGCACTAACCCTGCCTCCGAGCGGGCAACTTAAGAGGTACTCTTATGTTGCCCTCGCCGCAGCATCGTAATCCCAGTACTGGGACCGAGGGTCTTGGCTTAACCGCCCGGACCGCGAGGAAGAAAACCTCTATAAAAAATTACCCCGAATCCCGTGTTCTGGTGTGTGACCAGGGGATGCATGGCTGATGGGTAGTTCAGTCGCAAGCACACCCCCAGCCAGGGACCTGCGGACCCCTCGGTTGGGCACAAATTTACGCTTGCCCGGGTACTGGGGATCTCTGCCCGGGTGGACCATTAGTTCTCCCCTACTCGTGGGTCTCACATGGATTCTCTTAAAAATATAAAACTTAAAACAAACGAATTGGATATAAACAAAACGACTACTGGCAACCCAAATGGACTTGAACAGCAAGCGGAAAAGAAGAAAGTGGCGAGGAATGCCAAGGGGCAGTTCCAAAAGGCGGACGTTCACTCGTCCACCGAGGAACTTGCTGCGGCGTCCGGAACGCCTAGTTCGGTGGGGCTCCCAGAGGTCGATCTGACTGCTGGGAGCCAAAAAAGATCGGATCGACTGCGCTCGAAGTCCGTTATTCCGACCACCTCCAGCGGCTCCGGTGCGACGACTGTCGCAATGGATGTCGTGGAGGTGGGTATCGGTGATAGCCGGAAGCGCGGACTTACGGGCGCGGACGTGGAAGCGGCCCAGGAGTGCCTGCCTCCCAAAGTGCCTACTAGCCACAGAGGGAGGTCATGCTCTCCAATCTCGGCTACGCCAGGCTCCGCCTTTTCTAGGGCGGAAATGTACAGGCGAGCCAGGGCGGAGGGAGAAACCGTAGTGGAGGAGGAGATCGCTGATCTCTTGCAGAGAATCCGGGAGCCGGCAGTGGAGGATCCTGCACCGGTGTCTCTGCAGGAGAGAGCGAACGTGGCTGTGGCCATTATAAATAAAGTGGCCACAAAATCCACGAACCTTAAGGGTTCCTTCGTCAAGGCCCTTAAGGACTCCTCCTCCGCAGTGGCGGGGGTCGTAGGCACCCTAATTGGAGATGTGGCTCGCCTCCAGGCGGCCAATGACAGATTGACGGGGCAGGTGGCCGAGCTTAGCGCTCAGTTCGCCCAATTCCGGTCGGAGCGTTCTGGGCGTGAGGCCGCGGCCCCGGCCCCGTCTGCGTCGCGGCCGGCTCCGTCTGCGTCGCGGTCGGCCCCGTCTGCGTCGCGTCCGGCCCCGTCTGCGTCGCGGCCGGCCCCGCCTGCGTCGCAGCCGGTCCTCACTGTCCCTGGGGTATCTGACGCCTTAGTGCAGCAGATCCTCATGGCGGTGGGGAATTTGGTGGACGGACGTCTGGCTGGTCTGGAGGCGGGGCTGCCGCCGGCCCCTGTCATTAGGCCGCCGCTCGCGAGCCCGAAGTCGAAGGGCACCTCGGCGCCGACCGAACTGCCCGTGGTGGGAGGTCGCGTCACCTACGCGGCAGCGACATCGGCGTCGGCTCCTGCGGCGGCCCAGAAGCCACGAAAGGGAGCCAAGGCAAAGGCGGCTGCCCCGAAGCCGGTGCCTGAGACGACGGCAAAGGCTGGAGCGCAGGCTCCGCTCTCCACTCCAACGACTGCCCCTGGCCCCTCTACTTCTGCCCCCTCCAATGAGGGTTGGCAGGTAGTAGGGGGGTCTAAGAAGTCCCGAAGGAGGGCCAAAAAGGCTGCCCAAAAGGCGGCCTCTACCCCGCAGGCGCCACCGGTGACAGAGGTCACCAAGAAGACGAAGCCGCGGAAACTGCAGCCGCCGAAGACCGCGGCGGTAGTAGTGACCGTGTCGCCGGAGGCGGCTGAAGGCGGGCTGTCCTACGCGGCCCTCTTCAAGAGGGCTCGGGCTAGTCTCGCCACCTTCGGGACAACAGGGGTGAGATTGCGCCTCGCCCAGACGGGAGCTCGAGTCCTCGAGTTCCCCGGGGCTGAGGGCGCAAAGTCGGCAGACGCATTTGCCGAGAAGTTGCGAGAAGTGTTCGCGGAAACGGACGGTGTAAGAATCGCCAGGCCTATAAAGTGCGCGGAATTGCGCATTTCGGGCCTGGACGATTCTGTCACGGCCGAGGATGTCCGCGTTGCAGTCCAGGAGAAGACTGGCTGCAGCGCTGATAACATCAAGGTCGGCACCGTTCGTACCGGTCCGGGAGGGCTTGGTGCGGTGTGGCTCAGCTGCCCAGTAGCGGCAGCCAAAGTGCTGGGCGATGCTGGCAGGCTCCTCGTCGGCTTTGTGAGCGCCAGGATAACAGTCCTGGCGGCAAGGCCGATGAGGTGTTTTAAATGCCTGTCGGCGGGCCACACACGCACCAAGTGCAGTAGTTGCTTCGACTGCAGCGGACTTTGCTTCCGCTGTGGTCAACAGGGGCACAAGGCGGCAGAGTGTTCTGCCGCCCCTCACTGCCCCATCTGTGCGGCGGCTAATAAGCCCGCCAATCATCAGATGGGGCAGGGAGGCTGCAGGCCTTCTCGTGCTTCTCGGGAAGCGTCGGGGGTAAGCCAGTCGACCCAGGCTGCCTCCGGCGTAACTAGTGCGTCTATGCCGACGCCCATGGAGGAGGCTGTAGAGACGATCCACTAATGGATCAAGTCTCCAGCCTCCTGGTCCAGACGAACCTGAACCACTGTGCCGCGGCGCAGGATTTATTCCTGCAAACCATGGCGCAGTGGTCAATAGGTGTTGCCGTAGTCGCGGAGCCCTACTACGTTCCTCCCCGTCCAAACTGGATGGGTGACCGGGACGGCTCCGTGACAGTCGTCAGCTCCACGGCGGCTCATTCCCCGCCCTTGTCGCTAAGAGACAAGGGTACTGGATATGTTGCCGCCGATTGGGGGGGGGTCACCGTTTACGGTGTATACTTCTCCCCCAACCGGAGTCTGAGTGACTTCGAGGTCTTTCTCAACACCTTGGAGACCTCGATACGGCGACTAGCGTCTGGGCACGTCCTCGTGCTGGGGGACTTCAACGCAAAGTCCATTGCGTGGGGGTCCCCCGGGACGGACGCCAAGGGCGAAGCCGTAGTGGAGTGGGCGGCTTCGGTGGGCCTCTGTTTGCTGAACAGAGGCTCCACCAACACGTGCGTGCGACAGCAGGGCGGGTCGATAGTGGACCTTTCGTTCGCTACCCCTGCTGTTGCCGCACGAGTAAGGAACTGGTGTGTCCTGGAAGAGGTCGAGACGCTCTCGGATCATTTGTATATCCGATTTGAGCTCTCCCGGTCCCAGGGCCCCAGTAGGGGTCACACGGCGCGGCATCCATCCCGTTTTCCGCGGTGGGCTGTTGCCAAGCTCGACAGGGACCTGCTGGAGGAGGCAGCCATTATTCATTCTTGGCTGTCTCCGCAGGCCTCGGCCGAGGAGGTCGACGTGGACGCTGGGGCTGGCCGTTTTCGCAATGCGATTACGCAGATTTGCGATACGGCCATGCCCCGCATCCGGAGTCGTCGGCCTCCACGGAAGGGGGTCTACTGGTGGTCCCAGGAGTTGGCGGACCTCCGTGCGGCCTGTACCCGTGCCCGGAGGTCCTACACCCGCAGCCGGCGACGTCACCGCGGAAACGGTGAGGATGACCAGCTTCATGAGGAGTACCGCGAAGCGCTGAAAACTCTGAAGCTGGCCATTTGCCGCGCCAAGGACGCGAAAAGAAAGGAGATGCTGGAGAGTCTCGATCGTGACCCCTGGGGTCGCCCGTATCGTGCGGTGCGTCAAAAGCTCCGCACGGCGGGCCCCCCCCTTACCGAGACTCTCCAGCCCAGCTTCCTGCAGGAAGTGGTCGAGGGCCTTTTCCCTCAGCGGGCGGAGCACACACCCCCGTCGATGGCCTACTCGGTCAGAGACGACGGGGGTAGAGAGGAGGATGCTCCACCCGTGAGGGAATCGGAGGTAGGGGCGGCTGTTCTGCGGATTCGTTCCAAGAACACCGCCCCCGGGCCGGACGGGATACCAGCCCGAGTGATGGCCCGAGCCCTCGACCATATGTCGGACCGCCTCAGGGAAGTGTTGGATGCTAGCCTAGCGTCCGGACACTTTCCTGAGTGCTGGAAATGCGGGAAGCTGGTCCTGTTGAAGAAGCCGGGACGGCCTGCCGATTCGGTCGCGGCCTATAGGCCCATCGTGTTGCTGGACGAGGCGGGCAAGTTGTTCGAAAGGATAATCTCTGCCCGCATCGTCCGGCACCTCAGTGAGGTGGGGCCCGACCTGTCGGATGCCCAGTTCGGATTCCGAGAGGGGCGTTCGACGGTCGATGCCGTGATGCGCCTTAGGGCCGTGACCGAAGAGGCAGTGTGCTGTGGCGGCGTGCTGTTGGCGGTGTCGTTAGACATCGCCAACGCATTCAATAGTCTGCCATTCAGCTGCATCGGGGAAGCACTCCAGTATCACGGGGTGCCAGAGTACCTGAGGCGGCTAGTGGCAGACTATTTGGAGGAGCGTACCGTCGTGTACGAGGACCGAGAGGGCGTCTTGAGACGGCGACCCATGTCGTGCGGCGTTCCGCAGGGGTCTGTCCTTGGACCACTCCTGTGGAACGTGGGATACGACTGGGTCCTACGAGGTCGTCTCCCCCCCGGGCTGGGCGTAATTTGTTACGCCGATGACACATTGGTCACAGCTCGGGGGGCGAACTTCCAAGAGGCGGCGCGCCTGGCCACCACGGGTGTTTCTCTGGTGGTCGGGCGCATCGAGGCGCTGGGCCTTCGGGTGGCCCTGGACAAGACGGAGGCCCTGCTGTTTCATGGGCCCCGTCGTGGTCCGCCCCCCGGCGCCTCCATAGAGGTCAACTCGGTCCTCGTACCGGTTCGGGCCCAGATGAAGTATCTGGGTCTGATCCTCGACGGTAGGTGGCTCTTCGACGAGCACTTCCGACAGCTTGCTCCCAAGCTGGTCGACGCTGCCTCTGCCCTTGGGCGACTTTTGCCTAATTTGGGTGGAGCCAGCGTCGCAACGAGACAGCTGTACACGGGGGTTGTCCGGTCAATGGCGCTGTACGGCGCACCGGTGTGGGTCACGGCTCTGACCGCCCAGAACAAGGCGCGCCTCTGGCGGCCTCAGAGGGTACTGGCGGTCAGAGCGATACGTGGTTACCGCACGGTGTCGACCGAGGCAGCGTGCGCGTTGGCCGGAACACCCCCGTGGGATTTGGAGGCGGAAGTGCTCGCCGAAGTTTATCGACGGGTGGCTGAATATCGGGTGGAGAGAGGCATGCGCCCTCCGCCCGAAGAGGTACGCGAGTGGCGTGAAGCCGCCCGTCGAGCCACGATGGCTCGTTGGTCTTTCCGACTGGAGACTCCACGCGCTGGCTTTGCCGCCGTGGAGGCTCTCCAGCCGGTCATCCTCGAGTGGGCAGGGCGGCAGCACGGGACCCTTTCCTTCCGACTGACGCAGGTACTCTCCGGGCACGGCTGCTTCGGAAAGTACCTGCACTCGGTCGCTAGGAGGGAATTGAGTCCCGCCTGCCACCACTGCGACTGCAGTGAAGACTCGGCTCAGCACACGCTGGCGATTTGCCCCGCTTGGGCGTCGCAACGCCGGGCCCTCACTGCAGTCATCGGAGGAGATCTCTCGCTACCGGCCGTCATACGCTCCATGGCCGGTAGCGACAGCAGTTTTACCGCGGTCGCAACCTTCTGCGAAGATGTAATCTCGCAGAAGGAGGTGGCGGAGAAGGCCCGGGAGGACGACCTCCACTCGGACCCGATCCGCCGCCGGCGAACCGGGCAGCGGAGGCGCGCTCACCTGCGCCTCATGCCGCCCTGAGTGTGGCCGCGGATGGTCGGGACGGGCTTTCCCTTCCATCCGCTCTAGTGGCCACCCGCGAGGAGGCGACGTTACGCGTGTGCCGTACGTCGCCTAAAAGGAGAGGTTATGGAGAGGGTGCCCGCTTCTGTGCGGGCAAGCGCTGGGAGGGGTCTGGACGGCGTAATAACAGCAGTTCCCGGACTCCTCCCTTTACAGGCGCAGAGTGGCACACCGTGTGGTTTTAGTCGGTTCGAGTCCGACACACCGCCCCGCCGCAAGCCCCGGCGCGGGTGACGGTCCGAGGGGATTTCCACACGTAAAAAAAAAAAAAAAAAAAAAAAAAGGTTAGGTTAGGTTAGGTTAGGTTTTTTTTTTTTTTTTACGTGGTGGAATGCATTTACGCACTTCGCTCGCCTCCCGCGGGGGCAGGGGGTTCGCTTCGTGTGGGACTCCTGACCTCAGAGAGAAGCCAGACTACCCACTAAACCACCACGGTGTTCCTCCTTCACCTAATCCGAGCCACGGGATAGTTTGCTCACCGCGACTCGGCTAGGGACGCCCTTTGATGTCGGGCTCTTCTCCTGAATGCACCCCGGAAACACAGAAGGGCGCATTCCGCCACATTAGCATGGGGCGGCAGATCCCCCGACCCACCGCCCGTGGCCACTCTCACCCAGGGACGCGTGCGAACTTCGCCCGCCGGCATCCCTCCCCGGGACGCGTGCGAACTCCGCCCGCCGGCGTCCCCGTGGCCCGCGGGGCGAAAGAGCGAGCCCAGCCCACTCCCGCCCCAGCAGAGCCCCTCCTCTTGGCCGCCATCAGCCGCGAGGCGACGGCAGCCCGACACTCATCGCCGCCGGCCATAGCCGGAGCCACAGCCTACGGCGAGAGGTCTGCTTTTTACGACTTTGCTGTCGGGTTTTAGAGTCTTTTCCTTGACGCGGGCCGGCCAGTTAAGGCAAGCCCTCCGGCCAACAGGTTCTCAGCTACCCTCCTGTAGCCACCAGTCAGGTCATAGTTGAGCCCCTGTTGGTTACGGAACGCGAGAGGGTGGCGAAGCCTCTCTCACCGACGGTGGCACTAGTGCCTGTCAGCCCCTGAGTCAACAGTGGGCCGATCCGCCCCTCGATCCCGCCGAGCCCTGAAAAGGGCTGCTGCGGATCCCACCCCGCGACCCCCTCGTGCAATGGGGTCAAGCCCTGAAAAGGGCTGTCGGGTTATTGGTCAGACGGCCAGCATACAGAGCTCCTGAGAGTCAGAGTATCCTGACCGCCTGTCCAGGGCGCACCAGCCTCCACGCTTCTGCTCCCCAGGACCGGAGCCCAAAGGGGGAAGAAACGCGAAAGCCAACGTGGAGGTTACCCGACGCCGCGCCCCAGGTTTTTTTTTTTTTTTTTTTTTTTTTTTTTTTACGTGGTGGAATGCATTTACGCACTTCGCTCGCCTCCCGCGGGGGCAGGGGGTTCGCTTCGTGTGGGACTCCTGACCTCGAAGAGAGGCCAGACTACCCACTAAACCACCACGGTGTTCCTCCTTCACCTAATCCGAGCCACGGGATAGTTTGCTCACCGCGACTCGGCTAGGGACGCCCTTTGTTGTCGGGCTCTTCTCCTGAATGCACCCCGGAAACACAGAAGGGCGCATTCCGCCACATTAGCATGGGGCGGCAGATCCCCCGATCCACCGCCCGTGGCCACTCTCACCCAGGGACGCGTGCGGACTTCGCCCACCGGCATCCCTCCCCGGGACGCGTGCGAACTCCGCCCGCCGGCGTCCCCGTGGCCCGCGGGGCGAAAGAGCGAGCCCAGCCCACTCCCGCCCCAGCAGAGCCCCTCCTCTTGGCCGCCATCAGCCGTGAGGCGACGGCAGCCCGACACTCATCGCCGCCGGCCATAGCCGGAGCCACAGCCTACGGCGAGAGGTCTGCTTTTTACGACTTTGCTGTCGGGTTTTAGAGTCTTTTCCTTGACGCGGGCCGGCCAGTTAAGGCAAGCCCTCCGGCCAACAGGTTTTCAGCATACCCTCCTGGAGCCACCAGTCAGGTCACTGTTGAGCCCCTGTTGGTTACGGAACGCGAGAGGGTGGCTAGGCCTCTCTCGCCGACGGTGGCACTAGTGCCTGTCAGCCCCTGAGTTAACAGTGGGCCGACCCGCCCCTCGATCCCGCCGAGCCCTGAAAAGGGCTGCTGCGGATCCCACCCCGCGACCCCCTCGTGCAATGGGGTACGCTAGCCCTGAAAAGGGCTGTCGGGTTATTGGTCAGACGGCCAGCATACAGAGCTCCTGAGAGTCAGAGTATCCTGACCGCCTGTCCAGGGCGCACCAGCCTCCACGCTTCTGCTCCCCAGGACCGGAGCCCAAAGGGGGAAGAAACGCGTAAGCCAACGTGGAGGTTACCCGACGCCGCGCCCCCCGCGCCCCAGGTTAGGTTAGGTTAGGTTAGGTTAGGTTAGGTTAGGTTCCGCGGTCGCCCCCGTCAGGTTCCCCCTTTTGTAGGGCGGAGTCCTACAGGCGGACTCGAGCGGACGGCGAATTCCAAGCGGAGGAGGAGATAGCAGATCTCCTGCTGAAGATCAAGGAGCCGACGGTGGGGGATTCTGTGCCCCAAACACCGTCCTCCATGCAGGAGAGAGCGGACGCGGCGGTGGCTATTATCCACAAGGTGGCCACCAAGTCCGTCAACCTTAAGGGCCCGTTTGTGAGGGCCCTTAAGGACTCCTCCTCTGCCTTAGCGGGAGTCGTCGAATCTCTCGCAGGGGACGTGGCTCGCCTCGAGGCGGCCAACGGCCGCTTGACGGAGCAGGTGGCCGGGCTCAGCGCTCAATTTGCCGTCTTTCGGGCGGAGTGCTCTGAGCGTGAGGCCCCTGTCCCGTCTGCGTCCCAGCCGGCCCTGGCCCCGTCTACATGCCGGCCGGCCCCGTCTGCGTCCCGGCCGGCCCCGTCTGAGCCGCCGCCTCCGCCTGCGTTGCGGCGGGCCCCGTCTGTGTCCCAGCCTGCCCCGTGTACGTCGCAGTCAGCCCCTGCTGTCCCCGGGGTATCCGACGACGTCCTGCAGCAGATGCTGCAGCAGATCCTCGTCTCGGTGGGGAATCTGGTGGACGGTCGTCTGGCTGGCCTGGAAGAAAGGCTGCTTCCCGCCCCTATTCTTCGGCCGCCGCTCGCGGCGCCGAAGACGAGGGTCACCTCGGCGCCGGCCTCGCTTCCCGTGGTGGGGGGTCGCGTGTCGTACGCGGCGGCGACGTCTGTGCCGGGCACTGCCTTCACGCGCAAGACGCAGCAGCGGGCGAAGGCTGCGGCCAAGACGGCTGCGCCGCAGCCGACGCCCAAGACGGTGGCAACGTCTGGAGCGGAGTTCCCTCCGCTCCCCACTCCAACACCTCTGCCTGGCCCTTCCACATCCGCCCCCTCTGATGAGGGTTGGCAAGTAGTTGGAGGGGCCAAGCTGTCAAAGAAGGCCAAGAAGCGGGCCAAGAAGGCTGCCCAAAAGGCGGCCTCTGGCCCGCAGTCGTCATCGGTGGCAAGGACCACTCCAAAGAAGCCGCGGAAGTTGCAGCCGCCTAAGACCGCGGCTGTAGTGGTCACGGTGTCACCGGAGGCGGCAAGTGGGGGACTGTCCTACGCGGCCGTCTTTAAGACGGCCCGGGACTGTCTCGCCCCAGATTTTGGAGCGGCAGGGGTCCGCTTGCGCCTTGCCCAGACGGGAGCTCGGATCCTCGAGTTCCCTGGGGCCGATGGCGCAAAGACGGCGGACACCTTCGCCGAGAGGCTACGGGAAGTATTTTCCAACACGGATGGTGTCAAGGTCGCCAGGCCCACGAAGTGCGCGGAGCTGCGCATTTCGGGCCTAGACGACTCCGTCACTGTGGATGACGTCCGCGTTGCTATAAGAGAGAAGACGAAGTGCAACGCGGACAACATCAGGGTAGGCACCATCCGCCCCGGTCCGGGAGGACTTGGCGCTGTCTGGGTCAGTTGTCCCGTGGCGTCAGCCAAAGTTTTGGACGACGCCGGCAGGCTGCTCATCGGTTTCGTGAGCGCCAGGATCACAGTCCTGGCTGCGAGACCGATGAGGTGTTTCAAATGCCTGGCCGCGGGACACACCCGAGTGAAGTGTGACAGCTGCTTTGACTGCAGTGGACTTTGCTTCCGCTGTGGTCGACCGGGGCACAAGGCGGCAGAGTGCTCTGCCGCCCCCCACTGCCCTGTGTGTGCGGCGGGTAATAAGCCTGCCAATCACCAGATGGGGCAGGGGGGCTGCAAGCCTTCCCGCGCTTCTCGGCAGACGTCGGGGGCTAGCCTAGCGACCCAGGCTGCCTCTGACGTTGCCCATTCGTCAACATTGACGCCAATGGAGGGGGTTGTAGAAACGATCCAGTAATGGATCAAATCTGCAACCTCCTTGTCCAGACGAACCTGAACCACTGTGCCGCGGCGCAGGATCTATTCCTGCAAACCATGGCGCAGTGGTCAATAGGTGTTGCCGTAGTCGCGGAGCCCTATTTCGTTCCTCCCCGTCCAAACTGGATGGGTGACTGGGACGGCTCCGTGGCAGTCGTCGGTTCCGCGGCGGCTCATTCCCCGCCCTTGTCGCTTAGAGACAAGGGCTCTGGATATGTTGCCGCCGAGTGGGGGGGGATCACCGTTTACGGTATTTACTTCTCCCCCAATCGGAGTTTGAGCGACTTTGAGGTCTTCCTTAACAGCTTGGAGACCTCGATGCGGCGATTAGCGTCTGGGCACGTCCTCGTGCTGGGGGACTTCAACGCAAAGTCCATTGCGTGGGGGTCTCCCGGGACGGACGCCAAGGGCGAAGCCGTTGAGGAGTGGGCGGCTTCGGTGGGCCTCTGTTTGCTGAACAGAGGCTCCACCAACACGTGCGTGCGACAGCAAGGGGGGTCGATAGTGGACCTTTCGTTCGCTACCCCTGCTGTGGCCGCACGAGTAAGGAACTGGTGTGTCCTGGAAGAGGTCGAGACGCTCTCGGATCATTTATATATCCGATTCGAGCTCTCCCGGTCCCAGGGCCCCAGTAGGGGTCACACGGCGCGGCATTCATCCCGCTTTCCGCGGTGGGCTGTCGCCAAGCTCGATAGGGACCTACTAGAGGAGGCGGCCATTGTTCAATCTTGGCTGTCTCCGCAGGCCCCGACCGGGGAGGTCGGCGTGGACGTGGGGGCTGGCCGTTTTCGCGATGCGATTACGCAGATTTGCGATACGGCCATGCCCCGCGTCCAAGGTCGTCGGCCTCCCCGGAAGGAGGTCTACTGGTGGTCCCAGGAGTTGGCGGACCTCCGTGCGGCTTGTACTCGTGCCCGGAGGTCCTACACCCGCAGCCGGCGACGTCACCGTGGAGACGGTGGCGGGGACCAGCTTCATGAGGAGTACCGCGAAGCGCGGAAAACTCTGAAGCTGGCCATTTGCCGCGCCAAGGACGAGAAAAAGAAGGAGATGCTGGAGAGTCTCGACCGTGACCCCTGGGGTCGCCCATATCGTGCGGTGCGACAGAGGCTCCGCACGTCGGGCCCCCCCCTTACCGAGACTCTCCAGCCCAGCTTCCTGCAGGAAGTGGTCGAGGGCCTTTTCCCTGAGCGGGCGGAGCACACACCCCCGTCGATGGCCTATGCGGTCATAGATGACGGGGGTAGAGAGGACTATGTGCCGCCCGTTAGGGAATCGGAGGTTGGGGCGGCTGTTCTTCGGATCCGTTCCAAGAACACCGCCCCCGGGCCGGACGGGGTTCCAGCCCGAGTGATGGCCCGAGCCCTCGACCATATGTCGGACCGCCTCAGGGAGGTGTTGGACGCTAGCCTGGCGTCCGGACGCTTCCCTGAGTGCTGGAAATGCGGGAAGCTGGTCCTATTGAGCAAGCCGGGACGGCCTGCCGATTCGGTCGCGGCCTATAGACCCATCGTGTTGCTGGACGAGGCGGGTAAACTTTTTGAGAGGATACTCTCTGCCCGCATCGTCCGGCACCTCTGCGAGGTGGGGCCCGACCTGTCGGACGCCCAATTCGGATTCCGAGAGGGGCGTTCGACGGTCGATGCCGTGATGCGCCTTAGGGCCGTGACCGAAGAGGCAGTGAGCTGTGGCGGCGTGGTGTTGGCGGTGTCCTTGGACATCGCCAACGCCTTCAATAGTCTGCCATTTAGCTGCATCAGGGAAGCACTCCACTACCACGGGGTGCCAGAGTACCTGAGGCGGCTAGTGGCAGACTATTTAGAGGAGCGTACCGTCGTGTACGAGGACCGAGAGGGCGTCTTGAGACGGCGACCCATGTCGTGCGGCGTTCCGCAGGGGTCTGTCCTTGGACCACTCCTGTGGAACGTGGGGTACGACTGGGTCCTACGAAGTCGTCTGCCTCCCGGACTGGGCGTAATTTGTTACGCCGATGACACACTTGTCACAGCCCGGGGGGCGAACTTCCAAGATGCGGCGCGGCTGGCCACCAGGGGTGTTTCTCTGGTGGTCGGGCGCATCGAGGCGCTGGGCTTACGGGTGGCACTGGACAAGACGGAGGCCCTATTGTTCCATGGGCCCCGTCGTGGTCCACCCGCCGGCGCCTCCATAGAGGTCAACTCGGTCCTCGTACCGGTTCGGGCCCAGATGAGGTATCTGGGCCTGATCCTCGACGGTAGGTGGCTCTTCGACGAGCACTTCCGACAGCTTGGTCCAAAGCTGGTCGACGCTGCCTCCGCCCTTGGGCGACTTTTGCCCAATTTGGGTGGAGCCAGCGTCGCAACACGACACCTCTACACGGGGGTGGTCCGGTCGATGGCGCTGTATGGTGCACCGGTGTGGGTGGCGGCTCTGACTGCCCTAAATAAGGCCCGCCTCTGGCGGCCTCAGAGGGTATTGGCAGTCAGAGCCATACGCGGATACCGCACGGTGTCGACCGAGGCGGCGTGCGCATTGGCCGGAACACCCCCGTGGGATTTGGAGGCGGAAGTGCTCGCCGAAGTTTATCGACGGGTGGCTGGATATCGGGCGGAGTATGGCTATCGCCCTCCGCCCGAAGAGGTACGCGAATGGCGTGAAGCCGCTCGTCGAGCCACTATGGACAGATGGTCGTTCCGGCTGGAGACTCCACGCGCTGGCTTTGCCGCCGTGGAGGCTCTCCAGCCGGTCATCCTCGAGTGGGCAGGGCGGCAGCACGGGACCCTTTCCTTCCGACTGACGCAGGTCCTTTCCGGGCACGGTTGCTTCGGGAAGTACCTGCACTCGGTCGCTAGGAGGGAATTGAGTCCCGCCTGCCACCACTGCGACTGCAGTGAGGACTCGGCCCAGCATACGCTGGCGATTTGCCCCGCTTGGGCGTCGCAGCGCCGGGCCCTCACTGCAGTCATCGGAGGAGATCTCTCGCTACCGGCCGTCATACGCTCCATGGCCGGTAGCGACAGCAGTTTTACCGCGGTCGCAACCTTCTGCGAAGATGTAATCTCGCAGAAGGAGGTGGCGGAGAAGGCCCGGGAGGATGATATCCACTCGGACCCAATCCGCCGCCGGCGAACCGGGCGGCGGAGGCGCGCCTATCTGCGCCTCATGCCGCCCTGAGTGTGGCCGCGGATGGTCGGGACGGGTTTTCCCCTCCATCCGCTCTAGTGGCCACCCGCGAGGGGGCGACGTACGCGTGTGCCGTACGTCGCCTACTTAGATAGTCCATCAGGTGACGGTGCCCGCTTCTGTGCGGGCAAGCGCTGGGGGGTGTCCGGATGTGTTAATATCAGCAGTTCCCGGATTCCTCCCTTTCACAGGCGCAGAGTGGCACACCGTGTGGTTTTAGTCGGTTCGAGTCCGACACACCGCCCCGCCGTAAACCCCGGTGGGGTGACGGTCCGATGGGATTTCCACACGATAAAAAAAAAAAAAAAAAAAAAAAAAAAAGGTTCCGCGGTCGCGGCCCGACCTGTCGGATGCCCAGTTCGGATTCCGAGAGGGGCGTTCGACGGTCGATGCCGTGATGCGCCTTAGGGCCGTGACCGAAGAGGCAGTGTGCTGTGGCGGCGTGCTGTTGGCGGTGTCGTTAGACATCGCCAACGCATTCAATAGTCTGCCATTCAGCTGCATCGGGGAAGCACTCCAGTATCACGGGGTGCCAGAGTACCTGAGGCGGCTAGTGGCAGACTATTTGGAGGAGCGTACCGTCGTGTACGAGGACCGAGAGGGCGTCTTGAGACGGCGACCCATGTCGTGCGGCGTTCCACAGGGGTCTGTCCTTGGACCACTCCTGTGGAACGTGGGATACGACTGGGTCCTACGAGGTCGTCTCCCCCCCGGGCTGGGCGTAATTTGTTACGCCGATGACACATTGGTCACAGCTCGGGGGGCGAACTTCCAAGAGGCGGCGCGCCTGGCCACCACGGGTGTTTCTCTGGTGGTCGGGCGCATCGAGGCGCTGGGCCTTCGGGTGGCCCTGGACAAGACGGAGGCCCTGCTGTTTCATGGGCCCCGTCGTGGTCCGCCCCCCGGCGCCTCCATAGAGGTCAACTCGGTCCTCGTACCGGTTCGGGCCCAGATGAAGTATCTGGGTCTGATCCTCGACGGTAGGTGGCTCTTCGACGAGCACTTCCGACAGCTTGCTCCCAAGCTGGTCGACGCTGCCTCTGCCCTTGGGCGACTTTTGCCTAATTTGGGTGGAGCCAGCGTCGCAACGAGACAGCTGTACACGGGGGTTGTCCGGTCAATGGCGCTGTACGGCGCACCGGTGTGGGTCACGGCTCTGACCGCCCAGAACAAGGCGCGCCTCTGGCGGCCTCAGAGGGTACTGGCGGTCAGAGCGATACGTGGTTACCGCACGGTGTCGACCGAGGCAGCGTGCGCGTTGGCCGGAACACCCCCGTGGGATTTGGAGGCGGAGGTGCTCGCCGAAGTTTATCGACGGGTGGCTGAATATCGGGTGGAGAGAGGCATGCGCCCTCCGCCCGAAGAGGTACGCGAGTGGCGTGAAGCCGCCCGTCGAGCCACGATGGCTCGTTGGTCTTTCCGACTGGAGACTCCACGCGCTGGCTTTGCCGCCGTGGAGGCTCTCCAGCCGGTCATCCTCGAGTGGGCAGGGCGGCAGCACGGGACCCTTTCCTTCCGACTGACGCAGGTACTTTCCGGGCACGGTTGCTTCGGGAAGTACCTGCACTCGGTCGCTAGGAGGGAACTGAGTCCCGCCTGCCACCACTGCGACTGCAGTGAAGACTCGGCCCAGCATACGCTGGCGATCTGCCCCGCGTGGGCGTCGCAGCGCCGGGCCCTCACTGCAGTCATCGGAGGAGATCTCTCGCTACCGGCCGTCATACGCTCCATGGCCGGTAGCGACAGCAGTTTTACTGCGGTCGCAACCTTCTGCGAAGATGTAATCTCGCAGAAGGAGGTGGCGGAGAAGGCCCGGGAGGACGACCTCCACTCGGACCCAATCCGTCGCCGGCGAACCGGGCAGCGGAGGCGCGCTCACCTGCGCCTCATGCCGCCCTGAGTGTGGCCGCGGATGGTCGGGACGGGCTTTCCCTTCCATCCGCTTTAGTGGCCGCCCGCGAGGAGGCGACGTTACGTGTGTGCCGTACGTCGCCTAAAATGAGAGGATAACATCAGAGGGTGCCCGCTTCTGTGCGGGCAAGCGCTGGGAGGGGTCTGGATGGCGTAACAACAGCAGTTCCCGGACTCCTCCCTCCTCAGGCGCAGAGTGGCACACCGTGTGGTTTTAGTCGGTTCGAGTCCGACACACCGCCCCGCCGCAAGCCCCGGCGTGGGCGACGGTCCGAGGGGATTTCCACACGTTAAAAAAAAAAAAAAAAAAAAAAAGGTTCCGCGGTCGCAACCTTCTGCGAAGATGTAATCTCGCAGAAGGAGGTGGCGGAGAAGGCCCGGGAGGACGATGTCCACTCGGACCCAATCCGCCGCCGGCGAACCGGGCGGCGGAGGCGCGCCTATCAGCGCCTCATGCCGCCCTGAGTGTGGCCGCGGATGGTCGGGACGGGCTTTCCCCTCCATCCGCTCTAGTGGCCTCCCGCGAGGGGGCGACGTACGCGTGTGCCGTACGTCGCCTAATTGAGAGGATACCAGCAGACGGTGCCCGCTTCTGTGCGGGCAGGCGCTGGGTGGGGTCCGGATGTGTTAATAACTGCAGTTCCCGGACTCCTCCCTTCACAGGCGCAGAGTGGCACACCGTGTGGTTTTAGTCGGTTCGAGTCCGACACACCGCCCCGCCGCAAGCCCCGGTGGGGTGAGGGTCCGAGGGGATTTCCACACGTAAAAAAAAAAAAAAAAAAAAAAAAAAAAAGGTTAGGTTAGGTTAGGTTAGGTTAGGTTTTTTTTTTTTTTTTTTTTTTTTTTTTTTTTTTTTTATTTGTTATCCCTTGGGATAACGCTGCTTTCCCCAGTCCATAGTAACGACAGGACCTTTTCTACTTGTTGTATATTATTTACAGTTCGTTGATGTGTTTCGCACCAAGTGCCTCCCATCCGTCTCTTAGCTTTAGTTAAATTTTTCTATTTTCTATTAAAGATTTCTTCTATTATTATTGTACAGATTTTACAGCACAGCATTATTTCTAAAATTTTAAAATACGTCATTACTTTCTTAAATTCTCTTTTATTTATTTATTAATATCCTTTTAATATCTTTATGCAACCATTCTAAATATAGTCAAAATAATTTCCAATGCAAAGTTTATCTTATGTTATTTAATGATTGTGTAAATTTCCAATTAATTATCGAGGTGTTATACTGATCAGTTATTTTACTATTTATGTATATTGTTTCATATTAGGTTATTTTCTATCTGATGCTATTCATGCTTAGTTTTCTTTTTAGTTATACTTTTTCTTTGTTTAAATTTGCTGTATTACTTCTAGTTTTGTTCTCCAGTATTCTTTATTTGTGGTTTTCCCATCTGCGAGGCCACGGTATTTGTGACTTGTGTAATTTGTTTTGTGTTCTTGTCTTTATCCAGTGTTTTTGTGAGTGTTTTGTTTTTGTGTGATTTTGTTATTTGTTGTTTTAATCTATGTGTGCGTGATTTAAATGTCTAAAAGTGATGTTCGTGTCTGTATATGTTTTTTATTTTTAGCATTAATTCCGCCTTTGTTATCAACAATCTATTTATATGCTTAAATATAAACAATTATTATAAGCCCGGTCGTGAATTATTTGTTATGCTGTTTATTTTAGTTGTGTGTGCGTGTTCAGTGTTTGTGTGCATGTTATGATGTCTCCGTATATATTCACCATATACTTTCAATATCTGTGTGTGTTCGTGTGTGTGTGTTTCTGTGTCGTGTGTGTATGAATGAGTATGTCACGAGTATGCCGTGGTTAGCCTCGCCAGATAGTCCCATTTTTGGCGGACTGGGCACTCAGCGCTGAAGGCGTTGTGCCCCGTGCTGCTCAGCTTCTCACCCTGGCAGTTGCAGCAGTTTGGTTCCGCACCACAGGCAGCGTCCGGGCATTCGGCCCTTAGGTGGGGCCCGCCACAATGGCTGCAGTTTGGTGTAGTTGTGGTGCAGAACCTCTTGCTGTGCCCGTATCCCAGACACAGGGAGCACTGCACTAGAGGGGACTGGTCCGCAACCTTGATCGGTTGTAGATCGACATGCAGCCTCCCTGTGTCTAGGGCACGGGACCAAATCGCTGGGGAGACCCTGAGCACCACGTGGCACGTGTGGGGATTTTTGGCTCTCCTCCTGTATTGGACCGTTAGCCTGTCCTGATCCGGTGTCAGGTCCCGGAATATCTCCCGGTTCCTGCACCTCAAGGCCCTCACTAGGTCCTCGTCCGTTTGGGTCTTTTGGACGCCGTATAGCACCAGGAGGGGATCCCTATTTTTTACCTCCTCCACTACCAGATCTTTGCCTTTTTCTGTCAATCTTTTTTGGGCCTTTTTTCTATCCTCTTCTGTTTTGTACCCTATTATCACTTTCCTGTCCTTGGCTTTTCTTATCTTTTCTACCTTGATCCAGCCCTCATCCTCACTTGCAGCCTTTCTTAATCTCTCTATTACCTGCTCCCCTGTGTCCATCTCGTCCTTAGACGTAACGACCACAGAGTGCAGGGTCTTCCTCTCCGGAAGCTGGGCTTCAGGGCGGCTCGTCACTATCCCCGCATAAGTCATGGTTGGTGTTTCTTTTTTCTCCCTCTCCTTTTCCCTATCATCTTGCTTTTCTATTCTTTCCTTTATTTGTTCTAGAATTTTTCAATTTTCCGTCAGGCGGATCCGGACGAAAGTGGTGTCGTTCGACGGGTAATTAACAGGGCTATCTAAATATGTATAAATGATAATGAGGAAAACAAAGGCTATCGAATTAATCGACAAAAACCTCAAAAATGACTAAAATTGAAATTTAAATATCGGATTTCTAAGGTCCTATTTACCAGATTTGATTAAAAGAGGTGTTGTTAGATAGGTCGTGACGCGAGCTATCTAGGTATGTATGATTTATTGTTCCCAAAAAATGAGGGGGCAAGTTATTCAAAGAAAATCTCAGAAAATTTTCGAAAAAGCGGTAAATTGAGTTTTATATGTTGAAAATTTACTACTTCTATTAACCAGATCTTAATAAAAGAGGTGTTATTAGATAGGCCTTGACGAGTTCTATCTAAATATATATAATTAAAAATTTCGAAAATAAATTTCGAAGAGTTATGAGCCAAGAGCTTTGAAAAATTCCTTAAAAATACCGAAAGTCAAAATGAATGTGGAAATTTAGCAACTTCTATTTATCCAACCTATATAAAGGAGGTGTTATTAGATAGGCCTTGATGAGGGCTATCTATATCTGTAACTATGTCAAGTTTGTGGTGAAGTGTTATCGAATAATTCGACAAAACCTCGAAAATTTAGCAATTTAGAAATTCAAAATTTTTCTAAGTCCAGAAATTAAAATTTTTCTTTGTTTTTTCAGGTTATTTTCTTCCCACGGGACGCAGGAGTGTCTACAAAGATGATATCAACAAAAAACAACGATACTAGCAGCTGTTTTCAATGAAAATTTCGCACAAATGTTCCAAATGTTCACCCCTAAGGTAGACTTTGGAAAGTAAACAAACAATACCGAAAATTTTATAAGTCAATTTCCCAATTTTCCGTCAGGCGGATCCGGACGAAAGTGGTGTCGTTCGACGGGTAATTAACAGGGCTATCTAAATATGTATAAATGATAATGAGGAAAACAAAGGCTATCGAATTAATCGACAAAAACCTCAAAAATGACTAAAATTGAAATTTAAATATCGGATTTCTAAGGTCCTATTTACCAGATTTGATTAAAAGAGGTGTTGTTAGATAGGTCGTGACGCGAGCTATCTAGGTATGTATGATTTATTGTTCCCAAAAAATGAGGGGGCAAGTTATTCAAAGAAAATCTCAGAAAATTTTCGAAAAAGCGGTAAATTGAGTTTTATATGTTGAAAATTTACTACTTCTATTAACCAGATCTTAATAAAAGAGGTGTTATTAGATAGGCCTTGACGAGTTCTATCTAAATATATATAATTAAAAATTTCGAAAATAAATTTCGAAGAGTTATGAGCCAAGAGCTTTGAAAAATTCCTTAAAAATACCGAAAGTCAAAATGAATGTGGAAATTTAGCAACTTCTATTTATCCAACCTATATAAAGGAGGTGTTATTAGATAGGCCTTGATGAGGGCTATCTATATCTGTAACTATGTCAAGTTTGTGGTGAAGTGTTATCGAATAATTCGACAAAACCTCGAAAATTTAGCAATTTAGAAATTCAAAATTTTTCTAAGTCCAGAAATTAAAATTTTTCTTTGTTTTTTCAGGTTATTTTCTTCCCACGGGACGCAGGAGTGTCTACAAAGATGATATCAACAAAAAACAACGATACTAGCAGCTGTTTTCAATGAAAATTTCGCACAAATGTTCCAAATGTTCACCCCTAAGGTAGACTTTGGAAAGTAAACAAACAATACCGAAAATTTTATAAGTCAATTTCCCAATTTTCCGTCAGGCGGATCCGGACGAAAGTGGTGTCGTTCGACGGGTAATTAACAGGGCTATCTAAATATGTATAAATGATAATGAGGAAAACAAAGGCTATCGAATTAATCGACAAAAACCTCAAAAATGACTAAAATTGAAATTTAAATATCGGATTTCTAAGGTCCTATTTACCAGATTTGATTAAAAGAGGTGTTGTTAGATAGGTCGTGACGCGAGCTATCTAGGTATGTATGATTTATTGTTCCCAAAAAATGAGGGGGCAAGTTATTCAAAGAAAATCTCAGAAAATTTTCGAAAAAGCGGTAAATTGAGTTTTATATGTTGAAAATTTACTACTTCTATTAACCAGATCTTAATAAAAGAGGTGTTATTAGATAGGCCTTGACGAGTTCTATCTAAATATATATAATTAAAAATTTCGAAAATAAATTTCGAAGAGTTATGAGCCAAGAGCTTTGAAAAATTCCTTAAAAATACCGAAAGTCAAAATGAATGTGGAAATTTAGCAACTTCTATTTATCCAACCTATATAAAGGAGGTGTTATTAGATAGGCCTTGATGAGGGCTATCTATATCTGTAACTATGTCAAGTTTGTGGTGAAGTGTTATCGAATAATTCGACAAAACCTCGAAAATTTAGCAATTTAGAAATTCAAAATTTTTCTAAGTCCAGAAATTAAAATTTTTCTTTGTTTTTTCAGGTTATTTTCTTCCCACGGGACGCAGGAGTGTCTACAAAGATGATATCAACAAAAAACAACGATACTAGCAGCTGTTTTCAATGAAAATTTCGCACAAATGTTCCAAATGTTCACCCCTAAGGTAGACTTTGGAAAGTAAACAAACAATACCGAAAATTTTATAAGTCAATTTCCCAATTTTCCGTCAGGCGGATCCGGACGAAAGTGGTGTCGTTCGACGGGTAATTAACAGGGCTATCTAAATATGTATAAATGATAATGAGGAAAACAAAGGCTATCGAATTAATCGACAAAAACCTCAAAAATGACTAAAATTGAAATTTAAATATCGGATTTCTAAGGTCCTATTTACCAGATTTGATTAAAAGAGGTGTTGTTAGATAGGTCGTGACGCGAGCTATCTAGGTATGTATGATTTATTGTTCCCAAAAAATGAGGGGGCAAGTTATTCAAAGAAAATCTCAGAAAATTTTCGAAAAAGCGGTAAATTGAGTTTTATATGTTGAAAATTTACTACTTCTATTAACCAGATCTTAATAAAAGAGGTGTAATTAGATAGGCCTTGACGAGTTCTATCTAAATATATATAATTAAAAATTTCGAAAATAAATTTCGAAGAGTTATGAGCCAAGAGCTTTGAAAAATTCCTTAAAAATACCGAAAGTCAAAATGAATGTGGAAATTTAGCAACTTCTATTTATCCAACCTATATAAAGGAGGTGTTATTAGATAGGCCTTGATGAGGGCTATCTATATCTGTAACTATGTCAAGTTTGTGGTGAAGTGTTATCGAATAATTCGACAAAACCTCGAAAATTTAGCAATTTAGAAATTCAAAATTTTTCTAAGTCCAGAAATTAAAATTTTTCTTTGTTTTTTCAGGTTATTTTCTTCCCACGGGACGCAGGAGTGTCTACAAAGATGATATCAACAAAAAACAACGATACTAGCAGCTGTTTTCAATGAAAATTTCGCACAAATGTTCCAAATGTTCACCCCTAAGGTAGACTTTGGAAAGTAAACAAACAATACCGAAAATTTTATAAGTCAATTTCCCAATTTTCCGTCAGGCGGATCCGGACGAAAGTGGTGTCGTTCGACGGGTAATTAACAGGGCTATCTAAATATGTATAAATGATAATGAGGAAAACAAAGGCTATCGAATTAATCGACAAAAACCTCAAAAATGACTAAAATTGAAATTTAAATATCGGATTTCTAAGGTCCTATTTACCAGATTTGATTAAAAGAGGTGTTGTTAGATAGGTCGTGACGCGAGCTATCTAGGTATGTATGATTTATTGTTCCCAAAAAATGAGGGGGCAAGTTATTCAAAGAAAATCTCAGAAAATTTTCGAAAAAGCGGTAAATTGAGTTTTATATGTTGAAAATTTACTACTTCTATTAACCAGATCTTAATAAAAGAGGTGTTATTAGATAGGCCTTGACGAGTTCTATCTAAATATATATAATTAAAAATTTCGAAAATAAATTTCGAAGAGTTATGAGCCAAGAGCTTTGAAAAATTCCTTAAAAATACCGAAAGTCAAAATGAATGTGGAAATTTAGCAACTTCTATTTATCCAACCTATATAAAGGAGGTGTTATTAGATAGGCCTTGATGAGGGCTATCTATATCTGTAACTATGTCAAGTTTGTGGTGAAGTGTTATCGAATAATTCGACAAAACCTCGAAAATTTAGCAATTTAGAAATTCAAAATTTTTCTAAGTCCAGAAATTAAAATTTTTCTTTGTTTTTTCAGGTTATTTTCTTCCCACGGGACGCAGGAGTGTCTACAAAGATGATATCAACAAAAAACAACGATACTAGCAGCTGTTTTCAATGAAAATTTCGCACAAATGTTCCAAATGTTCACCCCTAAGGTAGACTTTGGAAAGTAAACAAACAATACCGAAAATTTTATAAGTCAATTTCCCAATTTTCCGTCAGGCGGATCCGGACGAAAGTGGTGTCGTTCGACGGGTAATTAACAGGGCTATCTAAATATGTATAAATGATAATGAGGAAAACAAAGGCTATCGAATTAATCGACAAAAACCTCAAAAATGACTAAAATTGAAATTTAAATATCGGATTTCTAAGGTCCTATTTACCAGATTTGATTAAAAGAGGTGTTGTTAGATAGGTCGTGACGCGAGCTATCTAGGTATGTATGATTTATTGTTCCCAAAAAATGAGGGGGCAAGTTATTCAAAGAAAATCTCAGAAAATTTTCGAAAAAGCGGTAAATTGAGTTTTATATGTTGAAAATTTACTACTTCTATTAACCAGATCTTAATAAAAGAGGTGTTATTAGATAGGCCTTGACGAGTTCTATCTAAATATATATAATTAAAAATTTCGAAAATAAATTTCGAAGAGTTATGAGCCAAGAGCTTTGAAAAATTCCTTAAAAATACCGAAAGTCAAAATGAATGTGGAAATTTAGCAACTTCTATTTATCCAACCTATATAAAGGAGGTGTTATTAGATAGGCCTTGATGAGGGCTATCTATATCTGTAACTATGTCAAGTTTGTGGTGAAGTGTTATCGAATAATTCGACAAAACCTCGAAAATTTAGCAATTTAGAAATTCAAAATTTTTCTAAGTCCAGAAATTAAAATTTTTCTTTGTTTTTTCAGGTTATTTTCTTCCCACGGGACGCAGGAGTGTCTACAAAGATGATATCAACAAAAAACAACGATACTAGCAGCTGTTTTCAATGAAAATTTCGCACAAATGTTCCAAATGTTCACCCCTAAGGTAGACTTTGGAAAGTAAACAAACAATACCGAAAATTTTATAAGTCAATTTCCCAATTTTCCGTCAGGCGGATCCGGACGAAAGTGGTGTCGTTCGACGGGTAATTAACAGGGCTATCTAAATATGTATAAATGATAATGAGGAAAACAAAGGCTATCGAATTAATCGACAAAAACCTCAAAAATGACTAAAATTGAAATTTAAATATCGGATTTCTAAGGTCCTATTTACCAGATTTGATTAAAAGAGGTGTTGTTAGATAGGTCGTGACGCGAGCTATCTAGGTATGTATGATTTATTGTTCCCAAAAAATGAGGGGGCAAGTTATTCAAAGAAAATCTCAGAAAATTTTCGAAAAAGCGGTAAATTGAGTTTTATATGTTGAAAATTTACTACTTCTATTAACCAGATCTTAATAAAAGAGGTGTAATTAGATAGGCCTTGACGAGTTCTATCTAAATATATATAATTAAAAATTTCGAAAATAAATTTCGAAGAGTTATGAGCCAAGAGCTTTGAAAAATTCCTTAAAAATACCGAAAGTCAAAATGAATGTGGAAATTTAGCAACTTCTATTTATCCAACCTATATAAAGGAGGTGTTATTAGATAGGCCTTGATGAGGGCTATCTATATCTGTAACTATGTCAAGTTTGTGGTGAAGTGTTATCGAATAATTCGACAAAACCTCGAAAATTTAGCAATTTAGAAATTCAAAATTTTTCTAAGTCCAGAAATTAAAATTTTTCTTTGTTTTTTCAGGTTATTTTCTTCCCACGGGACGCAGGAGTGTCTACAAAGATGATATCAACAAAAAACAACGATACTAGCAGCTGTTTTCAATGAAAATTTCGCACAAATGTTCCAAATGTTCACCCCTAAGGTAGACTTTGGAAAGTAAACAAACAATACCGAAAATTTTATAAGTCAATTTCCCAATTTTCCGTCAGGCGGATCCGGACGAAAGTGGTGTCGTTCGACGGGTAATTAACAGGGCTATCTAAATATGTATAAATGATAATGAGGAAAACAAAGGCTATCGAATTAATCGACAAAAACCTCAAAAATGACTAAAATTGAAATTTAAATATCGGATTTCTAAGGTCCTATTTACCAGATTTGATTAAAAGAGGTGTTGTTAGATAGGTCGTGACGCGAGCTATCTAGGTATGTATGATTTATTGTTCCCAAAAAATGAGGGGGCAAGTTATTCAAAGAAAATCTCAGAAAATTTTCGAAAAAGCGGTAAATTGAGTTTTATATGTTGAAAATTTACTACTTCTATTAACCAGATCTTAATAAAAGAGGTGTTATTAGATAGGCCTTGACGAGTTCTATCTAAATATATATAATTAAAAATTTCGAAAATAAATTTCGAAGAGTTATGAGCCAAGAGCTTTGAAAAATTCCTTAAAAATACCGAAAGTCAAAATGAATGTGGAAATTTAGCAACTTCTATTTATCCAACCTATATAAAGGAGGTGTTATTAGATAGGCCTTGATGAGGGCTATCTATATCTGTAACTATGTCAAGTTTGTGGTGAAGTGTTATCGAATAATTCGACAAAACCTCGAAAATTTAGCAATTTAGAAATTCAAAATTTTTCTAAGTCCAGAAATTAAAATTTTTCTTTGTTTTTTCAGGTTATTTTCTTCCCACGGGACGCAGGAGTGTCTACAAAGATGATATCAACAAAAAACAACGATACTAGCAGCTGTTTTCAATGAAAATTTCGCACAAATGTTCCAAATGTTCACCCCTAAGGTAGACTTTGGAAAGTAAACAAACAATACCGAAAATTTTATAAGTCAATTTCCCAATTTTCCGTCAGGCGGATCCGGACGAAAGTGGTGTCGTTCGACGGGTAATTAACAGGGCTATCTAAATATGTATAAATGATAATGAGGAAAACAAAGGCTATCGAATTAATCGACAAAAACCTCAAAAATGACTAAAATTGAAATTTAAATATCGGATTTCTAAGGTCCTATTTACCAGATTTGATTAAAAGAGGTGTTGTTAGATAGGTCGTGACGCGAGCTATCTAGGTATGTATGATTTATTGTTCCCAAAAAATGAGGGGGCAAGTTATTCAAAGAAAATCTCAGAAAATTTTCGAAAAAGCGGTAAATTGAGTTTTATATGTTGAAAATTTACTACTTCTATTAACCAGATCTTAATAAAAGAGGTGTTATTAGATAGGCCTTGACGAGTTCTATCTAAATATATATAATTAAAAATTTCGAAAATAAATTTCGAAGAGTTATGAGCCAAGAGCTTTGAAAAATTCCTTAAAAATACCGAAAGTCAAAAT
The DNA here is from genome assembly GCA_949125395.1 of Diaphora mendica. NCBI lineage: Eukaryota > Metazoa > Arthropoda > Insecta > Lepidoptera > Erebidae > Diaphora > Diaphora mendica. The sequence continues at coordinate 32,648,175 of OX421314.1, forward strand.
GAATGTGGAAATTTAGCAACTTCTATTTATCCAACCTATATAAAGGAGGTGTTATTAGATAGGCCTTGATGAGGGCTATCTATATCTGTAACTATGTCAAGTTTGTGGTGAAGTGTTATCGAATAATTCGACAAAACCTCGAAAATTTAGCAATTTAGAAATTCAAAATTTTTCTAAGTCCAGAAATTAAAATTTTTCTTTGTTTTTTCAGGTTATTTTCTTCCCACGGGACGCAGGAGTGTCTACAAAGATGATATCAACAAAAAACAACGATACTAGCAGCTGTTTTCAATGAAAATTTCGCACAAATGTTCCAAATGTTCACCCCTAAGGTAGACTTTGGAAAGTAAACAAACAATACCGAAAATTTTATAAGTCAATTTCCCAATTTTCCGTCAGGCGGATCCGGACGAAAGTGGTGTCGTTCGACGGGTAATTAACAGGGCTATCTAAATATGTATAAATGATAATGAGGAAAACAAAGGCTATCGAATTAATCGACAAAAACCTCAAAAATGACTAAAATTGAAATTTAAATATCGGATTTCTAAGGTCCTATTTACCAGATTTGATTAAAAGAGGTGTTGTTAGATAGGTCGTGACGCGAGCTATCTAGGTATGTATGATTTATTGTTCCCAAAAAATGAGGGGGCAAGTTATTCAAAGAAAATCTCAGAAAATTTTCGAAAAAGCGGTAAATTGAGTTTTATATGTTGAAAATTTACTACTTCTATTAACCAGATCTTAATAAAAGAGGTGTTATTAGATAGGCCTTGACGAGTTCTATCTAAATATATATAATTAAAAATTTCGAAAATAAATTTCGAAGAGTTATGAGCCAAGAGCTTTGAAAAATTCCTTAAAAATACCGAAAGTCAAAATGAATGTGGAAATTTAGCAACTTCTATTTATCCAACCTATATAAAGGAGGTGTTATTAGATAGGCCTTGATGAGGGCTATCTATATCTGTAACTATGTCAAGTTTGTGGTGAAGTGTTATCGAATAATTCGACAAAACCTCGAAAATTTAGCAATTTAGAAATTCAAAATTTTTCTAAGTCCAGAAATTAAAATTTTTCTTTGTTTTTTCAGGTTATTTTCTTCCCACGGGACGCAGGAGTGTCTACAAAGATGATATCAACAAAAAACAACGATACTAGCAGCTGTTTTCAATGAAAATTTCGCACAAATGTTCCAAATGTTCACCCCTAAGGTAGACTTTGGAAAGTAAACAAACAATACCGAAAATTTTATAAGTCAATTTCCCAATTTTCCGTCAGGCGGATCCGGACGAAAGTGGTGTCGTTCGACGGGTAATTAACAGGGCTATCTAAATATGTATAAATGATAATGAGGAAAACAAAGGCTATCGAATTAATCGACAAAAACCTCAAAAATGACTAAAATTGAAATTTAAATATCGGATTTCTAAGGTCCTATTTACCAGATTTGATTAAAAGAGGTGTTGTTAGATAGGTCGTGACGCGAGCTATCTAGGTATGTATGATTTATTGTTCCCAAAAAATGAGGGGGCAAGTTATTCAAAGAAAATCTCAGAAAATTTTCGAAAAAGCGGTAAATTGAGTTTTATATGTTGAAAATTTACTACTTCTATTAACCAGATCTTAATAAAAGAGGTGTTATTAGATAGGCCTTGACGAGTTCTATCTAAATATATATAATTAAAAATTTCGAAAATAAATTTCGAAGAGTTATGAGCCAAGAGCTTTGAAAAATTCCTTAAAAATACCGAAAGTCAAAATGAATGTGGAAATTTAGCAACTTCTATTTATCCAACCTATATAAAGGAGGTGTTATTAGATAGGCCTTGATGAGGGCTATCTATATCTGTAACTATGTCAAGTTTGTGGTGAAGTGTTATCGAATAATTCGACAAAACCTCGAAAATTTAGCAATTTAGAAATTCAAAATTTTTCTAAGTCCAGAAATTAAAATTTTTCTTTGTTTTTTCAGGTTATTTTCTTCCCACGGGACGCAGGAGTGTCTACAAAGATGATATCAACAAAAAACAACGATACTAGCAGCTGTTTTCAATGAAAATTTCGCACAAATGTTCCAAATGTTCACCCCTAAGGTAGACTTTGGAAAGTAAACAAACAATACCGAAAATTTTATAAGTCAATTTCCCAATTTTCCGTCAGGCGGATCCGGACGAAAGTGGTGTCGTTCGACGGGTAATTAACAGGGCTATCTAAATATGTATAAATGATAATGAGGAAAACAAAGGCTATCGAATTAATCGACAAAAACCTCAAAAATGACTAAAATTGAAATTTAAATATCGGATTTCTAAGGTCCTATTTACCAGATTTGATTAAAAGAGGTGTTGTTAGATAGGTCGTGACGCGAGCTATCTAGGTATGTATGATTTATTGTTCCCAAAAAATGAGGGGGCAAGTTATTCAAAGAAAATCTCAGAAAATTTTCGAAAAAGCGGTAAATTGAGTTTTATATGTTGAAAATTTACTACTTCTATTAACCAGATCTTAATAAAAGAGGTGTTATTAGATAGGCCTTGACGAGTTCTATCTAAATATATATAATTAAAAATTTCGAAAATAAATTTCGAAGAGTTATGAGCCAAGAGCTTTGAAAAATTCCTTAAAAATACCGAAAGTCAAAATGAATGTGGAAATTTAGCAACTTCTATTTATCCAACCTATATAAAGGAGGTGTTATTAGATAGGCCTTGATGAGGGCTATCTATATCTGTAACTATGTCAAGTTTGTGGTGAAGTGTTATCGAATAATTCGACAAAACCTCGAAAATTTAGCAATTTAGAAATTCAAAATTTTTCTAAGTCCAGAAATTAAAATTTTTCTTTGTTTTTTCAGGTTATTTTCTTCCCACGGGACGCAGGAGTGTCTACAAAGATGATATCAACAAAAAACAACGATACTAGCAGCTGTTTTCAATGAAAATTTCGCACAAATGTTCCAAATGTTCACCCCTAAGGTAGACTTTGGAAAGTAAACAAACAATACCGAAAATTTTATAAGTCAATTTCCCAATTTTCCGTCAGGCGGATCCGGACGAAAGTGGTGTCGTTCGACGGGTAATTAACAGGGCTATCTAAATATGTATAAATGATAATGAGGAAAACAAAGGCTATCGAATTAATCGACAAAAACCTCAAAAATGACTAAAATTGAAATTTAAATATCGGATTTCTAAGGTCCTATTTACCAGATTTGATTAAAAGAGGTGTTGTTAGATAGGTCGTGACGCGAGCTATCTAGGTATGTATGATTTATTGTTCCCAAAAAATGAGGGGGCAAGTTATTCAAAGAAAATCTCAGAAAATTTTCGAAAAAGCGGTAAATTGAGTTTTATATGTTGAAAATTTACTACTTCTATTAACCAGATCTTAATAAAAGAGGTGTTATTAGATAGGCCTTGACGAGTTCTATCTAAATATATATAATTAAAAATTTCGAAAATAAATTTCGAAGAGTTATGAGCCAAGAGCTTTGAAAAATTCCTTAAAAATACCGAAAGTCAAAATGAATGTGGAAATTTAGCAACTTCTATTTATCCAACCTATATAAAGGAGGTGTTATTAGATAGGCCTTGATGAGGGCTATCTATATCTGTAACTATGTCAAGTTTGTGGTGAAGTGTTATCGAATAATTCGACAAAACCTCGAAAATTTAGCAATTTAGAAATTCAAAATTTTTCTAAGTCCAGAAATTAAAATTTTTCTTTGTTTTTTCAGGTTATTTTCTTCCCACGGGACGCAGGAGTGTCTACAAAGATGATATCAACAAAAAACAACGATACTAGCAGCTGTTTTCAATGAAAATTTCGCACAAATGTTCCAAATGTTCACCCCTAAGGTAGACTTTGGAAAGTAAACAAACAATACCGAAAATTTTATAAGTCAATTTCCCAATTTTCCGTCAGGCGGATCCGGACGAAAGTGGTGTCGTTCGACGGGTAATTAACAGGGCTATCTAAATATGTATAAATGATAATGAGGAAAACAAAGGCTATCGAATTAATCGACAAAAACCTCAAAAATGACTAAAATTGAAATTTAAATATCGGATTTCTAAGGTCCTATTTACCAGATTTGATTAAAAGAGGTGTTGTTAGATAGGTCGTGACGCGAGCTATCTAGGTATGTATGATTTATTGTTCCCAAAAAATGAGGGGGCAAGTTATTCAAAGAAAATCTCAGAAAATTTTCGAAAAAGCGGTAAATTGAGTTTTATATGTTGAAAATTTACTACTTCTATTAACCAGATCTTAATAAAAGAGGTGTTATTAGATAGGCCTTGACGAGTTCTATCTAAATATATATAATTAAAAATTTCGAAAATAAATTTCGAAGAGTTATGAGCCAAGAGCTTTGAAAAATTCCTTAAAAATACCGAAAGTCAAAATGAATGTGGAAATTTAGCAACTTCTATTTATCCAACCTATATAAAGGAGGTGTTATTAGATAGGCCTTGATGAGGGCTATCTATATCTGTAACTATGTCAAGTTTGTGGTGAAGTGTTATCGAATAATTCGACAAAACCTCGAAAATTTAGCAATTTAGAAATTCAAAATTTTTCTAAGTCCAGAAATTAAAATTTTTCTTTGTTTTTTCAGGTTATTTTCTTCCCACGGGACGCAGGAGTGTCTACAAAGATGATATCAACAAAAAACAACGATACTAGCAGCTGTTTTCAATGAAAATTTCGCACAAATGTTCCAAATGTTCACCCCTAAGGTAGACTTTGGAAAGTAAACAAACAATACCGAAAATTTTATAAGTCAATTTCCCAATTTTCCGTCAGGCGGATCCGGACGAAAGTGGTGTCGTTCGACGGGTAATTAACAGGGCTATCTAAATATGTATAAATGATAATGAGGAAAACAAAGGCTATCGAATTAATCGACAAAAACCTCAAAAATGACTAAAATTGAAATTTAAATATCGGATTTCTAAGGTCCTATTTACCAGATTTGATTAAAAGAGGTGTTGTTAGATAGGTCGTGACGCGAGCTATCTAGGTATGTATGATTTATTGTTCCCAAAAAATGAGGGGGCAAGTTATTCAAAGAAAATCTCAGAAAATTTTCGAAAAAGCGGTAAATTGAGTTTTATATGTTGAAAATTTACTACTTCTATTAACCAGATCTTAATAAAAGAGGTGTTATTAGATAGGCCTTGACGAGTTCTATCTAAATATATATAATTAAAAATTTCGAAAATAAATTTCGAAGAGTTATGAGCCAAGAGCTTTGAAAAATTCCTTAAAAATACCGAAAGTCAAAATGAATGTGGAAATTTAGCAACTTCTATTTATCCAACCTATATAAAGGAGGTGTTATTAGATAGGCCTTGATGAGGGCTATCTATATCTGTAACTATGTCAAGTTTGTGGTGAAGTGTTATCGAATAATTCGACAAAACCTCGAAAATTTAGCAATTTAGAAATTCAAAATTTTTCTAAGTCCAGAAATTAAAATTTTTCTTTGTTTTTTCAGGTTATTTTCTTCCCACGGGACGCAGGAGTGTCTACAAAGATGATATCAACAAAAAACAACGATACTAGCAGCTGTTTTCAATGAAAATTTCGCACAAATGTTCCAAATGTTCACCCCTAAGGTAGACTTTGGAAAGTAAACAAACAATACCGAAAATTTTATAAGTCAATTTCCCAATTTTCCGTCAGGCGGATCCGGACGAAAGTGGTGTCGTTCGACGGGTAATTAACAGGGCTATCTAAATATGTATAAATGATAATGAGGAAAACAAAGGCTATCGAATTAATCGACAAAAACCTCAAAAATGACTAAAATTGAAATTTAAATATCGGATTTCTAAGGTCCTATTTACCAGATTTGATTAAAAGAGGTGTTGTTAGATAGGTCGTGACGCGAGCTATCTAGGTATGTATGATTTATTGTTCCCAAAAAATGAGGGGGCAAGTTATTCAAAGAAAATCTCAGAAAATTTTCGAAAAAGCGGTAAATTGAGTTTTATATGTTGAAAATTTACTACTTCTATTAACCAGATCTTAATAAAAGAGGTGTTATTAGATAGGCCTTGACGAGTTCTATCTAAATATATATAATTAAAAATTTCGAAAATAAATTTCGAAGAGTTATGAGCCAAGAGCTTTGAAAAATTCCTTAAAAATACCGAAAGTCAAAATGAATGTGGAAATTTAGCAACTTCTATTTATCCAACCTATATAAAGGAGGTGTTATTAGATAGGCCTTGATGAGGGCTATCTATATCTGTAACTATGTCAAGTTTGTGGTGAAGTGTTATCGAATAATTCGACAAAACCTCGAAAATTTAGCAATTTAGAAATTCAAAATTTTTCTAAGTCCAGAAATTAAAATTTTTCTTTGTTTTTTCAGGTTATTTTCTTCCCACGGGACGCAGGAGTGTCTACAAAGATGATATCAACAAAAAACAACGATACTAGCAGCTGTTTTCAATGAAAATTTCGCACAAATGTTCCAAATGTTCACCCCTAAGGTAGACTTTGGAAAGTAAACAAACAATACCGAAAATTTTATAAGTCAATTTCCCAATTTTCCGTCAGGCGGATCCGGACGAAAGTGGTGTCGTTCGACGGGTAATTAACAGGGCTATCTAAATATGTATAAATGATAATGAGGAAAACAAAGGCTATCGAATTAATCGACAAAAACCTCAAAAATGACTAAAATTGAAATTTAAATATCGGATTTCTAAGGTCCTATTTACCAGATTTGATTAAAAGAGGTGTTGTTAGATAGGTCGTGACGCGAGCTATCTAGGTATGTATGATTTATTGTTCCCAAAAAATGAGGGGGCAAGTTATTCAAAGAAAATCTCAGAAAATTTTCGAAAAAGCGGTAAATTGAGTTTTATATGTTGAAAATTTACTACTTCTATTAACCAGATCTTAATAAAAGAGGTGTTATTAGATAGGCCTTGACGAGTTCTATCTAAATATATATAATTAAAAATTTCGAAAATAAATTTCGAAGAGTTATGAGCCAAGAGCTTTGAAAAATTCCTTAAAAATACCGAAAGTCAAAATGAATGTGGAAATTTAGCAACTTCTATTTATCCAACCTATATAAAGGAGGTGTTATTAGATAGGCCTTGATGAGGGCTATCTATATCTGTAACTATGTCAAGTTTGTGGTGAAGTGTTATCGAATAATTCGACAAAACCTCGAAAATTTAGCAATTTAGAAATTCAAAATTTTTCTAAGTCCAGAAATTAAAATTTTTCTTTGTTTTTTCAGGTTATTTTCTTCCCACGGGACGCAGGAGTGTCTACAAAGATGATATCAACAAAAAACAACGATACTAGCAGCTGTTTTCAATGAAAATTTCGCACAAATGTTCCAAATGTTCACCCCTAAGGTAGACTTTGGAAAGTAAACAAACAATACCGAAAATTTTATAAGTCAATTTCCCAATTTTCCGTCAGGCGGATCCGGACGAAAGTGGTGTCGTTCGACGGGTAATTAACAGGGCTATCTAAATATGTATAAATGATAATGAGGAAAACAAAGGCTATCGAATTAATCGACAAAAACCTCAAAAATGACTAAAATTGAAATTTAAATATCGGATTTCTAAGGTCCTATTTACCAGATTTGATTAAAAGAGGTGTTGTTAGATAGGTCGTGACGCGAGCTATCTAGGTATGTATGATTTATTGTTCCCAAAAAATGAGGGGGCAAGTTATTCAAAGAAAATCTCAGAAAATTTTCGAAAAAGCGGTAAATTGAGTTTTATATGTTGAAAATTTACTACTTCTATTAACCAGATCTTAATAAAAGAGGTGTTATTAGATAGGCCTTGACGAGTTCTATCTAAATATATATAATTAAAAATTTCGAAAATAAATTTCGAAGAGTTATGAGCCAAGAGCTTTGAAAAATTCCTTAAAAATACCGAAAGTCAAAATGAATGTGGAAATTTAGCAACTTCTATTTATCCAACCTATATAAAGGAGGTGTTATTAGATAGGCCTTGATGAGGGCTATCTATATCTGTAACTATGTCAAGTTTGTGGTGAAGTGTTATCGAATAATTCGACAAAACCTCGAAAATTTAGCAATTTAGAAATTCAAAATTTTTCTAAGTCCAGAAATTAAAATTTTTCTTTGTTTTTTCAGGTTATTTTCTTCCCACGGGACGCAGGAGTGTCTACAAAGATGATATCAACAAAAAACAACGATACTAGCAGCTGTTTTCAATGAAAATTTCGCACAAATGTTCCAAATGTTCACCCCTAAGGTAGACTTTGGAAAGTAAACAAACAATACCGAAAATTTTATAAGTCAATTTCCCAATTTTCCGTCAGGCGGATCCGGACGAAAGTGGTGTCGTTCGACGGGTAATTAACAGGGCTATCTAAATATGTATAAATGATAATGAGGAAAACAAAGGCTATCGAATTAATCGACAAAAACCTCAAAAATGACTAAAATTGAAATTTAAATATCGGATTTCTAAGGTCCTATTTACCAGATTTGATTAAAAGAGGTGTTGTTAGATAGGTCGTGACGCGAGCTATCTAGGTATGTATGATTTATTGTTCCCAAAAAATGAGGGGGCAAGTTATTCAAAGAAAATCTCAGAAAATTTTCGAAAAAGCGGTAAATTGAGTTTTATATGTTGAAAATTTACTACTTCTATTAACCAGATCTTAATAAAAGAGGTGTTATTAGATAGGCCTTGACGAGTTCTATCTAAATATATATAATTAAAAATTTCGAAAATAAATTTCGAAGAGTTATGAGCCAAGAGCTTTGAAAAATTCCTTAAAAATACCGAAAGTCAAAATGAATGTGGAAATTTAGCAACTTCTATTTATCCAACCTATATAAAGGAGGTGTTATTAGATAGGCCTTGATGAGGGCTATCTATATCTGTAACTATGTCAAGTTTGTGGTGAAGTGTTATCGAATAATTCGACAAAACCTCGAAAATTTAGCAATTTAGAAATTCAAAATTTTTCTAAGTCCAGAAATTAAAATTTTTCTTTGTTTTTTCAGGTTATTTTCTTCCCACGGGACGCAGGAGTGTCTACAAAGATGATATCAACAAAAAACAACGATACTAGCAGCTGTTTTCAATGAAAATTTCGCACAAATGTTCCAAATGTTCACCCCTAAGGTAGACTTTGGAAAGTAAACAAACAATACCGAAAATTTTATAAGTCAATTTCCCAATTTTCCGTCAGGCGGATCCGGACGAAAGTGGTGTCGTTCGACGGGTAATTAACAGGGCTATCTAAATATGTATAAATGATAATGAGGAAAACAAAGGCTATCGAATTAATCGACAAAAACCTCAAAAATGACTAAAATTGAAATTTAAATATCGGATTTCTAAGGTCCTATTTACCAGATTTGATTAAAAGAGGTGTTGTTAGATAGGTCGTGACGCGAGCTATCTAGGTATGTATGATTTATTGTTCCCAAAAAATGAGGGGGCAAGTTATTCAAAGAAAATCTCAGAAAATTTTCGAAAAAGCGGTAAATTGAGTTTTATATGTTGAAAATTTACTACTTCTATTAACCAGATCTTAATAAAAGAGGTGTTATTAGATAGGCCTTGACGAGTTCTATCTAAATATATATAATTAAAAATTTCGAAAATAAATTTCGAAGAGTTATGAGCCAAGAGCTTTGAAAAATTCCTTAAAAATACCGAAAGTCAAAATGAATGTGGAAATTTAGCAACTTCTATTTATCCAACCTATATAAAGGAGGTGTTATTAGATAGGCCTTGATGAGGGCTATCTATATCTGTAACTATGTCAAGTTTGTGGTGAAGTGTTATCGAATAATTCGACAAAACCTCGAAAATTTAGCAATTTAGAAATTCAAAATTTTTCTAAGTCCAGAAATTAAAATTTTTCTTTGTTTTTTCAGGTTATTTTCTTCCCACGGGACGCAGGAGTGTCTACAAAGATGATATCAACAAAAAACAACGATACTAGCAGCTGTTTTCAATGAAAATTTCGCACAAATGTTCCAAATGTTCACCCCTAAGGTAGACTTTGGAAAGTAAACAAACAATACCGAAAATTTTATAAGTCAATTTCCCAATTTTCCGTCAGGCGGATCCGGACGAAAGTGGTGTCGTTCGACGGGTAATTAACAGGGCTATCTAAATATGTATAAATGATAATGAGGAAAACAAAGGCTATCGAATTAATCGACAAAAACCTCAAAAATGACTAAAATTGAAATTTAAATATCGGATTTCTAAGGTCCTATTTACCAGATTTGATTAAAAGAGGTGTTGTTAGATAGGTCGTGACGCGAGCTATCTAGGTATGTATGATTTATTGTTCCCAAAAAATGAGGGGGCAAGTTATTCAAAGAAAATCTCAGAAAATTTTCGAAAAAGCGGTAAATTGAGTTTTATATGTTGAAAATTTACTACTTCTATTAACCAGATCTTAATAAAAGAGGTGTTATTAGATAGGCCTTGACGAGTTCTATCTAAATATATATAATTAAAAATTTCGAAAATAAATTTCGAAGAGTTATGAGCCAAGAGCTTTGAAAAATTCCTTAAAAATACCGAAAGTCAAAATGAATGTGGAAATTTAGCAACTTCTATTTATCCAACCTATATAAAGGAGGTGTTATTAGATAGGCCTTGATGAGGGCTATCTATATCTGTAACTATGTCAAGTTTGTGGTGAAGTGTTATCGAATAATTCGACAAAACCTCGAAAATTTAGCAATTTAGAAATTCAAAATTTTTCTAAGTCCAGAAATTAAAATTTTTCTTTGTTTTTTCAGGTTATTTTCTTCCCACGGGACGCAGGAGTGTCTACAAAGATGATATCAACAAAAAACAACGATACTAGCAGCTGTTTTCAATGAAAATTTCGCACAAATGTTCCAAATGTTCACCCCTAAGGTAGACTTTGGAAAGTAAACAAACAATACCGAAAATTTTATAAGTCAATTTCCCAATTTTCCGTCAGGCGGATCCGGACGAAAGTGGTGTCGTTCGACGGGTAATTAACAGGGCTATCTAAATATGTATAAATGATAATGAGGAAAACAAAGGCTATCGAATTAATCGACAAAAACCTCAAAAATGACTAAAATTGAAATTTAAATATCGGATTTCTAAGGTCCTATTTACCAGATTTGATTAAAAGAGGTGTTGTTAGATAGGTCGTGACGCGAGCTATCTAGGTATGTATGATTTATTGTTCCCAAAAAATGAGGGGGCAAGTTATTCAAAGAAAATCTCAGAAAATTTTCGAAAAAGCGGTAAATTGAGTTTTATATGTTGAAAATTTACTACTTCTATTAACCAGATCTTAATAAAAGAGGTGTTATTAGATAGGCCTTGACGAGTTCTATCTAAATATATATAATTAAAAATTTCGAAAATAAATTTCGAAGAGTTATGAGCCAAGAGCTTTGAAAAATTCCTTAAAAATACCGAAAGTCAAAATGAATGTGGAAATTTAGCAACTTCTATTTATCCAACCTATATAAAGGAGGTGTTATTAGATAGGCCTTGATGAGGGCTATCTATATCTGTAACTATGTCAAGTTTGTGGTGAAGTGTTATCGAATAATTCGACAAAACCTCGAAAATTTAGCAATTTAGAAATTCAAAATTTTTCTAAGTCCAGAAATTAAAATTTTTCTTTGTTTTTTCAGGTTATTTTCTTCCCACGGGACGCAGGAGTGTCTACAAAGATGATATCAACAAAAAACAACGATACTAGCAGCTGTTTTCAATGAAAATTTCGCACAAATGTTCCAAATGTTCACCCCTAAGGTAGACTTTGGAAAGTAAACAAACAATACCGAAAATTTTATAAGTCAATTTCCCAATTTTCCGTCAGGCGGATCCGGACGAAAGTGGTGTCGTTCGACGGGTAATTAACAGGGCTATCTAAATATGTATAAATGATAATGAGGAAAACAAAGGCTATCGAATTAATCGACAAAAACCTCAAAAATGACTAAAATTGAAATTTAAATATCGGATTTCTAAGGTCCTATTTACCAGATTTGATTAAAAGAGGTGTTGTTAGATAGGTCGTGACGCGAGCTATCTAGGTATGTATGATTTATTGTTCCCAAAAAATGAGGGGGCAAGTTATTCAAAGAAAATCTCAGAAAATTTTCGAAAAAGCGGTAAATTGAGTTTTATATGTTGAAAATTTACTACTTCTATTAACCAGATCTTAATAAAAGAGGTGTTATTAGATAGGCCTTGACGAGTTCTATCTAAATATATATAATTAAAAATTTCGAAAATAAATTTCGAAGAGTTATGAGCCAAGAGCTTTGAAAAATTCCTTAAAAATACCGAAAGTCAAAATGAATGTGGAAATTTAGCAACTTCTATTTATCCAACCTATATAAAGGAGGTGTTATTAGATAGGCCTTGATGAGGGCTATCTATATCTGTAACTATGTCAAGTTTGTGGTGAAGTGTTATCGAATAATTCGACAAAACCTCGAAAATTTAGCAATTTAGAAATTCAAAATTTTTCTAAGTCCAGAAATTAAAATTTTTCTTTGTTTTTTCAGGTTATTTTCTTCCCACGGGACGCAGGAGTGTCTACAAAGATGATATCAACAAAAAACAACGATACTAGCAGCTGTTTTCAATGAAAATTTCGCACAAATGTTCCAAATGTTCACCCCTAAGGTAGACTTTGGAAAGTAAACAAACAATACCGAAAATTTTATAAGTCAATTTCCCAATTTTCCGTCAGGCGGATCCGGACGAAAGTGGTGTCGTTCGACGGGTAATTAACAGGGCTATCTAAATATGTATAAATGATAATGAGGAAAACAAAGGCTATCGAATTAATCGACAAAAACCTCAAAAATGACTAAAATTGAAATTTAAATATCGGATTTCTAAGGTCCTATTTACCAGATTTGATTAAAAGAGGTGTTGTTAGATAGGTCGTGACGCGAGCTATCTAGGTATGTATGATTTATTGTTCCCAAAAAATGAGGGGGCAAGTTATTCAAAGAAAATCTCAGAAAATTTTCGAAAAAGCGGTAAATTGAGTTTTATATGTTGAAAATTTACTACTTCTATTAACCAGATCTTAATAAAAGAGGTGTTATTAGATAGGCCTTGACGAGTTCTATCTAAATATATATAATTAAAAATTTCGAAAATAAATTTCGAAGAGTTATGAGCCAAGAGCTTTGAAAAATTCCTTAAAAATACCGAAAGTCAAAATGAATGTGGAAATTTAGCAACTTCTATTTATCCAACCTATATAAAGGAGGTGTTATTAGATAGGCCTTGATGAGGGCTATCTATATCTGTAACTATGTCAAGTTTGTGGTGAAGTGTTATCGAATAATTCGACAAAACCTCGAAAATTTAGCAATTTAGAAATTCAAAATTTTTCTAAGTCCAGAAATTAAAATTTTTCTTTGTTTTTTCAGGTTATTTTCTTCCCACGGGACGCAGGAGTGTCTACAAAGATGATATCAACAAAAAACAACGATACTAGCAGCTGTTTTCAATGAAAATTTCGCACAAATGTTCCAAATGTTCACCCCTAAGGTAGACTTTGGAAAGTAAACAAACAATACCGAAAATTTTATAAGTCAATTTCCCAATTTTCCGTCAGGCGGATCCGGACGAAAGTGGTGTCGTTCGACGGGTAATTAACAGGGCTATCTAAATATGTATAAATGATAATGAGGAAAACAAAGGCTATCGAATTAATCGACAAAAACCTCAAAAATGACTAAAATTGAAATTTAAATATCGGATTTCTAAGGTCCTATTTACCAGATTTGATTAAAAGAGGTGTTGTTAGATAGGTCGTGACGCGAGCTATCTAGGTATGTATGATTTATTGTTCCCAAAAAATGAGGGGGCAAGTTATTCAAAGAAAATCTCAGAAAATTTTCGAAAAAGCGGTAAATTGAGTTTTATATGTTGAAAATTTACTACTTCTATTAACCAGATCTTAATAAAAGAGGTGTTATTAGATAGGCCTTGACGAGTTCTATCTAAATATATATAATTAAAAATTTCGAAAATAAATTTCGAAGAGTTATGAGCCAAGAGCTTTGAAAAATTCCTTAAAAATACCGAAAGTCAAAATGAATGTGGAAATTTAGCAACTTCTATTTATCCAACCTATATAAAGGAGGTGTTATTAGATAGGCCTTGATGAGGGCTATCTATATCTGTAACTATGTCAAGTTTGTGGTGAAGTGTTATCGAATAATTCGACAAAACCTCGAAAATTTAGCAATTTAGAAATTCAAAATTTTTCTAAGTCCAGAAATTAAAATTTTTCTTTGTTTTTTCAGGTTATTTTCTTCCCACGGGACGCAGGAGTGTCTACAAAGATGATATCAACAAAAAACAACGATACTAGCAGCTGTTTTCAATGAAAATTTCGCACAAATGTTCCAAATGTTCACCCCTAAGGTAGACTTTCGAAAGTAAACAAACAATGCCGAATTTTTTGTAGGTCAATTTCCCAATTTTCCGTCAGGCGGATCCGGACGAAAGTGGTGTCTTTCGACGGGTAATTAACAGGGCTATCTAAATATATATAATTGATAATTTGGAAAAGAAAGGCTATCGAATTAATCGACAAAAACCTCAAAAATGACTAAATTTGAAATTTAAATGTTGGATTTCTAAGATTCAATTTACCAGATTTACTTAAAAGTGGTGTTGTTAGATAGGTCGTGACGCGAGCTATCTAGATATGTATAATTTATTGTTTACAAAAAATAAGGGGGCAAGTTATTAAAGGAAAATCTCAGAAAATTTCCGAAAAAACGGTAGACTGAGATTTGTATGTAGAAAATTTAGTACTTTTATTAACCGAATGTTAATAAAAGAGGTGTTATTAGATAGGCCTTGACGAGTTCTATCTAAATATATATAATTAAAAATTCCAAAAATAAATTTCGAAAAGTTATAAGCGAAGCGCCTTGGAAAATTCCTTAAAAATGCCGAAAGTCAAAATGAATGTGAAAATTTAGTAACTTCTATTTACCCAACCTGTACAAAGGAGGTGTTATTAGATAGGCCTTGATGAGGGCTATCTAGATCTGTAACTATGTCAACTTTGAGGTGAAGCGTTATCGAATAATTCGACAAAAACCTCGAAAATTTGTTAATTTAGAAATTTAAAAATATTCTAAGTCCAGAAATTAAAAATTTTTCTTTTGGTTAGGTTAGGTTAGGTTAGGTTAGGTTAGAGGGGCGTTCGACGGTCGATGCCGTGATGCGCCTTAGGGCCGTGACCGAAGAGGCAGTGAGCTGTGGCGGCGTGGTGTTGGCGGTGTCCTTGGACATCGCCAACGCCTTCAATAGTCTGCCATTTAGCTGCATCAGGGAAGCACTCCACTACCACGGGGTGCCAGAGTACCTGAGGCGGCTAGTGGCAGACTATCTAGAGGAGCGTACCGTCTTGTACGAGGACCGAGAGGGCGTCTTGAGACGGCGACCCATGTCGTGCGGCGTTCCGCAGGGGTCTGTCCTTGGACCACTCCTGTGGAACGTGGGGTACGACTGGGTCCTGCGAGGTCGTCTCCCCCCCGGGCTGGGCGTAATTTGTTACGCCGATGACACGTTGGTCACAGCTCGGGGGGCGAACTTCCAAGAGGCGGCGCGCCTGGCCACCTGGGGTGTTTCTCTGGTGGTCGGGCGCATCGAGGCGCTGGGCTTACGGGTGGCCCTGGACAAGACGGAGGCCCTATTATTTCATGGGCCCCGTCGTGGTCCGCCCCCCGGCGCCTCCATAGAGGTCAACTCGGTCCTCGTACCGGTTCGGGCCCAGATGAGGTATCTGGGCCTGATCCTCGACGGTAGGTGGCTCTTCGACGAGCACTTCCGACAGCTTGGTCCAAAGCTGGTCGGCGCTGCCTCTGCCCTTGGGCGACTCTTGCCCAATTTGGGTGGAGCCAGCGTCGCAACGCGACTCCTCTACACGGGGGTGGTCCGGTCGATGGCGCTGTATGGTGCACCGGTGTGGGTGGCGGCTCTGACTGCCCTTAATAAGGCGCGCCTCTGGCGCCCTCAGAGGGTATTGGCAGTCAGAGCCATACGCGGATACCGCACGGTGTCGACCGAGGCGGCGTGCGCCTTGGCCGGTACACCCCCGTGGGATTTGGAGGCGGAAGTGCTCGCCGAAGTGTATCGACGGGTGGCTGAATATCGGGCGGAGGGCGATAGCCATACTCCGCCCGATATTATACCGAGATATTATATCGATACCGAGAAGAGGTACGCGAGTGGCGTGAAGCCGCCCGTCGAGCCACGATGGCTCGCTGGTCGTTCCGGCTGGAGACTCCACGCGCTGGCTTTGCCGCCGTGGAGGCTCTCCAGCCGGTCATCCTCGAGTGGGCAGGGCGGCAGCACGGGACCCTTTCCTTCCGACTGACGCAGGTCCTTTCCGGGCACGGTTGCTTCGGGAAGTACCTGCACTCGGTCGCCAGGAGGGAATTGAGTCCCGCCTGCCACCACTGCGACTGCAGTGAGGACTCGGCCCAACATACGCTGGCGATCTGCCCCGCATGGGCGTCGCAGCGCCGGGCCCTCACTGCAGTCATCGGAGGAGATCTCTCGCTACCGGCCGTCATACGCTCCATGGCCGGTAGCGATAGCAGTTTTACCGCGGTCGCAACCTTCTGCGAAGATGTAATCTCGCAGAAGGAGGTGGCGGAGAAGGCCCGGGAGGACGATGTCCACTCGGACCCAATCCGCCGCCGGCGAACCGGGCGGCGGAGGCGCGCCTATCAGCGCCTCATGCCGCCCTGAGTGTGGCCGCGGATGGTGGGGACGGGCTTTCCCCTCCATCCGCTCTAGTGGCCACCCGCGAGGGGGTGACGTACGCGTGTGCCGTACGTCACCTAAATTGAGAGTTTTTAACAGCAGACGGTGCCCGCTTCAGTGCGGGCAAGCGCTGGGAGGGGTCCGGACGTGTTAATAACTGCAGTTCCCGGACTCCTCCCTTCATAGGCGCAGAGTGGCACACCGTGTGGTTTTAGTCGGTTCGAGTCCGACACACCGCCCCGCCGCAAGCCCCGGTGGGGTGACGGTCCGAGGGGATTTCCACACGTAAAAAAAAAAAAAAAAAAAAAAAAAAAAAAAAAAAAAAGGTTAGGTTAGGTTAGGTTTTTTTTTTTTTTTTTTTTTTTTATATATGAGGTCTATTGGACCTCTCCGCTTTTCCCCGTCCATGAGGAGACAGGACCTTATCATTCTAGGGTTTTTAATTCTATCTTTTATTAATTTAGTTTGTTGGGTGAAAGACCCGTTAATTATCTATTTTATTCTACGGATGTTTTACAAAAACCATATATCTATCTCAACTATCATTACATTATACACTGTTACTTTAATTTTAATTCTTATATATTTCTTGTACAATTCTAGTGTCTATCTTTCTTATACAATTTTCTTATTTATTTCTGCTATTCTTAGTTAGTAAGTTACTCTTTTCTTAAATCTCATACTTTTCTTACATCTAATGTTTCTTTTCTAATACTACAGTTGTTAATAACGGTTTGCATTTTTGCTTTCTATTTCATTTTACTCATATTTTAATTTAATTTCATATCTTCCTATTGGTTTTAATTTGTCTAGATCCTTTGGTTAATTTTGTTCTGTCGCTATTTATAATTCCTCAGTGTCACAGTATGTATGCTTTGTTCGATTTGGAACCTTTTTTCATTTTAGTCTCGCCAAGACGCCCCATTCGGTTGTTGTGTTACAACCTGTATATCGTAGTATTTATGACTTTGTGTATCTGTTTTGTGTGCATGTCTAGTGTTTTATGTACGTGTTTTGCTTTATCCTAATTCATACAGTCCTGTTTCTTTCCTTCCTGTCAACAATCTGTACATATCTCAGATATATGCAATTGTTGCCACCTCTGTTATGAATTAGTGCGTTCCTGTTTTGTTTGTTTTCGTGTACGTGTCAATGTTTGTGTGCGTGTTTGATATATTCATATATGTTTATAATATATTTCCTATATCAGTGTATGTGTATGTGTGTGTTCTGTGTCATAAGTGCGTGAGTGAATGAGTCATAAATACGACGTGTTTTGCCTCGCTAGGTAGTCCCATTTGGAGCGGGTTGGGCATTCGGCACTGAAGGCGTTATGGCCGACGTTCCGCAGTCCAGAGTGCGAGCAGTTGCAGCACCGCGGCTCAGCTCCCGCGGTGTACTCGGGGCACTTTTCGCGTAAGTGCGAGCCTCCGCAGTGACTGCACCTGTCCACACTCTCGGTGCAGAACTTGCGGCCGTGTCCGAACGCCAGGCACTTCGTGCACTGGATGAGCGGAGACTGGTCCTCCACTCTGACCCTTTGCAGGTCCAGGTAGAGGGTTCCAGACTCCGTCATCCTTTGCCACACCCTTGGTCCTACCTGCAGTACAACGTGAGACGTCTTGGGGTTCCTGGTTCTTTTCTTGAACTTTATTTTCACTTCTCTCTCCTCCTGTGGTAGGCCCATGAAGATGTTGGCGTTTTGGGTGTAAATGGCCCGGATCATATCCTCGTCGTCCCCATCAACGAAAACGTCTTTGAGGACGACGAGTGGATCCTTGTTCCTCATGGGCACCACCACAAGCCCACCATCACTGCTCTGGATCTTTTCCCTAACCCTGTCCCGTTCCACCTCCGTGTCGCAGCCCAGGATTACGGTACTGCCTTTGGCTTTCCTGGCCTTACTGACCTTTAGACCAGTACCCCTGGCGTCGACCGCCTTTCTCACCCTGGCGAGAACCTCATCGGCAGTCTCCTGGCTGTCCGTTGAGGTCACCGCCACCGAGTGAAGCGCCGGTCGGCACCTGGGTCTGGCTGCTGCAACACTGGCGTACGTTATGGGGATCGGGTCCGGGACGCTCTCGGGTGTAAGCCCTTTAGCAGCCTCGATTATACTGTCCATCCGGCTACAGATCCTATTTTCCACCTCCTCTAGTCTCTTCAGCAGTTTTTCCTCTTGCACAGGAGCTACCACCACCGCAGTGTTGGATCTTATGTCGTGCGTCGTGGCTGCTGTTGTTGCCTTGGACGCTTCCGCCTCTTTAACGAGTTGGTAGAGGTGGTCTACGGCGTTGAGGATCCCTACCTTAAGGTCTGTCTTCAAATTGCGGGACTCGCTTACGCAAGCCTTCGCTCTTTGAAGCCAGACCCTAGCCTGGGCTGTCCTGTCGCTCGTCCCGGTGGCCTCCATGGTTGTTTTGCGGGTGGTTGGAGCCTTTTGCTGTTTCGGTGGATGCGGGTGCGGCGATGGTGATGGTGATGGTGAGGAGGAGAAGCTGAGTCGTCTGTTAGCAAGGGCTCCGTTGCTGGACATGTTGGTAGTGCGGACGGGGAAATTTGTCCGTGTGTAATAAAATAAATAATAATAAAAAATGTATGACCCTGTATAGAGGGGTGTATGTCAGTAGTGTGTGTTAACCCTGTATAGGTGGGTGTGTCAGTATTTACAGCTAAGGTTAAAATAGATATTAGGTAGAATGTAATTCTACCTAGTACAAAAAATATTTTAAAAGTTTGTGCTCTGTGTGGAGCCGTTAAAATTATAAGGAAGGTGTAAATTGCCTTCCGTCAACAAATTAAAATAGCGCGAAATCCTTGGTTAAAATTTTTTGACAATAAAATTTTTGGGGCGATCCCTTCTCCGCTAAGCCTATATCACCAGTGAAAAAAGGGAGGGTGGGCGGGCAATTTTTTAATTTTCCGTCAGGCGGATCCGGACGAGAGTGGTGTCGTTCGACGGGTAATTGAAAGGGCTATTTAAATATATATAATTAGTGATTTGGAAAACAAGGGCTATCGAATTAATCGACAAAAACCTCAAAAATGACTGAAATTGAAATTTTAATGTCGAATTTCTAAGATTCTATTTACCAGATTTACTTAAAAGAGGTGTTGTTAGATAGGTCGTGACGCGAGCTATCTAGATATGTATAATTAATTGTTTAGAAAAAATAAGGGGGCAAGTTATTAAAGGAAAATCGCAGAAAATTTTCGAAAAAACGGTAAATTGAGATTTATATGTTGAAAATTTAGTACTTTTATTAACCGAATGTTAATAAAAGAGGTGTTATTAGATAGACCTTGACGAGTTCTATCTAAATAAATATAATTAAAAATTCCGAAAATAAATTTCGAAGAGTTATAAGCAAAGAGCCTTGGAAAATTCCTTAAAAATACCAAAAGTCAAAATGAATGTTGAAATTTAGCAACTTATATTTACCCAACCTATACAAAGGAGGTGTTGTTAGATAGGCCTTGATGAGGGCTATCTATATCTGTAACTATGTCAAGTTTGAGGAGAAGCGTTATCGAATAATTCGACAAAAACCTCGAAAATTAAGCAATTTAGAAATTCAAAATTTTTCTAAGTCCAGAAATTAAAATTTTTCTTTGTTTTTTCAGGTTATTTTCTTCCCACGGGACGCAGGAGTGTCTACAAAGATGATATCAACAAAAAATAACGATACCAGCAGCTGTTTTCAATTAAAATTTCGCACAAATGTTCCAAATGTTCACCCCTAAGGTAGACTTTTGAAGGTAAACAAACAATACCGAAAATTTTATAAGTCAATTTCCCAATTTTCCGTCAGGCGGATCCGGACGAGAGTGGTGTCGTTCGACGGGTAATTGAAAGGGCTATTTAAATATATATAATTAGTGATTTGGAAAACAAGGGCTATCGAATTAATCGACAAAAACCTCAAAAATGACTGAAATTGAAATTTTAATGTCGAATTTCTAAGATTCTATTTACCAGATTTACTTAAAAGAGGTGTTGTTAGATAGGTCGTGACGCGAGCTATCTAGATATGTATAATTAATTGTTTAGAAAAAATAAGGGGGCAAGTTATTAAAGGAAAATCGCAGAAAATTTTCGAAAAAACGGTAAATTGAGATTTATATGTTGAAAATTTAGTACTTTTATTAACCGAATGTTAATAAAAGAGGTGTTATTAGATAGACCTTGACGAGTTCTATCTAAATAAATATAATTAAAAATTCCGAAAATAAATTTCGAAGAGTTATAAGCAAAGAGCCTTGGAAAATTCCTTAAAAATACCAAAAGTCAAAATGAATGTTGAAATTTAGCAACTTATATTTACCCAACCTATACAAAGGAGGTGTTGTTAGATAGGCCTTGATGAGGGCTATCTATATCTGTAACTATGTCAAGTTTGAGGAGAAGCGTTATCGAATAATTCGACAAAAACCTCGAAAATTAAGCAATTTAGAAATTCAAAATTTTTCTAAGTCCAGAAATTAAAATTTTTCTTTGTTTTTTCAGGTTATTTTCTTCCCACGGGACGCAGGAGTGTCTACAAAGATGATATCAACAAAAAATAACGATACCAGCAGCTGTTTTCAATTAAAATTTCGCACAAATGTTCCAAATGTTCACCCCTAAGGTAGACTTTTGAAGGTAAACAAACAATACCGAAAATTTTATAAGTCAATTTCCCAATTTTCCGTCAGGCGGATCCGGACGAGAGTGGTGTCGTTCGACGGGTAATTGAAAGGGCTATTTAAATATATATAATTAGTGATTTGGAAAACAAGGGCTATCGAATTAATCGACAAAAACCTCAAAAATGACTGAAATTGAAATTTTAATGTCGAATTTCTAAGATTCTATTTACCAGATTTACTTAAAAGAGGTGTTGTTAGATAGGTCGTGACGCGAGCTATCTAGATATGTATAATTAATTGTTTAGAAAAAATAAGGGGGCAAGTTATTAAAGGAAAATCGCAGAAAATTTTCGAAAAAACGGTAAATTGAGATTTATATGTTGAAAATTTAGTACTTTTATTAACCGAATGTTAATAAAAGAGGTGTTATTAGATAGACCTTGACGAGTTCTATCTAAATAAATATAATTAAAAATTCCGAAAATAAATTTCGAAGAGTTATAAGCAAAGAGCCTTGGAAAATTCCTTAAAAATACCAAAAGTCAAAATGAATGTTGAAATTTAGCAACTTATATTTACCCAACCTATACAAAGGAGGTGTTGTTAGATAGGCCTTGATGAGGGCTATCTATATCTGTAACTATGTCAAGTTTGAGGAGAAGCGTTATCGAATAATTCGACAAAAACCTCGAAAATTAAGCAATTTAGAAATTCAAAATTTTTCTAAGTCCAGAAATTAAAATTTTTCTTTGTTTTTTCAGGTTATTTTCTTCCCACGGGACGCAGGAGTGTCTACAAAGATGATATCAACAAAAAATAACGATACCAGCAGCTGTTTTCAATTAAAATTTCGCACAAATGTTCCAAATGTTCACCCCTAAGGTAGACTTTTGAAGGTAAACAAACAATACCGAAAATTTTATAAGTCAATTTCCCAATTTTCCGTCAGGCGGATCCGGACGAGAGTGGTGTCGTTCGACGGGTAATTGAAAGGGCTATTTAAATATATATAATTAGTGATTTGGAAAACAAGGGCTATCGAATTAATCGACAAAAACCTCAAAAATGACTGAAATTGAAATTTTAATGTCGAATTTCTAAGATTCTATTTACCAGATTTACTTAAAAGAGGTGTTGTTAGATAGGTCGTGACGCGAGCTATCTAGATATGTATAATTAATTGTTTAGAAAAAATAAGGGGGCAAGTTATTAAAGGAAAATCGCAGAAAATTTTCGAAAAAACGGTAAATTGAGATTTATATGTTGAAAATTTAGTACTTTTATTAACCGAATGTTAATAAAAGAGGTGTTATTAGATAGACCTTGACGAGTTCTATCTAAATAAATATAATTAAAAATTCCGAAAATAAATTTCGAAGAGTTATAAGCAAAGAGCCTTGGAAAATTCCTTAAAAATACCAAAAGTCAAAATGAATGTTGAAATTTAGCAACTTATATTTACCCAACCTATACAAAGGAGGTGTTGTTAGATAGGCCTTGATGAGGGCTATCTATATCTGTAACTATGTCAAGTTTGAGGAGAAGCGTTATCGAATAATTCGACAAAAACCTCGAAAATTAAGCAATTTAGAAATTCAAAATTTTTCTAAGTCCAGAAATTAAAATTTTTCTTTGTTTTTTCAGGTTATTTTCTTCCCACGGGACGCAGGAGTGTCTACAAAGATGATATCAACAAAAAATAACGATACCAGCAGCTGTTTTCAATTAAAATTTCGCACAAATGTTCCAAATGTTCACCCCTAAGGTAGACTTTTGAAGGTAAACAAACAATACCGAAAATTTTATAAGTCAATTTCCCAATTTTCCGTCAGGCGGATCCGGACGAGAGTGGTGTCGTTCGACGGGTAATTGAAAGGGCTATTTAAATATATATAATTAGTGATTTGGAAAACAAGGGCTATCGAATTAATCGACAAAAACCTCAAAAATGACTGAAATTGAAATTTTAATGTCGAATTTCTAAGATTCTATTTACCAGATTTACTTAAAAGAGGTGTTGTTAGATAGGTCGTGACGCGAGCTATCTAGATATGTATAATTAATTGTTTAGAAAAAATAAGGGGGCAAGTTATTAAAGGAAAATCGCAGAAAATTTTCGAAAAAACGGTAAATTGAGATTTATATGTTGAAAATTTAGTACTTTTATTAACCGAATGTTAATAAAAGAGGTGTTATTAGATAGACCTTGACGAGTTCTATCTAAATAAATATAATTAAAAATTCCGAAAATAAATTTCGAAGAGTTATAAGCAAAGAGCCTTGGAAAATTCCTTAAAAATACCAAAAGTCAAAATGAATGTTGAAATTTAGCAACTTATATTTACCCAACCTATACAAAGGAGGTGTTGTTAGATAGGCCTTGATGAGGGCTATCTATATCTGTAACTATGTCAAGTTTGAGGAGAAGCGTTATCGAATAATTCGACAAAAACCTCGAAAATTAAGCAATTTAGAAATTCAAAATTTTTCTAAGTCCAGAAATTAAAATTTTTCTTTGTTTTTTCAGGTTATTTTCTTCCCACGGGACGCAGGAGTGTCTACAAAGATGATATCAACAAAAAATAACGATACCAGCAGCTGTTTTCAATTAAAATTTCGCACAAATGTTCCAAATGTTCACCCCTAAGGTAGACTTTTGAAGGTAAACAAACAATACCGAAAATTTTATAAGTCAATTTCCCAATTTTCCGTCAGGCGGATCCGGACGAGAGTGGTGTCGTTCGACGGGTAATTGAAAGGGCTATTTAAATATATATAATTAGTGATTTGGAAAACAAGGGCTATCGAATTAATCGACAAAAACCTCAAAAATGACTGAAATTGAAATTTTAATGTCGAATTTCTAAGATTCTATTTACCAGATTTACTTAAAAGAGGTGTTGTTAGATAGGTCGTGACGCGAGCTATCTAGATATGTATAATTAATTGTTTAGAAAAAATAAGGGGGCAAGTTATTAAAGGAAAATCGCAGAAAATTTTCGAAAAAACGGTAAATTGAGATTTATATGTTGAAAATTTAGTACTTTTATTAACCGAATGTTAATAAAAGAGGTGTTATTAGATAGACCTTGACGAGTTCTATCTAAATAAATATAATTAAAAATTCCGAAAATAAATTTCGAAGAGTTATAAGCAAAGAGCCTTGGAAAATTCCTTAAAAATACCAAAAGTCAAAATGAATGTTGAAATTTAGCAACTTATATTTACCCAACCTATACAAAGGAGGTGTTGTTAGATAGGCCTTGATGAGGGCTATCTATATCTGTAACTATGTCAAGTTTGAGGAGAAGCGTTATCGAATAATTCGACAAAAACCTCGAAAATTAAGCAATTTAGAAATTCAAAATTTTTCTAAGTCCAGAAATTAAAATTTTTCTTTGTTTTTTCAGGTTATTTTCTTCCCACGGGACGCAGGAGTGTCTACAAAGATGATATCAACAAAAAATAACGATACCAGCAGCTGTTTTCAATTAAAATTTCGCACAAATGTTCCAAATGTTCACCCCTAAGGTAGACTTTTGAAGGTAAACAAACAATACCGAAAATTTTATAAGTCAATTTCCCAATTTTCCGTCAGGCGGATCCGGACGAGAGTGGTGTCGTTCGACGGGTAATTGAAAGGGCTATTTAAATATATATAATTAGTGATTTGGAAAACAAGGGCTATCGAATTAATCGACAAAAACCTCAAAAATGACTGAAATTGAAATTTTAATGTCGAATTTCTAAGATTCTATTTACCAGATTTACTTAAAAGAGGTGTTGTTAGATAGGTCGTGACGCGAGCTATCTAGATATGTATAATTAATTGTTTAGAAAAAATAAGGGGGCAAGTTATTAAAGGAAAATCGCAGAAAATTTTCGAAAAAACGGTAAATTGAGATTTATATGTTGAAAATTTAGTACTTTTATTAACCGAATGTTAATAAAAGAGGTGTTATTAGATAGACCTTGACGAGTTCTATCTAAATAAATATAATTAAAAATTCCGAAAATAAATTTCGAAGAGTTATAAGCAAAGAGCCTTGGAAAATTCCTTAAAAATACCAAAAGTCAAAATGAATGTTGAAATTTAGCAACTTATATTTACCCAACCTATACAAAGGAGGTGTTGTTAGATAGGCCTTGATGAGGGCTATCTATATCTGTAACTATGTCAAGTTTGAGGAGAAGCGTTATCGAATAATTCGACAAAAACCTCGAAAATTAAGCAATTTAGAAATTCAAAATTTTTCTAAGTCCAGAAATTAAAATTTTTCTTTGTTTTTTCAGGTTATTTTCTTCCCACGGGACGCAGGAGTGTCTACAAAGATGATATCAACAAAAAATAACGATACCAGCAGCTGTTTTCAATTAAAATTTCGCACAAATGTTCCAAATGTTCACCCCTAAGGTAGACTTTTGAAGGTAAACAAACAATACCGAAAATTTTATAAGTCAATTTCCCAATTTTCCGTCAGGCGGATCCGGACGAGAGTGGTGTCGTTCGACGGGTAATTGAAAGGGCTATTTAAATATATATAATTAGTGATTTGGAAAACAAGGGCTATCGAATTAATCGACAAAAACCTCAAAAATGACTGAAATTGAAATTTTAATGTCGAATTTCTAAGATTCTATTTACCAGATTTACTTAAAAGAGGTGTTGTTAGATAGGTCGTGACGCGAGCTATCTAGATATGTATAATTAATTGTTTAGAAAAAATAAGGGGGCAAGTTATTAAAGGAAAATCGCAGAAAATTTTCGAAAAAACGGTAAATTGAGATTTATATGTTGAAAATTTAGTACTTTTATTAACCGAATGTTAATAAAAGAGGTGTTATTAGATAGACCTTGACGAGTTCTATCTAAATAAATATAATTAAAAATTCCGAAAATAAATTTCGAAGAGTTATAAGCAAAGAGCCTTGGAAAATTCCTTAAAAATACCAAAAGTCAAAATGAATGTTGAAATTTAGCAACTTATATTTACCCAACCTATACAAAGGAGGTGTTGTTAGATAGGCCTTGATGAGGGCTATCTATATCTGTAACTATGTCAAGTTTGAGGAGAAGCGTTATCGAATAATTCGACAAAAACCTCGAAAATTAAGCAATTTAGAAATTCAAATCTTTTCTAAGTCCAGAAATTAAAAATTTTTCTTTGTTTTTCAGGTTATTTTCTTCCCACGGGACGCAGGAGTGTCTACAAAGATGATATCAACAAAAAACAACGATACTAGCAGCTGTTTTCAATTAAAATTTCGCACAAATGTTCCAAGTGTTCACCCCTAAGGTAGACTTTGGAAAGTAAACAAACAATACCGAAAATTTTATAAGTCAATTTCCCAATTTTCCGTCAGGCGGATCCGGACGAAAGTGGTGTCGTTCGACGGGTAATTCACAGGGCTATTTAAATATATATAATTAGTAATTTGGAAAACAAAGGCTATCGAATTAATCGACAAAAACCTCAAAAATGACTAAAATTTAAATTTAAATGTTGAATTTCTAAGGTTATATTTACCAGATTTAAATAAAAGAGGTGTTGTTAGATAGGTCGTGACGCGAGCTATCTAGGTATGTATAATTTATTGTTCCCAAAAAATGAGGGAGCAAGTTATTCAAAGAAAATCTCAGAAAATTTTCGAAAAAGCGGTAAATTGAGTTTTGTTTGTTGAAAATTTACTACTTTTATTAACCAGATCTTAATAAAGGAGGTGTTATTAGATAGGCCTTGACGAGTTCTATCTAAATATATATAATTAAAAATTCCAAAAATAAATTTCGAAAAGTTATAAGCGAAGCGCCTTGGAAAATTCCTTAAAAATGCCGAAAGTCAAAATGAATGTGAAAATTTAGTAACTTCTATTTACCCAACCTATACAAAGGAGGTGTTATTAGAAAGGCCTTGATGAGGGCTATCTAAATCTGTAGCTATGTCAAGTTTGAGGTGAAGCGTTATCGAATAATTCGACAAAAACCTCGAAAATTAAGCAATTTAGAAATTCAAATCTTTTCTAAGTCCAGAAATTAAAAATTTTTCTTTGTTTTTCAGGTTATTTTCTTCCCACGGGACGCAGGAGTGTCTACAAAGATGATATCAACAAAAAACAACGATACTAGCAGCTGTTTTCAATTAAAATTTCGCACAAATGTTCCAAGTGTTCACCCCTAAGGTAGACTTTGGAAAGTAAACAAACAATACCGAAAATTTTATAAGTCAATTTCCCAATTTTCCGTCAGGCGGATCCGGACGAAAGTGGTGTCGTTCGACGGGTAATTAACAGGGCTATTTAAATATATATAATTAGTAATTTGGAAAACAAAGGCTATCGAATTAATCGACAAAAACCTCAAAAATGACTAAAATTTAAATTTAAATGTTGAATTTCTAAGGTTATATTTACCAGATTTAAATAAAAGAGGTGTTGTTAGATAGGTCGTGACGCGAGCTATCTAGATATGTATAATTAATTGTTTAGAAAAAATAAGGGGGCAAGTTATTAAAGGAAAATCGCAGAAAATTTTCGAAAAAACGGTAAATTGAGATTTATATGTTGAAAATTTAGTACTTTTATTAACCGAATGTTAATAAAAGAGGTGTTATTAGATAGACCTTGACGAGTTCTATCTAAATAAATATAATTAAAAATTCCGAAAATAAATTTCGAAGAGTTATAAGCAAAGAGCCTTGGAAAATTCCTTAAAAATACCAAAAGTCAAAATGAATGTTGAAATTTAGCAACTTATATTTACCCAACCTATACAAAGGAGGTGTTGTTAGATAGGCCTTGATGAGGGCTATCTATATCTGTAACTATGTCAAGTTTGAGGAGAAGCGTTATCGAATAATTCGACAAAAACCTCGAAAATTAAGCAATTTAGAAATTCAAAATTTTTCTAAGTCCAGAAATTAAAATTTTTCTTTGTTTTTTCAGGTTATTTTCTTCCCACGGGACGCAGGAGTGTCTACAAAGATGATATCAACAAAAAATAACGATACCAGCAGCTGTTTTCAATTAAAATTTCGCACAAATGTTCCAAATGTTCACCCCTAAGGTAGACTTTTGAAGGTAAACAAACAATACCGAAAATTTTATAAGTCAATTTCCCAATTTTCCGTCAGGCGGATCCGGACGAGAGTGGTGTCGTTCGACGGGTAATTGAAAGGGCTATTTAAATATATATAATTAGTGATTTGGAAAACAAGGGCTATCGAATTAATCGACAAAAACCTCAAAAATGACTGAAATTGAAATTTTAATGTCGAATTTCTAAGATTCTATTTACCAGATTTACTTAAAAGAGGTGTTGTTAGATAGGTCGTGACGCGAGCTATCTAGATATGTATAATTAATTGTTTAGAAAAAATAAGGGGGCAAGTTATTAAAGGAAAATCGCAGAAAATTTTCGAAAAAACGGTAAATTGAGATTTATATGTTGAAAATTTAGTACTTTTATTAACCTAATGTTAATAAAAGAGGTGTTATTAGATAGACCTTGACGAGTTCTATCTAAATAAATATAATTAAAAATTCCGAAAATAAATTTCGAAGAGTTATAAGCAAAGAGCCTTGGAAAATTCCTTAAAAATACCAAAAGTCAAAATGAATGTTGAAATTTAGCAACTTATATTTACCCAACCTATACAAAGGAGGTGTTGTTAGATAGGCCTTGATGAGGGCTATCTATATCTGTAACTATGTCAAGTTTGAGGAGAAGCGTTATCGAATAATTCGACAAAAACCTCGAAAATTAAGCAATTTAGAAATTCAAAATTTTTCTAAGTCCAGAAATTAAAATTTTTCTTTGT
Source organism: Diaphora mendica (assembly GCA_949125395.1). Taxonomy (NCBI): domain Eukaryota; kingdom Metazoa; phylum Arthropoda; class Insecta; order Lepidoptera; family Erebidae; genus Diaphora; species Diaphora mendica. The sequence continues at coordinate 32,677,423 of OX421314.1, forward strand.
TTTTTCAGGTTATTTTCTTCCCACGGGACGCAGGAGTGTCTACAAAGATGATATCAACAAAAAATAACGATACCAGCAGCTGTTTTCAATTAAAATTTCGCACAAATGTTCCAAATGTTCACCCCTAAGGTAGACTTTTGAAGGTAAACAAACAATACCGAAAATTTTATAAGTCAATTTCCCAATTTTCCGTCAGGCGGATCCGGACGAGAGTGGTGTCGTTCGACGGGTAATTGAAAGGGCTATTTAAATATATATAATTAGTGATTTGGAAAACAAGGGCTATCGAATTAATCGACAAAAACCTCAAAAATGACTGAAATTGAAATTTTAATGTCGAATTTCTAAGATTCTATTTACCAGATTTACTTAAAAGAGGTGTTGTTAGATAGGTCGTGACGCGAGCTATCTAGATATGTATAATTAATTGTTTAGAAAAAATAAGGGGGCAAGTTATTAAAGGAAAATCGCAGAAAATTTTCGAAAAAACGGTAAATTGAGATTTATATGTTGAAAATTTAGTACTTTTATTAACCGAATGTTAATAAAAGAGGTGTTATTAGATAGACCTTGACGAGTTCTATCTAAATAAATATAATTAAAAATTCCGAAAATAAATTTCGAAGAGTTATAAGCAAAGAGCCTTGGAAAATTCCTTAAAAATACCAAAAGTCAAAATGAATGTTGAAATTTAGCAACTTATATTTACCCAACCTATACAAAGGAGGTGTTGTTAGATAGGCCTTGATGAGGGCTATCTATATCTGTAACTATGTCAAGTTTGAGGAGAAGCGTTATCGAATAATTCGACAAAAACCTCGAAAATTAAGCAATTTAGAAATTCAAAATTTTTCTAAGTCCAGAAATTAAAATTTTTCTTTGTTTTTTCAGGTTATTTTCTTCCCACGGGACGCAGGAGTGTCTACAAAGATGATATCAACAAAAAATAACGATACCAGCAGCTGTTTTCAATTAAAATTTCGCACAAATGTTCCAAATGTTCACCCCTAAGGTAGACTTTTGAAGGTAAACAAACAATACCGAAAATTTTATAAGTCAATTTCCCAATTTTCCGTCAGGCGGATCCGGACGAGAGTGGTGTCGTTCGACGGGTAATTGAAAGGGCTATTTAAATATATATAATTAGTGATTTGGAAAACAAGGGCTATCGAATTAATCGACAAAAACCTCAAAAATGACTGAAATTGAAATTTTAATGTCGAATTTCTAAGATTCTATTTACCAGATTTACTTAAAAGAGGTGTTGTTAGATAGGTCGTGACGCGAGCTATCTAGATATGTATAATTAATTGTTTAGAAAAAATAAGGGGGCAAGTTATTAAAGGAAAATCGCAGAAAATTTTCGAAAAAACGGTAAATTGAGATTTATATGTTGAAAATTTAGTACTTTTATTAACCGAATGTTAATAAAAGAGGTGTTATTAGATAGACCTTGACGAGTTCTATCTAAATAAATATAATTAAAAATTCCGAAAATAAATTTCGAAGAGTTATAAGCAAAGAGCCTTGGAAAATTCCTTAAAAATACCAAAAGTCAAAATGAATGTTGAAATTTAGCAACTTATATTTACCCAACCTATACAAAGGAGGTGTTGTTAGATAGGCCTTGATGAGGGCTATCTATATCTGTAACTATGTCAAGTTTGAGGAGAAGCGTTATCGAATAATTCGACAAAAACCTCGAAAATTAAGCAATTTAGAAATTCAAATCTTTTCTAAGTCCAGAAATTAAAAATTTTTCTTTGTTTTTCAGGTTATTTTCTTCCCACGGGACGCAGGAGTGTCTACAAAGATGATATCAACAAAAAACAACGATACTAGCAGCTGTTTTCAATTAAAATTTCGCACAAATGTTCCAAGTGTTCACCCCTAAGGTAGACTTTGGAAAGTAAACAAACAATACCGAAAATTTTATAAGTCAATTTCCCAATTTTCCGTCAGGCGGATCCGGACGAAAGTGGTGTCGTTCGACGGGTAATTAACAGGGCTATTTAAATATATATAATTAGTAATTTGGAAAACAAAGGCTATCGAATTAATCGACAAAAACCTCAAAAATGACTAAAATTTAAATTTAAATGTTGAATTTCTAAGGTTATATTTACCAGATTTAAATAAAAGAGGTGTTGTTAGATAGGTCGTGACGCGAGCTATCTAGGTATGTATAATTTATTGTTCCCAAAAAATGAGGGAGCAAGTTATTCAAAGAAAATCTCAGAAAATTTTCGAAAAAGCGGTAAATTGAGTTTTGTTTGTTGAAAATTTACTACTTTTATTAACCAGATCTTAATAAAGGAGGTGTTATTAGATAGGCCTTGACGAGTTCTATCTAAATATATATAATTAAAAATTCCAAAAATAAATTTCGAAAAGTTATAAGCGAAGCGCCTTGGAAAATTCCTTAAAAATGCCGAAAGTCAAAATGAATGTGAAAATTTAGTAACTTCTATTTACCCAACCTATACAAAGGAGGTGTTATTAGAAAGGCCTTGATGAGGGCTATCTAAATCTGTAGCTATGTCAAGTTTGAGGTGAAGCGTTATCGAATAATTCGACAAAAACCTCGAAAATTAAGCAATTTAGAAATTCAAATCTTTTCTAAGTCCAGAAATTAAAAATTTTTCTTTGTTTTTCAGGTTATTTTCTTCCCACGGGACGCAGGAGTGTCTACAAAGATGATATCAACAAAAAACAACGATACTAGCAGCTGTTTTCAATTAAAATTTCGCACAAATGTTCCAAGTGTTCACCCCTAAGGTAGACTTTGGAAAGTAAACAAACAATACCGAAAATTTTATAAGTCAATTTCCCAATTTTCCGTCAGGCGGATCCGGACGAAAGTGGTGTCGTTCGACGGGTAATTAACAGGGCTATTTAAATATATATAATTAGTAATTTGGAAAACAAAGGCTATCGAATTAATCGACAAAAACCTCAAAAATGACTAAAATTTAAATTTAAATGTTGAATTTCTAAGGTTATATTTACCAGATTTAAATAAAAGAGGTGTTGTTAGATAGGTCGTGACGCGAGCTATCTAGGTATGTATAATTTATTGTTCCCAAAAAATGAGGGAGCAAGTTATTCAAAGAAAATCTCAGAAAATTTTCGAAAAAGCGGTAAATTGAGTTTTGTTTGTTGAAAATTTACTACTTTTATTAACCAGATCTTAATAAAGGAGGTGTTATTAGATAGGCCTTGACGAGTTCTATCTAAATATATATAATTAAAAATTCCAAAAATAAATTTCGAAAAGTTATAAGCGAAGCGCCTTGGAAAATTCCTTAAAAATGCCGAAAGTCAAAATGAATGTGAAAATTTAGTAACTTCTATTTACCCAACCTATACAAAGGAGGTGTTATTAGAAAGGCCTTGATGAGGGCTATCTAAATCTGTAGCTATGTCAAGTTTGAGGTGAAGCGTTATCGAATAATTCGACAAAAACCTCGAAAATTAAGCAATTTAGAAATTCAAATCTTTTCTAAGTCCAGAAATTAAAAATTTTTCTTTGTTTTTCAGGTTATTTTCTTCCCACGGGACGCAGGAGTGTCTACAAAGATGATATAAACAAAAAACAACGATACTAGCAGCTGTTTTCAATTAAAATTTCGCACAAATGTTCCAAGTGTTCACCCCTAAGGTAGACTTTGGAAAGTAAACAAACAATACCGAAAATTTTATAAGTCAATTTCCCAATTTTCCGTCAGGCGGATCCGGACGAAAGTGGTGTCGTTCGACGGGTAATTAACAGGGCTATTTAAATATATATAATTAGTAATTTGGAAAACAAAGGCTATCGAATTAATCGACAAAAACCTCAAAAATGACTAAAATTTAAATTTAAATGTTGAATTTCTAAGGTTATATTTACCAGATTTAAATAAAAGAGGTGTTGTTAGATAGGTCGTGACGCGAGCTATCTAGATATGTATAATTAATTGTTTAGAAAAAATAAGGGGGCAAGTTATTAAAGGAAAATCGCAGAAAATTTTCGAAAAAACGGTAAATTGAGATTTATATGTTGAAAATTTAGTACTTTTATTAACCGAATGTTAATAAAAGAGGTGTTATTAGATAGACCTTGACGAGTTCTATCTAAATAAATATAATTAAAAATTCCGAAAATAAATTTCGAAGAGTTATAAGCAAAGAGCCTTGGAAAATTCCTTAAAAATACCAAAAGTCAAAATGAATGTTGAAATTTAGCAACTTATATTTACCCAACCTATACAAAGGAGGTGTTGTTAGATAGGCCTTGATGAGGGCTATCTATATCTGTAACTATGTCAAGTTTGAGGAGAAGCGTTATCGAATAATTCGACAAAAACCTCGAAAATTAAGCAATTTAGAAATTCAAAATTTTTCTAAGTCCAGAAATTAAAATTTTTCTTTGTTTTTTCAGGTTATTTTCTTCCCACGGGACGCAGGAGTGTCTACAAAGATGATATCAACAAAAAATAACGATACCAGCAGCTGTTTTCAATTAAAATTTCGCACAAATGTTCCAAATGTTCACCCCTAAGGTAGACTTTTGAAGGTAAACAAACAATACCGAAAATTTTATAAGTCAATTTCCCAATTTTCCGTCAGGCGGATCCGGACGAGAGTGGTGTCGTTCGACGGGTAATTGAAAGGGCTATTTAAATATATATAATTAGTGATTTGGAAAACAAGGGCTATCGAATTAATCGACAAAAACCTCAAAAATGACTGAAATTGAAATTTTAATGTCGAATTTCTAAGATTCTATTTACCAGATTTACTTAAAAGAGGTGTTGTTAGATAGGTCGTGACGCGAGCTATCTAGATATGTATAATTAATTGTTTAGAAAAAATAAGGGGGCAAGTTATTAAAGGAAAATCGCAGAAAATTTTCGAAAAAACGGTAAATTGAGATTTATATGTTGAAAATTTAGTACTTTTATTAACCGAATGTTAATAAAAGAGGTGTTATTAGATAGACCATGACGAGTTCTATCTAAATAAATATAATTAAAAATTCCGAAAATAAATTTCGAAGAGTTATAAGCAAAGAGCCTTGGAAAATTCCTTAAAAATACCAAAAGTCAAAATGAATGTTGAAATTTAGCAACTTATATTTACCCAACCTATACAAAGGAGGTGTTGTTAGATAGGCCTTGATGAGGGCTATCTATATCTGTAACTATGTCAAGTTTGAGGAGAAGCGTTATCGAATAATTCGACAAAAACCTCGAAAATTAAGCAATTTAGAAATTCAAAATTTTTCTAAGTCCAGAAATTAAAATTTTTCTTTGTTTTTTCAGGTTATTTTCTTCCCACGGGACGCAGGAGTGTCTACAAAGATGATATCAACAAAAAATAACGATACCAGCAGCTGTTTTCAATTAAAATTTCGCACAAATGTTCCAAATGTTCACCCCTAAGGTAGACTTTTGAAGGTAAACAAACAATACCGAAAATTTTATAAGTCAATTTCCCAATTTTCCGTCAGGCGGATCCGGACGAGAGTGGTGTCGTTCGACGGGTAATTGAAAGGGCTATTTAAATATATATAATTAGTGATTTGGAAAACAAGGGCTATCGAATTAATCGACAAAAACCTCAAAAATGACTGAAATTGAAATTTTAATGTCGAATTTCTAAGATTCTATTTACCAGATTTACTTAAAAGAGGTGTTGTTAGATAGGTCGTGACGCGAGCTATCTAGATATGTATAATTAATTGTTTAGAAAAAATAAGGGGGCAAGTTATTAAAGGAAAATCGCAGAAAATTTTCGAAAAAACGGTAAATTGAGATTTATATGTTGAAAATTTAGTACTTTTATTAACCGAATGTTAATAAAAGAGGTGTTATTAGATAGACCTTGACGAGTTCTATCTAAATAAATATAATTAAAAATTCCGAAAATAAATTTCGAAGAGTTATAAGCAAAGAGCCTTGGAAAATTCCTTAAAAATACCAAAAGTCAAAATGAATGTTGAAATTTAGCAACTTATATTTACCCAACCTATACAAAGGAGGTGTTGTTAGATAGGCCTTGATGAGGGCTATCTATATCTGTAACTATGTCAAGTTTGAGGAGAAGCGTTATCGAATAATTCGACAAAAACCTCGAAAATTAAGCAATTTAGAAATTCAAATCTTTTCTAAGTCCAGAAATTAAAAATTTTTCTTTGTTTTTCAGGTTATTTTCTTCCCACGGGACGCAGGAGTGTCTACAAAGATGATATCAACAAAAAACAACGATACTAGCAGCTGTTTTCAATTAAAATTTCGCACAAATGTTCCAAGTGTTCACCCCTAAGGTAGACTTTGGAAAGTAAACAAACAATACCGAAAATTTTATAAGTCAATTTCCCAATTTTCCGTCAGGCGGATCCGGACGAAAGTGGTGTCGTTCGACGGGTAATTAACAGGGCTATTTAAATATATATAATTAGTAATTTGGAAAACAAAGGCTATCGAATTAATCGACAAAAACCTCAAAAATGACTAAAATTTAAATTTAAATGTTGAATTTCTAAGGTTATATTTACCAGATTTAAATAAAAGAGGTGTTGTTAGATAGGTCGTGACGCGAGCTATCTAGGTATGTATAATTTATTGTTCCCAAAAAATGAGGGAGCAAGTTATTCAAAGAAAATCTCAGAAAATTTTCGAAAAAGCGGTAAATTGAGTTTTGTTTGTTGAAAATTTACTACTTTTATTAACCAGATCTTAATAAAGGAGGTGTTATTAGATAGGCCTTGACGAGTTCTATCTAAATATATATAATTAAAAATTCCAAAAATAAATTTCGAAAAGTTATAAGCGAAGCGCCTTGGAAAATTCCTTAAAAATGCCGAAAGTCAAAATGAATGTGAAAATTTAGTAACTTCTATTTACCCAACCTATACAAAGGAGGTGTTATTAGAAAGGCCTTGATGAGGGCTATCTAAATCTGTAGCTATGTCAAGTTTGAGGTGAAGCGTTATCGAATAATTCGACAAAAACCTCGAAAATTAAGCAATTTAGAAATTCAAATCTTTTCTAAGTCCAGAAATTAAAAATTTTTCTTTGTTTTTCAGGTTATTTTCTTCCCACGGGACGCAGGAGTGTCTACAAAGATGATATCAACAAAAAACAACGATACTAGCAGCTGTTTTCAATTAAAATTTCGCACAAATGTTCCAAGTGTTCACCCCTAAGGTAGACTTTGGAAAGTAAACAAACAATACCGAAAATTTTATAAGTCAATTTCCCAATTTTCCGTCAGGCGGATCCGGACGAAAGTGGTGTCGTTCGACGGGTAATTAACAGGGCTATTTAAATATATATAATTAGTAATTTGGAAAACAAAGGCTATCGAATTAATCGACAAAAACCTCAAAAATGACTAAAATTTAAATTTAAATGTTGAATTTCTAAGGTTATATTTACCAGATTTAAATAAAAGAGGTGTTGTTAGATAGGTCGTGACGCGAGCTATCTAGGTATGTATAATTTATTGTTCCCAAAAAATGAGGGAGCAAGTTATTCAAAGAAAATCTCAGAAAATTTTCGAAAAAGCGGTAAATTGAGTTTTGTTTGTTGAAAATTTACTACTTTTATTAACCAGATCTTAATAAAGGAGGTGTTATTAGATAGGCCTTGACGAGTTCTATCTAAATATATATAATTAAAAATTCCAAAAATAAATTTCGAAAAGTTATAAGCGAAGCGCCTTGGAAAATTCCTTAAAAATGCCGAAAGTCAAAATGAATGTGAAAATTTAGTAACTTCTATTTACCCAACCTATACAAAGGAGGTGTTATTAGAAAGGCCTTGATGAGGGCTATCTAAATCTGTAGCTATGTCAAGTTTGAGGTGAAGCGTTATCGAATAATTCGACAAAAACCTCGAAAATTAAGCAATTTAGAAATTCAAATCTTTTCTAAGTCCAGAAATTAAAAATTTTTCTTTGTTTTTCAGGTTATTTTCTTCCCACGGGACGCAGGAGTGTCTACAAAGATGATATCAACAAAAAACAACGATACTAGCAGCTGTTTTCAATTAAAATTTCGCACAAATGTTCCAAGTGTTCACCCCTAAGGTAGACTTTGGAAAGTAAACAAACAATACCGAAAATTTTATAAGTCAATTTCCCAATTTTCCGTCAGGCGGATCCGGACGAAAGTGGTGTCGTTCGACGGGTAATTAACAGGGCTATTTAAATATATATAATTAGTAATTTGGAAAACAAAGGCTATCGAATTAATCGACAAAAACCTCAAAAATGACTAAAATTTAAATTTAAATGTTGAATTTCTAAGGTTATATTTACCAGATTTAAATAAAAGAGGTGTTGTTAGATAGGTCGTGACGCGAGCTATCTAGGTATGTATAATTTATTGTTCCCAAAAAATGAGGGAGCAAGTTATTCAAAGAAAATCTCAGAAAATTTTCGAAAAAGCGGTAAATTGAGTTTTGTTTGTTGAAAATTTACTACTTTTATTAACCAGATCTTAATAAAGGAGGTGTTATTAGATAGGCCTTGACGAGTTCTATCTAAATATATATAATTAAAAATTCCAAAAATAAATTTCGAAAAGTTATAAGCGAAGCGCCTTGGAAAATTCCTTAAAAATGCCGAAAGTCAAAATGAATGTGAAAATTTAGTAACTTCTATTTACCCAACCTATACAAAGGAGGTGTTATTAGAAAGGCCTTGATGAGGGCTATCTAAATCTGTAGCTATGTCAAGTTTGAGGTGAAGCGTTATCGAATAATTCGACAAAAACCTCGAAAATTAAGCAATTTAGAAATTCAAATCTTTTCTAAGTCCAGAAATTAAAAATTTTTCTTTGTTTTTCAGGTTATTTTCTTCCCACGGGACGCAGGAGTGTCTACAAAGATGATATCAACAAAAAACAACGATACTAGCAGCTGTTTTCAATTAAAATTTCGCACAAATGTTCCAAGTGTTCACCCCTAAGGTAGACTTTGGAAAGTAAACAAACAATACCGAAAATTTTATAAGTCAATTTCCCAATTTTCCGTCAGGCGGATCCGGACGAAAGTGGTGTCGTTCGACGGGTAATTAACAGGGCTATTTAAATATATATAATTAGTAATTTGGAAAACAAAGGCTATCGAATTAATCGACAAAAACCTCAAAAATGACTAAAATTTAAATTTAAATGTTGAATTTCTAAGGTTATATTTACCAGATTTAAATAAAAGAGGTGTTGTTAGATAGGTCGTGACGCGAGCTATCTAGATATGTATAATTAATTGTTTAGAAAAAATAAGGGGGCAAGTTATTAAAGGAAAATCGCAGAAAATTTTCGAAAAAACGGTAAATTGAGATTTATATGTTGAAAATTTAGTACTTTTATTAACCGAATGTTAATAAAAGAGGTGTTATTAGATAGACCTTGACGAGTTCTATCTAAATAAATATAATTAAAAATTCCGAAAATAAATTTCGAAGAGTTATAAGCAAAGAGCCTTGGAAAATTCCTTAAAAATACCAAAAGTCAAAATGAATGTTGAAATTTAGCAACTTATATTTACCCAACCTATACAAAGGAGGTGTTGTTAGATAGGCCTTGATGAGGGCTATCTATATCTGTAACTATGTCAAGTTTGAGGAGAAGCGTTATCGAATAATTCGACAAAAACCTCGAAAATTAAGCAATTTAGAAATTCAAAATTTTTCTAAGTCCAGAAATTAAAATTTTTCTTTGTTTTTTCAGGTTATTTTCTTCCCACGGGACGCAGGAGTGTCTACAAAGATGATATCAACAAAAAATAACGATACCAGCAGCTGTTTTCAATTAAAATTTCGCACAAATGTTCCAAATGTTCACCCCTAAGGTAGACTTTTGAAGGTAAACAAACAATACCGAAAATTTTATAAGTCAATTTCCCAATTTTCCGTCAGGCGGATCCGGACGAGAGTGGTGTCGTTCGACGGGTAATTGAAAGGGCTATTTAAATATATATAATTAGTGATTTGGAAAACAAGGGCTATCGAATTAATCGACAAAAACCTCAAAAATGACTGAAATTGAAATTTTAATGTCGAATTTCTAAGATTCTATTTACCAGATTTACTTAAAAGAGGTGTTGTTAGATAGGTCGTGACGCGAGCTATCTAGATATGTATAATTAATTGTTTAGAAAAAATAAGGGGGCAAGTTATTAAAGGAAAATCGCAGAAAATTTTCGAAAAAACGGTAAATTGAGATTTATATGTTGAAAATTTAGTACTTTTATTAACCGAATGTTAATAAAAGAGGTGTTATTAGATAGACCTTGACGAGTTCTATCTAAATAAATATAATTAAAAATTCCGAAAATAAATTTCGAAGAGTTATAAGCAAAGAGCCTTGGAAAATTCCTTAAAAATACCAAAAGTCAAAATGAATGTTGAAATTTAGCAACTTATATTTACCCAACCTATACAAAGGAGGTGTTGTTAGATAGGCCTTGATGAGGGCTATCTATATCTGTAACTATGTCAAGTTTGAGGAGAAGCGTTATCGAATAATTCGACAAAAACCTCGAAAATTAAGCAATTTAGAAATTCAAATCTTTTCTAAGTCCAGAAATTAAAAATTTTTCTTTGTTTTTCAGGTTATTTTCTTCCCACGGGACGCAGGAGTGTCTACAAAGATGATATCAACAAAAAACAACGATACTAGCAGCTGTTTTCAATTAAAATTTCGCACAAATGTTCCAAGTGTTCACCCCTAAGGTAGACTTTGGAAAGTAAACAAACAATACCGAAAATTTTATAAGTCAATTTCCCAATTTTCCGTCAGGCGGATCCGGACGAAAGTGGTGTCGTTCGACGGGTAATTAACAGGGCTACTTAAATATATATAATTAGTAATTTGGAAAACAAAGGCTATCGAATTAATCGACAAAAACCTCAAAAATGACTAAAATTTAAATTTAAATGTTGAATTTCTAAGGTTATATTTACCAGATTTAAATAAAAGAGGTGTTGTTAGATAGGTCGTGACGCGAGCTATCTAGGTATGTATAATTTATTGTTCCCAAAAAATGAGGGAGCAAGTTATTCAAAGAAAATCTCAGAAAATTTTCGAAAAAGCGGTAAATTGAGTTTTGTTTGTTGAAAATTTACTACTTTTATTAACCAGATCTTAATAAAGGAGGTGTTATTAGATAGGCCTTGACGAGTTCTATCTAAATATATATAATTAAAAATTCCAAAAATAAATTTCGAAAAGTTATAAGCGAAGCGCCTTGGAAAATTCCTTAAAAATGCCGAAAGTCAAAATGAATGTGAAAATTTAGTAACTTCTATTTACCCAACCTATACAAAGGAGGTGTTATTAGAAAGGCCTTGATGAGGGCTATCTAAATCTGTAGCTATGTCAAGTTTGAGGTGAAGCGTTATCGAATAATTCGACAAAAACCTCGAAAATTAAGCAATTTAGAAATTCAAATCTTTTCTAAGTCCAGAAATTAAAAATTTTTCTTTGTTTTTCAGGTTATTTTCTTCCCACGGGACGCAGGAGTGTCTACAAAGATGATATCAACAAAAAACAACGATACTAGCAGCTGTTTTCAATTAAAATTTCGCACAAATGTTCCAAGTGTTCACCCCTAAGGTAGACTTTGGAAAGTAAACAAACAATACCGAAAATTTTATAAGTCAATTTCCCAATTTTCCGTCAGGCGGATCCGGACGAAAGTGGTGTCGTTCGACGGGTAATTAACAGGGCTATTTAAATATATATAATTAGTAATTTGGAAAACAAAGGCTATCGAATTAATCGACAAAAACCTCAAAAATGACTAAAATTTAAATTTAAATGTTGAATTTCTAAGGTTATATTTACCAGATTTAAATAAAAGAGGTGTTGTTAGATAGGTCGTGACGCGAGCTATCTAGGTATGTATAATTTATTGTTCCCAAAAAATGAGGGAGCAAGTTATTCAAAGAAAATCTCAGAAAATTTTCGAAAAAGCGGTAAATTGAGTTTTGTTTGTTGAAAATTTACTACTTTTATTAACCAGATCTTAATAAAGGAGGTGTTATTAGATAGGCCTTGACGAGTTCTATCTAAATATATATAATTAAAAATTCCAAAAATAAATTTCGAAAAGTTATAAGCGAAGCGCCTTGGAAAATTCCTTAAAAATGCCGAAAGTCAAAATGAATGTGAAAATTTAGTAACTTCTATTTACCCAACCTATACAAAGGAGGTGTTATTAGAAAGGCCTTGATGAGGGCTATCTAAATCTGTAGCTATGTCAAGTTTGAGGTGAAGCGTTATCGAATAATTCGACAAAAACCTCGAAAATTAAGCAATTTAGAAATTCAAATCTTTTCTAAGTCCAGAAATTAAAAATTTTTCTTTGTTTTTCAGGTTATTTTCTTCCCACGGGACGCAGGAGTGTCTACAAAGATGATATCAACAAAAAACAACGATACTAGCAGCTGTTTTCAATTAAAATTTCGCACAAATGTTCCAAGTGTTCACCCCTAAGGTAGACTTTGGAAAGTAAACAAACAATACCGAAAATTTTATAAGTCAATTTCCCAATTTTCCGTCAGGCGGATCCGGACGAAAGTGGTGTCGTTCGACGGGTAATTAACAGGGCTATTTAAATATATATAATTAGTAATTTGGAAAACAAAGGCTATCGAATTAATCGACAAAAACCTCAAAAATGACTAAAATTTAAATTTAAATGTTGAATTTCTAAGGTTATATTTACCAGATTTAAATAAAAGAGGTGTTGTTAGATAGGTCGTGACGCGAGCTATCTAGGTATGTATAATTTATTGTTCCCAAAAAATGAGGGAGCAAGTTATTCAAAGAAAATCTCAGAAAATTTTCGAAAAAGCGGTAAATTGAGTTTTGTTTGTTGAAAATTTACTACTTTTATTAACCAGATCTTAATAAAGGAGGTGTTATTAGATAGGCCTTGACGAGTTCTATCTAAATATATATAATTAAAAATTCCAAAAATAAATTTCGAAAAGTTATAAGCGAAGCGCCTTGGAAAATTCCTTAAAAATGCCGAAAGTCAAAATGAATGTGAAAATTTAGTAACTTCTATTTACCCAACCTATACAAAGGAGGTGTTATTAGAAAGGCCTTGATGAGGGCTATCTAAATCTGTAGCTATGTCAAGTTTGAGGTGAAGCGTTATCGAATAATTCGACAAAAACCTCGAAAATTAAGCAATTTAGAAATTCAAATCTTTTCTAAGTCCAGAAATTAAAAATTTTTCTTTGTTTTTCAGGTTATTTTCTTCCCACGGGACGCAGGAGTGTCTACAAAGATGATATCAACAAAAAACAACGATACTAGCAGCTGTTTTCAATTAAAATTTCGCACAAATGTTCCAAGTGTTCACCCCTAAGGTAGACTTTGGAAAGTAAACAAACAATACCGAAAATTTTATAAGTCAATTTCCCAATTTTCCGTCAGGCGGATCCGGACGAAAGTGGTGTCGTTCGACGGGTAATTAACAGGGCTATTTAAATATATATAATTAGTAATTTGGAAAACAAAGGCTATCGAATTAATCGACAAAAACCTCAAAAATGACTAAAATTTAAATTTAAATGTTGAATTTCTAAGGTTATATTTACCAGATTTAAATAAAAGAGGTGTTGTTAGATAGGTCGTGACGCGAGCTATCTAGGTATGTATAATTTATTGTTCCCAAAAAATGAGGGAGCAAGTTATTCAAAGAAAATCTCAGAAAATTTTCGAAAAAGCGGTAAATTGAGTTTTGTTTGTTGAAAATTTACTACTTTTATTAACCAGATCTTAATAAAGGAGGTGTTATTAGATAGGCCTTGACGAGTTCTATCTAAATATATATAATTAAAAATTCCAAAAATAAATTTCGAAAAGTTATAAGCGAAGCGCCTTGGAAAATTCCTTAAAAATGCCGAAAGTCAAAATGAATGTGAAAATTTAGTAACTTCTATTTACCCAACCTATACAAAGGAGGTGTTATTAGAAAGGCCTTGATGAGGGCTATCTAAATCTGTAGCTATGTCAAGTTTGAGGTGAAGCGTTATCGAATAATTCGACAAAAACCTCGAAAATTAAGCAATTTAGAAATTCAAATCTTTTCTAAGTCCAGAAATTAAAAATTTTTCTTTGTTTTTCAGGTTATTTTCTTCCCACGGGACGCAGGAGTGTCTACAAAGATGATATCAACAAAAAACAACGATACTAGCAGCTGTTTTCAATTAAAATTTCGCACAAATGTTCCAAGTGTTCACCCCTAAGGTAGACTTTGGAAAGTAAACAAACAATACCGAAAATTTTATAAGTCAATTTCCCAATTTTCCGTCAGGCGGATCCGGACGAAAGTGGTGTCGTTCGACGGGTAATTAACAGGGCTATTTAAATATATATAATTAGTAATTTGGAAAACAAAGGCTATCGAATTAATCGACAAAAACCTCAAAAATGACTAAAATTTAAATTTAAATGTTGAATTTCTAAGGTTATATTTACCAGATTTAAATAAAAGAGGTGTTGTTAGATAGGTCGTGACGCGAGCTATCTAGGTATGTATAATTTATTGTTCCCAAAAAATGAGGGAGCAAGTTATTCAAAGAAAATCTCAGAAAATTTTCGAAAAAGCGGTAAATTGAGTTTTGTTTGTTGAAAATTTACTACTTTTATTAACCAGATCTTAATAAAGGAGGTGTTATTAGATAGGCCTTGACGAGTTCTATCTAAATATATATAATTAAAAATTCCAAAAATAAATTTCGAAAAGTTATAAGCGAAGCGCCTTGGAAAATTCCTTAAAAATGCCGAAAGTCAAAATGAATGTGAAAATTTAGTAACTTCTATTTACCCAACCTATACAAAGGAGGTGTTATTAGAAAGGCCTTGATGAGGGCTATCTAAATCTGTAGCTATGTCAAGTTTGAGGTGAAGCGTTATCGAATAATTCGACAAAAACCTCGAAAATTAAGCAATTTAGAAATTCAAATCTTTTCTAAGTCCAGAAATTAAAAATTTTTCTTTGTTTTTCAGGTTATTTTCTTCCCACGGGACGCAGGAGTGTCTACAAAGATGATATCAACAAAAAACAACGATACTAGCAGCTGTTTTCAATTAAAATTTCGCACAAATGTTCCAAGTGTTCACCCCTAAGGTAGACTTTGGAAAGTAAACAAACAATACCGAAAATTTTATAAGTCAATTTCCCAATTTTCCGTCAGGCGGATCCGGACGAAAGTGGTGTCGTTCGACGGGTAATTAACAGGGCTATTTAAATATATATAATTAGTAATTTGGAAAACAAAGGCTATCGAATTAATCGACAAAAACCTCAAAAATGACTAAAATTTAAATTTAAATGTTGAATTTCTAAGGTTATATTTACCAGATTTAAATAAAAGAGGTGTTGTTAGATAGGTCGTGACGCGAGCTATCTAGATATGTATAATTAATTGTTTAGAAAAAATAAGGGGGCAAGTTATTAAAGGAAAATCGCAGAAAATTTTCGAAAAAACGGTAAATTGAGATTTATATGTTGAAAATTTAGTACTTTTATTAACCGAATGTTAATAAAAGAGGTGTTATTAGATAGACCTTGACGAGTTCTATCTAAATAAATATAATTAAAAATTCCGAAAATAAATTTCGAAGAGTTATAAGCAAAGAGCCTTGGAAAATTCCTTAAAAATACCAAAAGTCAAAATGAATGTTGAAATTTAGCAACTTATATTTACCCAACCTATACAAAGGAGGTGTTGTTAGATAGGCCTTGATGAGGGCTATCTATATCTGTAACTATGTCAAGTTTGAGGAGAAGCGTTATCGAATAATTCGACAAAAACCTCGAAAATTAAGCAATTTAGAAATTCAAAATTTTTCTAAGTCCAGAAATTAAAATTTTTCTTTGTTTTTTCAGGTTATTTTCTTCCCACGGGACGCAGGAGTGTCTACAAAGATGATATCAACAAAAAATAACGATACCAGCAGCTGTTTTCAATTAAAATTTCGCACAAATGTTCCAAATGTTCACCCCTAAGGTAGACTTTTGAAGGTAAACAAACAATACCGAAAATTTTATAAGTCAATTTCCCAATTTTCCGTCAGGCGGATCCGGACGAGAGTGGTGTCGTTCGACGGGTAATTGAAAGGGCTATTTAAATATATATAATTAGTGATTTGGAAAACAAGGGCTATCGAATTAATCGACAAAAACCTCAAAAATGACTGAAATTGAAATTTTAATGTCGAATTTCTAAGATTCTATTTACCAGATTTACTTAAAAGAGGTGTTGTTAGATAGGTCGTGACGCGAGCTATCTAGATATGTATAATTAATTGTTTAGAAAAAATAAGGGGGCAAGTTATTAAAGGAAAATCGCAGAAAATTTTCGAAAAAACGGTAAATTGAGATTTATATGTTGAAAATTTAGTACTTTTATTAACCGAATGTTAATAAAAGAGGTGTTATTAGATAGACCTTGACGAGTTCTATCTAAATAAATATAATTAAAAATTCCGAAAATAAATTTCGAAGAGTTATAAGCAAAGAGCCTTGGAAAATTCCTTAAAAATACCAAAAGTCAAAATGAATGTTGAAATTTAGCAACTTATATTTACCCAACCTATACAAAGGAGGTGTTGTTAGATAGGCCTTGATGAGGGCTATCTATATCTGTAACTATGTCAAGTTTGAGGAGAAGCGTTATCGAATAATTCGACAAAAACCTCGAAAATTAAGCAATTTAGAAATTCAAATCTTTTCTAAGTCCAGAAATTAAAAATTTTTCTTTGTTTTTCAGGTTATTTTCTTCCCACGGGACGCAGGAGTGTCTACAAAGATGATATCAACAAAAAACAACGATACTAGCAGCTGTTTTCAATTAAAATTTCGCACAAATGTTCCAAGTGTTCACCCCTAAGGTAGACTTTGGAAAGTAAACAAACAATACCGAAAATTTTATAAGTCAATTTCCCAATTTTCCGTCAGGCGGATCCGGACGAAAGTGGTGTCGTTCGACGGGTAATTAACAGGGCTACTTAAATATATATAATTAGTAATTTGGAAAACAAAGGCTATCGAATTAATCGACAAAAACCTCAAAAATGACTAAAATTTAAATTTAAATGTTGAATTTCTAAGGTTATATTTACCAGATTTAAATAAAAGAGGTGTTGTTAGATAGGTCGTGACGCGAGCTATCTAGGTATGTATAATTTATTGTTCCCAAAAAATGAGGGAGCAAGTTATTCAAAGAAAATCTCAGAAAATTTTCGAAAAAGCGGTAAATTGAGTTTTGTTTGTTGAAAATTTACTACTTTTATTAACCAGATCTTAATAAAGGAGGTGTTATTAGATAGGCCTTGACGAGTTCTATCTAAATATATATAATTAAAAATTCCAAAAATAAATTTCGAAAAGTTATAAGCGAAGCGCCTTGGAAAATTCCTTAAAAATGCCGAAAGTCAAAATGAATGTGAAAATTTAGTAACTTCTATTTACCCAACCTATACAAAGGAGGTGTTATTAGAAAGGCCTTGATGAGGGCTATCTAAATCTGTAGCTATGTCAAGTTTGAGGTGAAGCGTTATCGAATAATTCGACAAAAACCTCGAAAATTAAGCAATTTAGAAATTCAAATCTTTTCTAAGTCCAGAAATTAAAAATTTTTCTTTGTTTTTCAGGTTATTTTCTTCCCACGGGACGCAGGAGTGTCTACAAAGATGATATCAACAAAAAACAACGATACTAGCAGCTGTTTTCAATTAAAATTTCGCACAAATGTTCCAAGTGTTCACCCCTAAGGTAGACTTTGGAAAGTAAACAAACAATACCGAAAATTTTATAAGTCAATTTCCCAATTTTCCGTCAGGCGGATCCGGACGAAAGTGGTGTCGTTCGACGGGTAATTAACAGGGCTATTTAAATATATATAATTAGTAATTTGGAAAACAAAGGCTATCGAATTAATCGACAAAAACCTCAAAAATGACTAAAATTTAAATTTAAATGTTGAATTTCTAAGGTTATATTTACCAGATTTAAATAAAAGAGGTGTTGTTAGATAGGTCGTGACGCGAGCTATCTAGGTATGTATAATTTATTGTTCCCAAAAAATGAGGGAGCAAGTTATTCAAAGAAAATCTCAGAAAATTTTCGAAAAAGCGGTAAATTGAGTTTTGTTTGTTGAAAATTTACTACTTTTATTAACCAGATCTTAATAAAGGAGGTGTTATTAGATAGGCCTTGACGAGTTCTATCTAAATATATATAATTAAAAATTCCAAAAATAAATTTCGAAAAGTTATAAGCGAAGCGCCTTGGAAAATTCCTTAAAAATGCCGAAAGTCAAAATGAATGTGAAAATTTAGTAACTTCTATTTACCCAACCTATACAAAGGAGGTGTTATTAGAAAGGCCTTGATGAGGGCTATCTAAATCTGTAGCTATGTCAAGTTTGAGGTGAAGCGTTATCGAATAATTCGACAAAAACCTCGAAAATTAAGCAATTTAGAAATTCAAATCTTTTCTAAGTCCAGAAATTAAAAATTTTTCTTTGTTTTTCAGGTTATTTTCTTCCCACGGGACGCAGGAGTGTCTACAAAGATGATATCAACAAAAAACAACGATACTAGCAGCTGTTTTCAATTAAAATTTCGCACAAATGTTCCAAGTGTTCACCCCTAAGGTAGACTTTGGAAAGTAAACAAACAATACCGAAAATTTTATAAGTCAATTTCCCAATTTTCCGTCAGGCGGATCCGGACGAAAGTGGTGTCGTTCGACGGGTAATTAACAGGGCTATTTAAATATATATAATTAGTAATTTGGAAAACAAAGGCTATCGAATTAATCGACAAAAACCTCAAAAATGACTAAAATTTAAATTTAAATGTTGAATTTCTAAGGTTATATTTACCAGATTTAAATAAAAGAGGTGTTGTTAGATAGGTCGTGACGCGAGCTATCTAGGTATGTATAATTTATTGTTCCCAAAAAATGAGGGAGCAAGTTATTCAAAGAAAATCTCAGAAAATTTTCGAAAAAGCGGTAAATTGAGTTTTGTTTGTTGAAAATTTACTACTTTTATTAACCAGATCTTAATAAAGGAGGTGTTATTAGATAGGCCTTGACGAGTTCTATCTAAATATATATAATTAAAAATTCCAAAAATAAATTTCGAAAAGTTATAAGCGAAGCGCCTTGGAAAATTCCTTAAAAATGCCGAAAGTCAAAATGAATGTGAAAATTTAGTAACTTCTATTTACCCAACCTATACAAAGGAGGTGTTATTAGAAAGGCCTTGATGAGGGCTATCTAAATCTGTAGCTATGTCAAGTTTGAGGTGAAGCGTTATCGAATAATTCGACAAAAACCTCGAAAATTAAGCAATTTAGAAATTCAAATCTTTTCTAAGTCCAGAAATTAAAAATTTTTCTTTGTTTTTCAGGTTATTTTCTTCCCACGGGACGCAGGAGTGTCTACAAAGATGATATCAACAAAAAACAACGATACTAGCAGCTGTTTTCAATTAAAATTTCGCACAAATGTTCCAAGTGTTCACCCCTAAGGTAGACTTTGGAAAGTAAACAAACAATACCGAAAATTTTATAAGTCAATTTCCCAATTTTCCGTCAGGCGGATCCGGACGAAAGTGGTGTCGTTCGACGGGTAATTAACAGGGCTATTTAAATATATATAATTAGTAATTTGGAAAACAAAGGCTATCGAATTAATCGACAAAAACCTCAAAAATGACTAAAATTTAAATTTAAATGTTGAATTTCTAAGGTTATATTTACCAGATTTAAATAAAAGAGGTGTTGTTAGATAGGTCGTGACGCGAGCTATCTAGGTATGTATAATTTATTGTTCCCAAAAAATGAGGGAGCAAGTTATTCAAAGAAAATCTCAGAAAATTTTCGAAAAAGCGGTAAATTGAGTTTTGTTTGTTGAAAATTTACTACTTTTATTAACCAGATCTTAATAAAGGAGGTGTTATTAGATAGGCCTTGACGAGTTCTATCTAAATATATATAATTAAAAATTCCAAAAATAAATTTCGAAAAGTTATAAGCGAAGCGCCTTGGAAAATTCCTTAAAAATGCCGAAAGTCAAAATGAATGTGAAAATTTAGTAACTTCTATTTACCCAACCTATACAAAGGAGGTGTTATTAGAAAGGCCTTGATGAGGGCTATCTAAATCTGTAGCTATGTCAAGTTTGAGGTGAAGCGTTATCGAATAATTCGACAAAAACCTCGAAAATTAAGCAATTTAGAAATTCAAATCTTTTCTAAGTCCAGAAATTAAAAATTTTTCTTTGTTTTTCAGGTTATTTTCTTCCCACGGGACGCAGGAGTGTCTACAAAGATGATATCAACAAAAAACAACGATACTAGCAGCTGTTTTCAATTAAAATTTCGCACAAATGTTCCAAGTGTTCACCCCTAAGGTAGACTTTGGAAAGTAAACAAACAATACCGAAAATTTTATAAGTCAATTTCCCAATTTTCCGTCAGGCGGATCCGGACGAAAGTGGTGTCGTTCGACGGGTAATTAACAGGGCTATTTAAATATATATAATTAGTAATTTGGAAAACAAAGGCTATCGAATTAATCGACAAAAACCTCAAAAATGACTAAAATTTAAATTTAAATGTTGAATTTCTAAGGTTATATTTACCAGATTTAAATAAAAGAGGTGTTGTTAGATAGGTCGTGACGCGAGCTATCTAGGTATGTATAATTTATTGTTCCCAAAAAATGAGGGAGCAAGTTATTCAAAGAAAATCTCAGAAAATTTTCGAAAAAGCGGTAAATTGAGTTTTGTTTGTTGAAAATTTACTACTTTTATTAACCAGATCTTAATAAAGGAGGTGTTATTAGATAGGCCTTGACGAGTTCTATCTAAATATATATAATTAAAAATTCCAAAAATAAATTTCGAAAAGTTATAAGCGAAGCGCCTTGGAAAATTCCTTAAAAATGCCGAAAGTCAAAATGAATGTGAAAATTTAGTAACTTCTATTTACCCAACCTATACAAAGGAGGTGTTATTAGAAAGGCCTTGATGAGGGCTATCTAAATCTGTAGCTATGTCAAGTTTGAGGTGAAGCGTTATCGAATAATTCGACAAAAACCTCGAAAATTAAGCAATTTAGAAATTCAAATCTTTTCTAAGTCCAGAAATTAAAAATTTTTCTTTGTTTTTCAGGTTATTTTCTTCCCACGGGACGCAGGAGTGTCTACAAAGATGATATCAACAAAAAACAACGATACTAGCAGCTGTTTTCAATTAAAATTTCGCACAAATGTTCCAAGTGTTCACCCCTAAGGTAGACTTTGGAAAGTAAACAAACAATACCGAAAATTTTATAAGTCAATTTCCCAATTTTCCGTCAGGCGGATCCGGACGAAAGTGGTGTCGTTCGACGGGTAATTAACAGGGCTATTTAAATATATATAATTAGTAATTTGGAAAACAAAGGCTATCGAATTAATCGACAAAAACCTCAAAAATGACTAAAATTTAAATTTAAATGTTGAATTTCTAAGGTTATATTTACCAGATTTAAATAAAAGAGGTGTTGTTAGATAGGTCGTGACGCGAGCTATCTAGGTATGTATAATTTATTGTTCCCAAAAAATGAGGGAGCAAGTTATTCAAAGAAAATCTCAGAAAATTTTCGAAAAAGCGGTAAATTGAGTTTTGTTTGTTGAAAATTTACTACTTTTATTAACCAGATCTTAATAAAGGAGGTGTTATTAGATAGGCCTTGACGAGTTCTATCTAAATATATATAATTAAAAATTCCAAAAATAAATTTCGAAAAGTTATAAGCGAAGCGCCTTGGAAAATTCCTTAAAAATGCCGAAAGTCAAAATGAATGTGAAAATTTAGTAACTTCTATTTACCCAACCTATACAAAGGAGGTGTTATTAGAAAGGCCTTGATGAGGGCTATCTAAATCTGTAGCTATGTCAAGTTTGAGGTGAAGCGTTATCGAATAATTCGACAAAAACCTCGAAAATTAAGCAATTTAGAAATTCAAATCTTTTCTAAGTCCAGAAATTAAAAATTTTTCTTTGTTTTTCAGGTTATTTTCTTCCCACGGGACGCAGGAGTGTCTACAAAGATGATATCAACAAAAAACAACGATACTAGCAGCTGTTTTCAATTAAAATTTCGCACAAATGTTCCAAGTGTTCACCCCTAAGGTAGACTTTGGAAAGTAAACAAACAATACCGAAAATTTTATAAGTCAATTTCCCAATTTTCCGTCAGGCGGATCCGGACGAAAGTGGTGTCGTTCGACGGGTAATTAACAGGGCTATTTAAATATATATAATTAGTAATTTGGAAAACAAAGGCTATCGAATTAATCGACAAAAACCTCAAAAATGACTAAAATTTAAATTTAAATGTTGAATTTCTAAGGTTATATTTACCAGATTTAAATAAAAGAGGTGTTGTTAGATAGGTCGTGACGCGAGCTATCTAGGTATGTATAATTTATTGTTCCCAAAAAATGAGGGAGCAAGTTATTCAAAGAAAATCTCAGAAAATTTTCGAAAAAGCGGTAAATTGAGTTTTGTTTGTTGAAAATTTACTACTTTTATTAACCAGATCTTAATAAAGGAGGTGTTATTAGATAGGCCTTGACGAGTTCTATCTAAATATATATAATTAAAAATTCCAAAAATAAATTTCGAAAAGTTATAAGCGAAGCGCCTTGGAAAATTCCTTAAAAATGCCGAAAGTCAAAATGAATGTGAAAATTTAGTAACTTCTATTTACCCAACCTATACAAAGGAGGTGTTATTAGAAAGGCCTTGATGAGGGCTATCTAAATCTGTAGCTATGTCAAGTTTGAGGTGAAGCGTTATCGAATAATTCGACAAAAACCTCGAAAATTAAGCAATTTAGAAATTCAAATCTTTTCTAAGTCCAGAAATTAAAAATTTTTCTTTGTTTTTCAGGTTATTTTCTTCCCACGGGACGCAGGAGTGTCTACAAAGATGATATCAACAAAAAACAACGATACTAGCAGCTGTTTTCAATTAAAATTTCGCACAAATGTTCCAAGTGTTCACCCCTAAGGTAGACTTTGGAAAGTAAACAAACAATACCGAAAATTTTATAAGTCAATTTCCCAATTTTCCGTCAGGCGGATCCGGACGAAAGTGGTGTCGTTCGACGGGTAATTAACAGGGCTATTTAAATATATATAATTAGTAATTTGGAAAACAAAGGCTATCGAATTAATCGACAAAAACCTCAAAAATGACTAAAATTTAAATTTAAATGTTGAATTTCTAAGGTTATATTTACCAGATTTAAATAAAAGAGGTGTTGTTAGATAGGTCGTGACGCGAGCTATCTAGGTATGTATAATTTATTGTTCCCAAAAAATGAGGGAGCAAGTTATTCAAAGAAAATCTCAGAAAATTTTCGAAAAAGCGGTAAATTGAGTTTTGTTTGTTGAAAATTTACTACTTTTATTAACCAGATCTTAATAAAGGAGGTGTTATTAGATAGGCCTTGACGAGTTCTATCTAAATATATATAATTAAAAATTCCAAAAATAAATTTCGAAAAGTTATAAGCGAAGCGCCTTGGAAAATTCCTTAAAAATGCCGAAAGTCAAAATGAATGTGAAAATTTAGTAACTTCTATTTACCCAACCTATACAAAGGAGGTGTTATTAGAAAGGCCTTGATGAGGGCTATCTAAATCTGTAGCTATGTCAAGTTTGAGGTGAAGCGTTATCGAATAATTCGACAAAAACCTCGAAAATTAAGCAATTTAGAAATTCAAATCTTTTCTAAGTCCAGAAATTAAAAATTTTTCTTTGTTTTTCAGGTTATTTTCTTCCCACGGGACGCAGGAGTGTCTACAAAGATGATATCAACAAAAAACAACGATACTAGCAGCTGTTTTCAATTAAAATTTCGCACAAATGTTCCAAGTGTTCACCCCTAAGGTAGACTTTGGAAAGTAAACAAACAATACCGAAAATTTTATAAGTCAATTTCCCAATTTTCCGTCAGGCGGATCCGGACGAAAGTGGTGTCGTTCGACGGGTAATTAACAGGGCTATTTAAATATATATAATTAGTAATTTGGAAAACAAAGGCTATCGAATTAATCGACAAAAACCTCAAAAATGACTAAAATTTAAATTTAAATGTTGAATTTCTAAGGTTATATTTACCAGATTTAAATAAAAGAGGTGTTGTTAGATAGGTCGTGACGCGAGCTATCTAGGTATGTATAATTTATTGTTCCCAAAAAATGAGGGAGCAAGTTATTCAAAGAAAATCTCAGAAAATTTTCGAAAAAGCGGTAAATTGAGTTTTGTTTGTTGAAAATTTACTACTTTTATTAACCAGATCTTAATAAAGGAGGTGTTATTAGATAGGCCTTGACGAGTTCTATCTAAATATATATAATTAAAAATTCCAAAAATAAATTTCGAAAAGTTATAAGCGAAGCGCCTTGGAAAATTCCTTAAAAATGCCGAAAGTCAAAATGAATGTGAAAATTTAGTAACTTCTATTTACCCAACCTATACAAAGGAGGTGTTATTAGAAAGGCCTTGATGAGGGCTATCTAAATCTGTAGCTATGTCAAGTTTGAGGTGAAGCGTTATCGAATAATTCGACAAAAACCTCGAAAATTAAGCAATTTAGAAATTCAAATCTTTTCTAAGTCCAGAAATTAAAAATTTTTCTTTGTTTTTCAGGTTATTTTCTTCCCACGGGACGCAGGAGTGTCTACAAAGATGATATCAACAAAAAACAACGATACTAGCAGCTGTTTTCAATTAAAATTTCGCACAAATGTTCCAAGTGTTCACCCCTAAGGTAGACTTTGGAAAGTAAACAAACAATACCGAAAATTTTATAAGTCAATTTCCCAATTTTCCGTCAGGCGGATCCGGACGAAAGTGGTGTCGTTCGACGGGTAATTAACAGGGCTATTTAAATATATATAATTAGTAATTTGGAAAACAAAGGCTATCGAATTAATCGACAAAAACCTCAAAAATGACTAAAATTTAAATTTAAATGTTGAATTTCTAAGGTTATATTTACCAGATTTAAATAAAAGAGGTGTTGTTAGATAGGTCGTGACGCGAGCTATCTAGGTATGTATAATTTATTGTTCCCAAAAAATGAGGGAGCAAGTTATTCAAAGAAAATCTCAGAAAATTTTCGAAAAAGCGGTAAATTGAGTTTTGTTTGTTGAAAATTTACTACTTTTATTAACCAGATCTTAATAAAGGAGGTGTTATTAGATAGGCCTTGACGAGTTCTATCTAAATATATATAATTAAAAATTCCAAAAATAAATTTCGAAAAGTTATAAGCGAAGCGCCTTGGAAAATTCCTTAAAAATGCCGAAAGTCAAAATGAATGTGAAAATTTAGTAACTTCTATTTACCCAACCTATACAAAGGAGGTGTTATTAGAAAGGCCTTGATGAGGGCTATCTAAATCTGTAGCTATGTCAAGTTTGAGGTGAAGCGTTATCGAATAATTCGACAAAAACCTCGAAAATTAAGCAATTTAGAAATTCAAATCTTTTCTAAGTCCAGAAATTAAAAATTTTTCTTTGTTTTTCAGGTTATTTTCTTCCCACGGGACGCAGGAGTGTCTACAAAGATGATATCAACAAAAAACAACGATACTAGCAGCTGTTTTCAATTAAAATTTCGCACAAATGTTCCAAGTGTTCACCCCTAAGGTAGACTTTGGAAAGTAAACAAACAATACCGAAAATTTTATAAGTCAATTTCCCAATTTTCCGTCAGGCGGATCCGGACGAAAGTGGTGTCGTTCGACGGGTAATTAACAGGGCTATTTAAATATATATAATTAGTAATTTGGAAAACAAAGGCTATCGAATTAATCGACAAAAACCTCAAAAATGACTAAAATTTAAATTTAAATGTTGAATTTCTAAGGTTATATTTACCAGATTTAAATAAAAGAGGTGTTGTTAGATAGGTCGTGACGCGAGCTATCTAGGTATGTATAATTTATTGTTCCCAAAAAATGAGGGAGCAAGTTATTCAAAGAAAATCTCAGAAAATTTTCGAAAAAGCGGTAAATTGAGTTTTGTTTGTTGAAAATTTACTACTTTTATTAACCAGATCTTAATAAAGGAGGTGTTATTAGATAGGCCTTGACGAGTTCTATCTAAATATATATAATTAAAAATTCCAAAAATAAATTTCGAAAAGTTATAAGCGAAGCGCCTTGGAAAATTCCTTAAAAATGCCGAAAGTCAAAATGAATGTGAAAATTTAGTAACTTCTATTTACCCAACCTATACAAAGGAGGTGTTATTAGAAAGGCCTTGATGAGGGCTATCTAAATCTGTAGCTATGTCAAGTTTGAGGTGAAGCGTTATCGAATAATTCGACAAAAACCTCGAAAATTAAGCAATTTAGAAATTCAAATCTTTTCTAAGTCCAGAAATTAAAAATTTTTCTTTGTTTTTCAGGTTATTTTCTTCCCACGGGACGCAGGAGTGTCTACAAAGATGATATCAACAAAAAACAACGATACTAGCAGCTGTTTTCAATTAAAATTTCGCACAAATGTTCCAAGTGTTCACCCCTAAGGTAGACTTTGGAAAGTAAACAAACAATACCGAAAATTTTATAAGTCAATTTCCCAATTTTCCGTCAGGCGGATCCGGACGAAAGTGGTGTCGTTCGACGGGTAATTAACAGGGCTATTTAAATATATATAATTAGTAATTTGGAAAACAAAGGCTATCGAATTAATCGACAAAAACCTCAAAAATGACTAAAATTTAAATTTAAATGTTGAATTTCTAAGGTTATATTTACCAGATTTAAATAAAAGAGGTGTTGTTAGATAGGTCGTGACGCGAGCTATCTAGGTATGTATAATTTATTGTTCCCAAAAAATGAGGGAGCAAGTTATTCAAAGAAAATCTCAGAAAATTTTCGAAAAAGCGGTAAATTGAGTTTTGTTTGTTGAAAATTTACTACTTTTATTAACCAGATCTTAATAAAGGAGGTGTTATTAGATAGGCCTTGACGAGTTCTATCTAAATATATATAATTAAAAATTCCAAAAATAAATTTCGAAAAGTTATAAGCGAAGCGCCTTGGAAAATTCCTTAAAAATGCCGAAAGTCAAAATGAATGTGAAAATTTAGTAACTTCTATTTACCCAACCTATACAAAGGAGGTGTTATTAGAAAGGCCTTGATGAGGGCTATCTAAATCTGTAGCTATGTCAAGTTTGAGGTGAAGCGTTATCGAATAATTCGACAAAAACCTCGAAAATTAAGCAATTTAGAAATTCAAATCTTTTCTAAGTCCAGAAATTAAAAATTTTTCTTTGTTTTTCAGGTTATTTTCTTCCCACGGGACGCAGGAGTGTCTACAAAGATGATATCAACAAAAAACAACGATACTAGCAGCTGTTTTCAATTAAAATTTCGCACAAATGTTCCAAGTGTTCACCCCTAAGGTAGACTTTGGAAAGTAAACAAACAATACCGAAAATTTTATAAGTCAATTTCCCAATTTTCCGTCAGGCGGATCCGGACGAAAGTGGTGTCGTTCGACGGGTAATTAACAGGGCTATTTAAATATATATAATTAGTAATTTGGAAAACAAAGGCTATCGAATTAATCGACAAAAACCTCAAAAATGACTAAAATTTAAATTTAAATGTTGAATTTCTAAGGTTATATTTACCAGATTTAAATAAAAGAGGTGTTGTTAGATAGGTCGTGACGCGAGCTATCTAGGTATGTATAATTTATTGTTCCCAAAAAATGAGGGAGCAAGTTATTCAAAGAAAATCTCAGAAAATTTTCGAAAAAGCGGTAAATTGAGTTTTGTTTGTTGAAAATTTACTACTTTTATTAACCAGATCTTAATAAAGGAGGTGTTATTAGATAGGCCTTGACGAGTTCTATCTAAATATATATAATTAAAAATTCCAAAAATAAATTTCGAAAAGTTATAAGCGAAGCGCCTTGGAAAATTCCTTAAAAATGCCGAAAGTCAAAATGAATGTGAAAATTTAGTAACTTCTATTTACCCAACCTATACAAAGGAGGTGTTATTAGAAAGGCCTTGATGAGGGCTATCTAAATCTGTAGCTATGTCAAGTTTGAGGTGAAGCGTTATCGAATAATTCGACAAAAACCTCGAAAATTAAGCAATTTAGAAATTCAAATCTTTTCTAAGTCCAGAAATTAAAAATTTTTCTTTGTTTTTCAGGTTATTTTCTTCCCACGGGACGCAGGAGTGTCTACAAAGATGATATCAACAAAAAACAACGATACTAGCAGCTGTTTTCAATTAAAATTTCGCACAAATGTTCCAAGTGTTCACCCCTAAGGTAGACTTTGGAAAGTAAACAAACAATACCGAAAATTTTATAAGTCAATTTCCCAATTTTCCGTCAGGCGGATCCGGACGAAAGTGGTGTCGTTCGACGGGTAATTAACAGGGCTATTTAAATATATATAATTAGTAATTTGGAAAACAAAGGCTATCGAATTAATCGACAAAAACCTCAAAAATGACTAAAATTTAAATTTAAATGTTGAATTTCTAAGGTTATATTTACCAGATTTAAATAAAAGAGGTGTTGTTAGATAGGTCGTGACGCGAGCTATCTAGGTATGTATAATTTATTGTTCCCAAAAAATGAGGGAGCAAGTTATTCAAAGAAAATCTCAGAAAATTTTCGAAAAAGCGGTAAATTGAGTTTTGTTTGTTGAAAATTTACTACTTTTATTAACCAGATCTTAATAAAGGAGGTGTTATTAGATAGGCCTTGACGAGTTCTATCTAAATATATATAATTAAAAATTCCAAAAATAAATTTCGAAAAGTTATAAGCGAAGCGCCTTGGAAAATTCCTTAAAAATGCCGAAAGTCAAAATGAATGTGAAAATTTAGTAACTTCTATTTACCCAACCTATACAAAGGAGGTGTTATTAGAAAGGCCTTGATGAGGGCTATCTAAATCTGTAGCTATGTCAAGTTTGAGGTGAAGCGTTATCGAATAATTCGACAAAAACCTCGAAAATTAAGCAATTTAGAAATTCAAATCTTTTCTAAGTCCAGAAATTAAAAATTTTTCTTTGTTTTTCAGGTTATTTTCTTCCCACGGGACGCAGGAGTGTCTACAAAGATGATATCAACAAAAAACAACGATACTAGCAGCTGTTTTCAATTAAAATTTCGCACAAATGTTCCAAGTGTTCACCCCTAAGGTAGACTTTGGAAAGTAAACAAACAATACCGAAAATTTTATAAGTCAATTTCCCAATTTTCCGTCAGGCGGATCCGGACGAAAGTGGTGTCGTTCGACGGGTAATTAACAGGGCTATTTAAATATATATAATTAGTAATTTGGAAAACAAAGGCTATCGAATTAATCGACAAAAACCTCAAAAATGACTAAAATTTAAATTTAAATGTTGAATTTCTAAGGTTATATTTACCAGATTTAAATAAAAGAGGTGTTGTTAGATAGGTCGTGACGCGAGCTATCTAGGTATGTATAATTTATTGTTCCCAAAAAATGAGGGAGCAAGTTATTCAAAGAAAATCTCAGAAAATTTTCGAAAAAGCGGTAAATTGAGTTTTGTTTGTTGAAAATTTACTACTTTTATTAACCAGATCTTAATAAAGGAGGTGTTATTAGATAGGCCTTGACGAGTTCTATCTAAATATATATAATTAAAAATTCCAAAAATAAATTTCGAAAAGTTATAAGCGAAGCGCCTTGGAAAATTCCTTAAAAATGCCGAAAGTCAAAATGAATGTGAAAATTTAGTAACTTCTATTTACCCAACCTATACAAAGGAGGTGTTATTAGAAAGGCCTTGATGAGGGCTATCTAAATCTGTAGCTATGTCAAGTTTGAGGTGAAGCGTTATCGAATAATTCGACAAAAACCTCGAAAATTAAGCAATTTAGAAATTCAAATCTTTTCTAAGTCCAGAAATTAAAAATTTTTCTTTGTTTTTCAGGTTATTTTCTTCCCACGGGACGCAGGAGTGTCTACAAAGATGATATCAACAAAAAACAACGATACTAGCAGCTGTTTTCAATTAAAATTTCGCACAAATGTTCCAAGTGTTCACCCCTAAGGTAGACTTTGGAAAGTAAACAAACAATACCGAAAATTTTATAAGTCAATTTCCCAATTTTCCGTCAGGCGGATCCGGACGAAAGTGGTGTCGTTCGACGGGTAATTAACAGGGCTATTTAAATATATATAATTAGTAATTTGGAAAACAAAGGCTATCGAATTAATCGACAAAAACCTCAAAAATGACTAAAATTTAAATTTAAATGTTGAATTTCTAAGGTTATATTTACCAGATTTAAATAAAAGAGGTGTTGTTAGATAGGTCGTGACGCGAGCTATCTAGGTATGTATAAATTTATTGTTCCCAAAAAATGAGGGAGCAAGTTATTCAAAGAAAATCTCAGAAAATTTTCGAAAAAGCGGTAAATTGAGTTTTGTTTGTTGAAATTTACTACTTTTATTAACCAGATCTTAATAAAGGAGGTGTTATTAGATAGGCCTTGACGAGTTCTATCTAAATATATATAATTAAAAATTCCAAAATAAATTTCGAAAAGTTATAAGCGAAGCGCCTTGGAAAATTCCTTAAAAATGCCGAAAGTCCAAAATGAATGTGAAAATTTAGTAACTTCTATTTACCCAACCTATACAAAGGAGGTGTTATTAGAAAGGCCTTGATGAGGGCTATCTAAATCTGTAGCTATGTCAAGTTTGAGGTGAAGCGTTATCGAATAATTCGACAAAAACCTCGAAAATTAAGCAATTTAGAAATTCAAATCTTTTCTAAGTCCAGAAATTAAAAATTTTTCTTTGTTTTTCAGGTTATTTTCTTCCCACGGGACGCAGGAGTGTCTACAAAGATGATATCAACAAAAAACAACGATACTAGCAGCTGTTTTCAATTAAAATTTCGCACAAATGTTCCAAGTGTTCACCCCTAAGGTAGACTTTGGAAAGTAAACAAACAATACCGAAAATTTTATAAGTCAATTTCCCAATTTTCCGTCAGGCGGATCCGGACGAAAGTGGTGTCGTTCGACGGGTAATTAACAGGGCTATTTAAATATATATAATTAGTAATTTGGAAAACAAAGGCTATCGAATTAATCGACAAAAACCTCAAAAATGACTAAAATTTAAATTTAAATGTTGAATTTCTAAGGTTATATTTACCAGATTTAAATAAAAGAGGTGTTGTTAGATAGGTCGTGACGCGAGCTATCTAGGTATGTATAATTTATTGTTCCCAAAAAATGAGGGAGCAAGTTATTCAAAGAAAATCTCAGAAAATTTTCGAAAAAGCGGTAAATTGAGTTTTGTTTGTTGAAAATTTACTACTTTTATTAACCAGATCTTAATAAAGGAGGTGTTATTAGATAGGCCTTGACGAGTTCTATCTAAATATATATAATTAAAAATTCCAAAAATAAATTTCGAAAAGTTATAAGCGAAGCGCCTTGGAAAATTCCTTAAAAATGCCGAAAGTCAAAATGAATGTGAAAATTTAGTAACTTCTATTTACCCAACCTATACAAAGGAGGTGTTATTAGAAAGGCCTTGATGAGGGCTATCTAAATCTGTAGCTATGTCAAGTTTGAGGTGAAGCGTTATCGAATAATTCGACAAAAACCTCGAAAATTAAGCAATTTAGAAATTCAAATCTTTTCTAAGTCCAGAAATTAAAAATTTTTCTTTGTTTTTCAGGTTATTTTCTTCCCACGGGACGCAGGAGTGTCTACAAAGATGATATCAACAAAAAACAACGATACTAGCAGCTGTTTTCAATTAAAATTTCGCACGGTTAGGTTAGGTTAGGTTAGGTTAGGTTAGGTTAGGTTAGGTTTTTTTTTTTTTTTTTTTTTTTTTTTTTTTTTTAATGTTATCCCTTGGGATAACGCTGCTTTCCCCCGTCCATAGTAACGACAGGACCTTTTCTGCTAATAATATATTTTGCCGTTCATTGTTGTGTCTCGCACCAAGTGCCTCCCATCCGTCTCTTGGCTTTAATAAATTTTTTACTATTTTCTATTTGTTTCATTCTATTATAATTATACAAAATTTTATAGCAAAGCATTATTTCTAAGATTTTAAATACATTATTTTCTTAAATTCTCTTTTCTGTGATCATTTATGGTATTAGTATCCATTTTAAGCAGTAGTTGTTAATATAATTAAATAATTTTCAGTGCAGTTTTAATTTTAGCTTATTAATGGTCATGTATATTTTTAATTAATTAATTATTTATTTATTTATTTATACTGATCTGTTATTTTACTATTTATGTATATTGTTTTATATTAGGTTATTTTCTATTTAATGCTTAGTTTTCTTTTTGGTGATACTTTTTCTTTATTTAAATGTGTTATATTACTCCTAGTTTTGTTCTCCAAGTGTTCTTTATTTGTGGTTTTCCCATCTGTTGAGGCCACGGTATTTGTGACTTTGTGTAATTTGTTTTGTGTTCTTGTCCAGTGTTTTTGCGAGTGTTTTTGTGTGATTTTGTGATTTGTTGTTTTAATCTATGTGTGCGTGATTTAAATGTCTAAAAGTGATGTTCGTGTCTGTATATGTTTTTTATTTTTAGCATTAATTCCGCCTTTGTTATCAACAATCTATTTATATGCTTAAATATAAACAATTATTATAAGCCCGGTCGTGAATTATTTGTTATGCTGTTTATTTTAGTTGTGTGTGCGTGTTCAGTGTTTGTGTGCATGTTATGATGTCTCCGTATATGTTCACAATATACTTTCAATATCTGTGTGTGTTCGTGTGTGTGTGTTTCTGTGTCGTGTGTGTGTGAATGAGTGTGTCACGAGTATGCCGTGGTTAACCTCGCCAGATAGTCCCACTTTTGGCGGACTGGGCACTCTACTGGTTAGGTTAGGTTAGGTTAGGTTAGGTTAGGTTAGGTTAGGTTAGGTTTTTTTTTTTTTTTTTTTTTTTTTTTTTTTTTTTTTTTTTTTTTTTTTTTACGTGGTGGAATGCATTTACGCACTTCGCTCGCCTCCCGCGGGGGCAGGGGGTTCGCTTCGTGTGGGACTCCTGACCTCAAAGAGAAGCCAGACTACCCACTAAACCACCACGGTGTTCCTCCTTCACCTAATCCGAGCCACGGGATAGTTTGCTCACCGCGACTCGGCTAGGGACGCCCTTTGATGTCGGGCTCTTCTCCTGAATGCACCCCGGAAACACAGAAGGGCGCATTCCGCCACATTAGCATGGGGCGGCAGATCCCCCGACCCACCGCCCGTGGGCACTCTCACCCAGGGACGCGTGCGAACTTCGCCCGCCGGCATCCCTCCCCGGGACGCGTGCGAACTCCGCCCGCCGGCGTCCCCGTGGCCCGCGGGGCGAAAGAGCGAGCCCAGCCCACTCCCGCCCCAGCAGAGCCCCTCCTCTTGGCCGCCATCAGCCGTGAGGCGACGGCAGCCCGACACTCATCGCCGCCGGCCATAGCCGGAGCCACAGCCTACGGCGAGAGGTCTGCTTTTTACGACTTTGCTGTCGGGTTTTAGAGTCTTTTCCTTGACGCGGGCCGGCCAGTTAAGGCAAGCCCTCCGGCCAACAGGTTCTCAGCATACCCTCCTGGAGCCACCAGTCAGGCCACTGTTGAGCCCCTGTTGGTTACGGAACGCGAGAGGGTGGCTAAGCCTCTCTCGCCGACGGTGGCACTAGTGCCTGTCAGCCCCTGAGTCAACAGTGGGCCGACCCGCCCCTCGATCCCGCCGAGCCCTGAAAAGGGCTGCTGCGGATCCCACCCCGCGACCCCCTCGTGCAATGGGGTACGCTAGCCCTGAAAAGGGCTGTCGGGTTATTGGTCAGACGGCCAGCATACAGAGCTCCTGAGAGTCAGAGTATACTGACCGCCTGTCCAGGGCGCACCAGCCTCCACGCTTCTGCTCCCCAGGACCGGAGTCCAAAGGGGGAAGAAACGCGTAAGCCAACGTGGAGGTTACCCGACGCCGCGCCCCAGGTTAGGTTAGGTTAGGTTAGGTTGACTGCAGCGGTCTTTGTTTCCGCTGCGGTCGACCGGGGCACAAGGCGGCAGAATGTTCTGCTGCCCCTCACTGCCCCATATGTGCGGCGGGTAACAAGCCCGCCAATCACCAGATGGGGCAGGGAGGCTGCAAGCATTCCCGTGCTTCTCGGCAAGCGTCGGAGGTTAGCCAGTCGGCCCAGGCTACCTCCGACGTCGCTCGTGCGTCGACGCCGACGCCCATGGAGGAGGCTGTAGAGACGATCCATTAATGGATCAAGTCTCCAGCCTCCTGGTCCAGACGAACCTGAACCACTGTGCCGCGGCGCAGGATTTATTCCTGCAAACCATGGCGCAGTGGTCGATAGGTGTTGCCGTAGTCGCGGAGCCCTATTACGTTCCTCCCCGTCCAAACTGGATGGGTGACCGGGACGGCTCCGTGGCAGTCGTCAGCTCCACGGCGGCTCATTCCCCGCCCTTGTCGCTAAGAGACAAGGGTACTGGATATGTTGCCGCCGATTGGGGGGGGGTCACCGTTTACGGTGTATACTTCTCCCCCAACCGGAGTCTGAGTGACTTCGAGGTCTTCCTCAACACCTTGGAGACCTCGATACGGCGACTAGCGTCTGGGCACGTCCTCGTGCTGGGGGACTTCAACGCAAAGTCCATTGCGTGGGGGTCCCCCGGGACGGACGCCAAGGGCGAAGCCGTAGTGGAGTGGGCGGCTTCGGTGGGCCTCTGTTTGCTGAACAGAGGCTCCACCAACACGTGCGTGCGACAGCAGGGCGGGTCGATAGTGGACCTTTCGTTCGCTAGCCCTGTTGTTGCCGCACGAGTAAGGAACTGGTGTGTCCTGGAAGAGGTCGAGACGCTCTCGGATCATTTGTATATCCGATTTGAGCTCTCCCGGTCCCAGGGCCCCAGTAGGGGTCACACGGCGCGGCATCCATCCCGTTTTCCGCGGTGGGCTGTTGCCAAGCTCGACAGGGACCTGCTGGAGGAGGCAGCCATTATTCATTCTTGGCTGTCTCCGCAGGCCTCGGCCGAGGAGGTCGGCGTGGACGCTGGGGCTGGCCGTTTTCGCAATGCGATTACGCAGATTTGCGATACGGCCATGCCCCGCATCCGGAGTCGTCGGCCTCCTCGGAAAGGGGTCTACTGGTGGTCCCAGGAGTTGGCGGACCTCCGTGCGGCCTGTACCCGTGCCCGGAGGTCCTACACCCGCAGCCGGCGACGTCACCGCGGAAACGGTGAGGATGACCAGCTTCATGAGGAGTACCGCGAAGCGCGGAAAACTCTGAAGCTGGCCATTTGCCGCGCCAAGGACGCGAAGAGAAAGGAGATGCTGGAGAGCCTCGATCGTGACCCCTGGGGTCGCCCGTATCGTGCGGTGCGTCAAAAGCTCCGCACGGCGGGCCCCCCCCTTACCGAGACTCTCCAGCCCAGCTTCCTGCAGGAAGTGGTCGAGGGCCTTTTCCCTCAGCGGGCAGAGCACACACCCCCGTCGATGGCCTACTCGGTCAGAGACGACGGGGGTTCAGAGGAGGATGCTCCACCCGTGAGGGAATCGGAGGTAGGGGCGGCTGTTCTGCGAATTCGTTCCAAGAACACCGCCCCCGGGCCGGACGGGGTACCAGCCCGAGTGATGGCCCGAGCCCTCGACCATATGTCGGACCGCCTCAGGGAAGTGTTGGATGCTAGCCTAGCGTCCGGACACTTCCCTGAGTGCTGGAAATGCGGGAAGCTGGTCCTGCTGAAGAAGCCGGGACGGCCTGCCGATTCGGTCGCGGCCTACAGGCCCATCGTGTTGCTGGACGAGGCGGGCAAGTTGTTCGAAAGGATAATCTCTGCCCGCATCGTCCGGCACCTCAGTGAGGTGGGGCCCGACCTGTCGGACGCCCAGTTTGGATTCCGAGAGGGGCGTTCGACGGTCGATGCCGTGATGCGCCTTAGGGCCGTGACCGAAGAGGCAGTGTGCTGTGGCGGCGTGCTGTTGGCGGTGTCGTTAGACATCGCCAACGCATTCAATAGTCTGCCATTCAGCTGCATCGGGGAAGCACTCCAGTATCACGGGGTGCCAGAGTACCTGAGGCGGCTAGTGGCAGACTATTTGGAGGAGCGTACCGTCGTGTACGAGGACCGAGAGGGCGTCTTGAGACGGCGACCCATGTCGTGCGGCGTTCCGCAGGGGTCTGTCCTTGGACCACTCCTGTGGAACGTGGGATACGACTGGGTCCTACGAGGTCGTCTCCCCCCCGGGCTGGGCGTAATTTGTTACGCCGATGACACATTGGTCACAGCCCGGGGGGTGAACTTCCAAGAGGCGGCGCGTCTGGCCACCAGTGGTGTATCTCTGGTGGTCGGGCGCATCGAGGCGCTGGGCCTACGGGTGGCCCTGGACAAGACGGAGGCCCTGTTGTTTCATGGGCCCCGTCGTGGTCCGCCCCCCGGCGCCTCCATAGAGGTCAACTCGGTCCTCGTACCGGTTCGGGCCCAGATGAAATATCTGGGTCTGATCCTCGACGGTAGGTGGCTCTTCGACGAGCACTTCCGACAGCTTGCTCCCAAGCTGGTCGACGCTGCCTCCGCCCTTGGGCGACTTTTGCCTAATTTGGGTGGAGCCAGCGTCGCAACGAGACAGCTGTACACGGGGGTTGTCCGGTCGATGGCGCTGTACGGCGCACCGGTGTGGGTCACGGCTCTGACCGCCCAGAACAAGGCTCGCCTCTGGCGGCCTCAGAGGGTGCTGGCGGTCAGAGCGATACGTGGTTACCGCACGGTGTCGACCGAGGCAGCGTGCGCATTGG
Organism: Diaphora mendica; assembly: GCA_949125395.1. NCBI lineage: Eukaryota > Metazoa > Arthropoda > Insecta > Lepidoptera > Erebidae > Diaphora > Diaphora mendica. The sequence goes on from OX421314.1 coordinate 32,714,302, forward strand.
CCGGGACACCCCCGTGGGATTTGGAGGCGGAAGTGCTCGCCGAAGTTTATCGACGGGTGGCTGAATATCGGGTGGAGAGAGGCATGCGCCCTCCGCCCGAAGAGGTACGCGAGTGGCGTGAAGCCGCCCGTCGAGCCACGATGGCTCGTTGGTCTTTCCGACTGGAGACTCCACGCGCTGGCTTTGCCGCCGTGGAGGCTCTCCAGCCGGTCATCCTCGAGTGGGCAGGGCGGCAGCACGGGACCCTTTCCTTCCGACTGACGCAGGTACTTTCCGGGCACGGTTGCTTCGGGAAGTACCTGCACTCGGTCGCTAGGAGGGAACTGAGTCCCGCCTGCCACCACTGCGACTGCAGTGAAGACTCGGCCCAGCATACGCTGGCGATCTGCCCCGCGTGGGCGTCGCAGCGCCGGGCCCTCACTGCAGTCATCGGAGGAGATCTCTCGCTACCGGCCGTCATACGCTCCATGGCCGGTAGCGACAGCAGTTTTACCGCGGTCGCAACCTTCTGCGAAGATGTAATCTCGCAGAAGGAGGTGGCGGAGAAGGCCCGGGAGGACGACCTCCACTCGGACCCAATCCGTCGCCGGCGAACCGGGCAGCGGAGGCGCGCTCACCTGCGCCTCATGCCGCCCTGAGTGTGGCCGCGGATGGTCGGGACGGGCTTTCCCTTCCATCCGCTTTAGTGGCCGCCCGCGAGGAGGTGACGTTACGTGTGTGCCGTACGTCGCCTAAAATGAGAGGATAACATCAGAGGGTGCCCGCTTCTGTGCGGGCAAGCGCTGGGAGGGGTCTGGACGGCGTAATAACAGCAGTTCCCGGACTCCTCCCTCCTCAGGCGCAGAGTGGCACACCGTGTGGTTTTAGTCGGTTCGAGTCCGACACACCGCCCCGCCGCAAGCCCCGGCGTGGGCGACGGTCCGAGGGGATTTCCACACGATAAAAAAAAAAAAAAAAAAAAAAAAAAAAAAAAAAGGTTAGGTTAGGTTAGGTTAGGTTAGGTTAGGTTAGGTTAGGTTCCCCCCAATGTATCCCTACGTTGTCGTCGTGGTGGGGCTTGCGTGAGTCGATGATTTCTGGGGCTATGCCGGTAGAGCCACTCATGCCGGATAGGCCCAGAAGGAGACTCCAGACTAAATGGGATACCAGACGGAGTCTGGCTACAGACTGCCGCGTGGGGCACTCTAAACGTCCCTCTGCTCAAGCAGAGGGCGTATTAGAGTGCCAGTAGTTCCGAGAGGGACAGGGGGCGGACGGATCTGGTCTGGTGCAGACCCCGTCCGGCCCAGCCGTAATCCTGAACGGACAGGACCGGTGGCTCTTCGAAGCCACGAGGACGTAAACCTCTATAAAAAATACCCCAAGCTCACGCTCTGACGCCTGGCTATGAGCTGAATCGCTGGAGGGAGTCCAGTGCCAAGGGCGTCCTCTGTCGGAGGACATTAAACTACAAAAACCACAATGACAATGGACAACTATAGGAGAAAACCTACCCAGGAGGGTCCTAGACGCGATGCGTCTGGGGAGTCCCTCCCGGAGCCAGTCGGCTCCGGCAGCCCCCAATCGTATTATGGGGGGGGCACCCAATGTCACACACGCCCGTCGCCGAGCGTCAAATCCGGCACCGAAGTAGCGAAGGACGCGCCAACAGAGACCAGGAGGCAGACGCGGAACAGCAGAGGGCAGTTCCGAAAGGCGAACGCCCTTCTGCCCTCGGTCTCTACTGAGGAGATTGCTGCGGCTGAAACGCCTGCAGCGGTGAGGCTCCCAGAAGTCGATCCGACTGCTGGGAGCCGAAGACAATCGGAACGCACGCGTTCCAAGTCCGCCGTGGATGTCCCGGCTGGTGGTTCCGGTGCGCGGACGGATGCACCGGAACCGATGGACGTGGAGGCAGACGGCCGGAAGCGAGGACGCCCCCAGGGCTGCGAGAGCGACATCTCTCAGGAGATGTTGCCTCCGCCTAAGGTTGCCAGCAGCCATAGGGGGCGATCTAGAACTCCGGTGTCGGCCCCGTCGGGCTCCGCCTTTTGTAAGGCGGAGTCTTACAGGCGAGCCAGGGCTGACGGCGAATTACAGGCGGAGGAGGAGATCGCTGGTCTCCTGCTTACAATCGGGACGCCGGTGGAAGGGGATTCAGTGGCCCAATCACCGGCTTCCTTGCAGGAGAAAGCGCAGGCGGCGGTGGCCATAATAAACAAGGTGGCCACCAAGTCAGTGAACCTGAAGGGCCCTTTTGTGAGGGCCCTCAAGGACTCCTCCTCTGCCGTTGCTGAGGTGGTAGAGACCCTAGCTGGAGACGTGGCTCGCCTCCAGGCGGCCAACGACCGGTTGACGGAACAGGTGGCCGAGCTTAGCGCTCAATTTGCCGTTTTTCGGGCGGAGCGCTCTGAGCGCGAGGCCCCTGTCCCGTCTGCGTCCCAACCAGCCCCGGCCCCATCTACGTCACAGCCGGCCCCATCTGCATCCCAGCCGGCCCCATCTGCATCCCAGCCGGCCCCGTCTACGTCGCGGCCGGCCCCGTCTACGTCGCGGCCGGCCCCGTCTACGTCGCGACCGGCACCGTCTACGTCGCGGCCGCCCCCGTCTACGTCGCGGCAGGCCCCGTCTGCGTCCCAGCCGGCCCCGTCTACGTCGCAGTCAGCCCCTGTTGTCCCCGGGGTATCCGACGATGTGCTGCAGCAGATGCTGCAGTACATGCTGCATGCGATGGGGAACCTGGTGGACGGTCGGATTGCGGGTCTGGAGGCGAGGCTGCCTCCGGCCCCTGTAGTTCGGCCACCGCTGGCGACTCCGAGGCGGGAGATCGCCTCAGCACCGACCCCGCTCCCCGTGGTGGGGGGTCGCGTGACGTACGCCGCAGTGGCGTCGGTGTCGGGCCCTGCTGCCGCGCGCAAGACGCAGCAGCGGGCGAAGGCTCCGACCAAGACGGCTGCGCCGCCGCCGCCGCAGCCGAGGCCCAAAACGGTGGCTTTGGCTGGTGCGGAGCTTCCTCCGCTCCCCACTCCAACACCTCTGCCTGGCCCCTCCACAACTGCCCCCTCCAATGAGGGTTGGCAGGAAGTCGGAGGGGCCAAGAAATCCAAGAAGGCCAAGAAGCGGGCCAAGAAGGCTGCCCAAAAGGTGGCCTCTGGCCCGCAGTCGTCAACGGTGGCCCGGACCACTCCGAAAAAGCCGCGGAAGCTGCAGCCGCCTAAGACCGCGGCTGTAGTGGTCACGGTGTCACCGGAGGCGGCAAGTGGAGGACTGTCCTACGCGGCCGTCTTTAAGACGGCCCGGGACTGTCTCGCTGGCGATTTCGCGACAGCAGGGGTCCGACTGCGCCTCGCCCAAACGGGAGCTCGAATCCTCGAGTTCCCGGGGGCTGAAGGTGCCAAGACGGCGGACACTTTTGCTGAGAAGCTGCGGGGAGTGTTTTCGGACACGGATGGTGTCAAGATCGCCAGGCCTACGAAATGCGCTGAGTTGCGCATCTCGGGCCTGGACGATTCGGTGACGGCCGAAGACGTTCGCGTTGCAATCCGGGCAAAGACGGGTTGCAACGCGGAGAGCGTCAGAGTTGGCGCCATCCGCCCCGGTCCGGGAGGACTTGGCGCAGTGTGGGTGAGTTGCCCCGTGGCGTCGGCCAAAGTTTTGGGCGACGCCGGCAGGCTTCTCATCGGTTTTGTGAGTGCCAGGGTAACAGTCCTGGCGGCAAGACCGATGAGATGCTATAAATGCCTAGCATCGGGGCACACACGCGTCAAGTGCGGAAACTGTTTCGACTGCAGCGGTCTCTGTTTCCGCTGCGGTCGACCGGGGCACAAGGCGGCAGAATGTTCTGCCGCCCCTCACTGCCCTATTTGTGCGGCGGACAACAAGCCCGCCAATCACCAGATGGGGCAGGGGGGCTGTAAGCCATCCCGCGCTTCTCAGCAGACATCGGGGGCTAGCCAATCGACCCAGGCTGCCTCCGATGTCGTTCGTGCGTCTACATCGTCGCCCATGGAGGAGGTTGTAGAGACGATCCCTTAATGGATCACGTCTCCAACCTCCTTGTCCAGACGAACCTTAACCACTGTGCCGCGGCGCAGGATCTCTTCCTGCAAACCATGGCGCAGTGGTCGATCGGTGTTGCCGTAGTCGCGGAGCCCTACTACGTTCCTCCCCGTCCAAACTGGATGGGTGACTGGGACGGCTCCGTGGCAGTCGTCGGTTCCGCGGCGGCTCATTCCCCGCCCTTGTCGCTTAGAGACAAGGGCTCTGGATATGTTGCCGCCGAGTGGGGGGGGGTCACCGTTTACGGTGTTTACTTCTCCCCCAACCGGAGTTTGAGCGACTTCGAGGTCTTCCTTAACAGCTTGGAGACCTCGATGCGGCGATTAGCGTCTGGGCACGTCCTCGTGCTGGGGGACTTCAACGCAAAATCCATTGCGTGGGGGTCCCCCGGGACGGACGCCAAGGGCGAAGCCGTAGAGGAGTGGGCGGCTTCGGTGGGCCTCTGTTTGCTGAACAGAGGCTCCACCAACACGTGCGTGCGACAGCAAGGGGGGTCGATAGTGGACCTTTCGTTCGCTACCCCTGCTGTGGCCGCACGAGTAAGGAACTGGTGTGTCCTGGAAGAGGTCGAGACGCTCTCGGATCATTTATATATCCGGTTCGAGCTCTCCCGGTCCCAGGGCCCCAGTAGGGGTCACACGGCGCGGCATTCATCCCGCTTTCCGCGGTGGGCTGTCGCCAAGCTCGATAGGGACCTACTAGAGGAGGCGGCCATTGTTCAATCTTGGCTGTCTCCGCAGGCCCCGACCGGGGAGGTCGGCGTGGACGTGGGGGCTGGCCGTTTTCGCGATGCGATTACGCAGATTTGCGATACGGCCATGCCCCGCGTCCAAAGTCGTCGGCCTCGCCGGAAGGAGGTCTACTGGTGGTCCCAGGAGTTGGCGGACCTCCGTGCGGCTTGTACTCGTGCCCGGAGGTCCTACACCCGCAGCCGGCGACGTCACCGTGGAGACGGTGGCGGGGACCAGCTTCATGAGGAGTACCGCGAAGCGCGGAAAACTCTGAAGCTGGCCATTTGCCGCGCCAAGGACGAGAAAAAGAAGGAGATGCTGGAGAGTCTCGACCGTGACCCCTGGGGTCGCCCATATCGTGCGGTGCGACAGAAGCTCCGCACGTCGGGCCCCCCCCTTACCGAGACTCTCCAGCCCAGCTTCCTGCAGGAAGTGGTCGAGGGCCTTTTCCCTGAGCGGGCGGAGCACACACCCCCGTCGATGGCTTATGCGGTCATAGATGACGGGGGTAGAGAGGACGATGTGCCGCCCGTTAGGGAATCGGAGGTTGGGGCGGCTGTTCTTCGGATCCGTTCCAAGAACACCGCCCCCGGGCCGGACGGGGTTCCAGCCCGAGTGATGGCCCGAGCCCTCGACCATATGTCGGACCGCCTCAGGGAGGTGTTGGACGCTAGCCTGGCGTCCGGACGCTTCCCTGAGTGCTGGAAATGCGGGAAGCTGGTCCTATTGAGGAAGCCGGGACGGCCTGCCGATTCGGTCGCGGCCTATAGGCCCATCGTGTTGCTGGACGAGGCGGGTAAACTTTTTGAGAGAATACTCTCTGCCCGCATCGTCCGGCACCTCTGCGAGGTAGGGCCCGACCTGTCGGACGCCCAATTTGGATTCCGAGAGGGGCGTTCGACAGTCGATGCCGTGATGCGCCTTAGGGCCGTGACCGAAGAGGCAGTGAGCTGTGGCGGCGTGGTGTTGGCGGTGTCCTTGGACATCGCCAACGCCTTCAATAGTCTGCCATTTAGCTGCATCAGGGAAGCACTCCACTACCACGGGGTGCCAGAGTACCTGAGGCGGCTAGTGGCAGACTATTTAGAGGAGCGTACCGTCGTGTACGAGGACCGAGAGGGCGTCTTGAGACGGCGACCCATGTCGTGCGGCGTTCCGCAGGGGTCTGTCCTTGGACCACTCCTGTGGAACGTGGGGTACGACTGGGTCCTACGAAGTCGTCTGCCTCCCGGGCTGGGCGTAATTTGTTACGCCGATGACACACTTGTCACAGCCCGGGGGGCGAACTTCCAAGAGGCGGCGCGCCTGGCCACCAGGGGTGTTTCTCTGGTGATCGGGCGCATCGAGGCGCTGGGCTTACGGGTGGCCCTGGACAAGACGGAGGCCCTATTGTTCCATGGGCCCCGTCGTGGTCCACCCGCCGGCGCCTCCATAGAGGTCAACTCGGTCCTCGTACCGGTTCGGGCCCAGATGAGGTATCTGGGCCTGATCCTCGACGGTAGGTGGCTCTTCGACGAGCACTTCCGACAGCTTGGTCCAAAGCTGGTCGACGCTGCCTCCGCCCTTGGGCGACTTTTGCCCAATTTGGGTGGAGCCAGCGTCGCAACGAGACTCCTATACACGGGGGTTGTCCGGTCGATGGCGCTGTATGGCGCACCGGTGTGGGTGGCGGCTCTGACTGCCCTAAATAAGGCTCGCCTCTGGCGGCCTCAGAGGGTATTGGCAGTCAGAGCCATACGCGGATACCGCACGGTGTCGACCGAGGCGGCGTGCGCCTTGGCCGGAACACCTCCGTGGGATTTGGAGGCGGAAGTGCTCGCCGAAGTTTATCGACGGGTGGCTGAATATCGGGCGGAGTATGGCTATCGCCCTCCGCCCGAAGAGGTACGCGAGTGGCGTGAAGCCGCCCGTCGAGCCACTATGGCTAGATGGTCGTTCCGGCTGGAGACTCCACGTGCTGGCTTTGCCGCCGTGGAGGCTCTCCAGCCGGTCATCCTCGAGTGGGCAGGGCGGCAGCACGGGACCCTTTCCTTCCGACTGACGCAGGTCCTTTCCGGGCACGGTTGCTTCGGGAAGTACCTGCACTCGGTCGCTAGGAGGGAATTGAGTCCCGCCTGCCACCACTGCGACTGCAGTGAGGACTCGGCCCAGCATACGCTGGCGATTTGCCCTGCATGGGCGTCGCAGCGCCGGGCCCTCACTGCAGTCATCGGAGGAGATCTCTCGCTACCGGCCGTCATACGCTCCATGGCCGGTAGCGATAGCAGTTTTACCGCGGTCGCAACCTTCTGCGAAGACGTAATCTCGCAGAAGGAGGTGGCGGAGAAGGCCCGGGAGGATGATATCCACTCGGACCCAATCCGCCGCCGGCGAACCGGGCGGCGGAGGCGCGCCTATCAGCGCCTCATGCCGCCCTGAGTGTGGCCGCGGATGGTCGGGACGGGCTTTCCCCTCCATCCGCTCTAGTGGCCACCCGCGAGGGGGCGACGTACGCGTGTGCCGTACGTCACCAAATAGAGAGTTTTAACAGCAGACGGTGCCCGCTTCAGTGCGGGCAAGCGCTGGGAGGGGTCCGGACGTGTTAATAACTGCAGTTCCCGGATTCCTCCCTTCACAGGCGCAGAGTGGCACACCGTGTGGTTTTAGTCGGTTCGAGTCCGACACACCGCCCCGCCGCATGCCCCGGCGCGGGTGAAGGTCCGAGGGGATTTCCACACGTTAAAAAAAAAAAAAAAAAAAAAAAAAAAAAAAAAAAGGTTAGGTTAGGTTTTTTTTTTTTTTTTTTTTTTTTTTTTTTTTTTTTTTTTTTTTGTGGTGAGGTCTTACAACCTCCCTGCTTTTCCCCGTCCATGAAATGACAGGACCTTATTATTCTTGTTTTGCATTTATGTCATTTGTTAATGAGGTAGTTGGCACTGTGTGCCTCGTGCTATATGTTTCTCGTTCATCATTTTGTTATTTTCTAAGGGAATATTTTTGACATATTTGTTTATCTATTTTATTTTATTTGCATTTGTTTTTCTTGATTCTTATATATATTTCTTATGTCTAGTTGTTTACTTTTTATTTGTTACTGTAATTATTAATTATGATGATTTGCCACTTTTATTTCGATTTTAATTAATACGTTTTAAGTTAGATTATATAGCTTCTCTAGATTAGGTAGATATAGTTTTAGATTAGTATAATTTTGCAAAATATGGTTTCCAGTATTTACCATTTATATTCTATTTATTGAGTATGTCTTAATTTAATTTAGTAATTCCTTCTTATGATGATGCCTCCAAGACATCTCACATAGCCATTTTTCCAACATGTGAGATCGTGGTATTTGTGACTCTATGTGTTTTGTTCGTGTTCGTGTCCGGTGTTATGTATGTTTTTTATTCCTATCTTTTGTCAACAATATATATATATTCTCTAATATATATAATTGCTACAACTTCACTGTGTATTTTGTAATGTGTTTCTGTGTATTTGCTTATTCGTGTCTTATGTTTGTGTGCGTGTTTTGATATGTTCATATATATGGTCATCATATACTTCCCAAATCAGTGTGGTGTGTGTGTGTGTGTTTCAGTGTAATGTGTGTACTGTGAGTGTGTGAGTCACAAATATGCGGTGTTGGATCTCGCCAGGTAGTCCCATTTTGAGCGGGTTGGGCACTCGGCGCTGTAGGCGTTGTGGCCGACATTCCGCAGCCCAGAGTGCGAGCAGTTGCAACACCGCGGTTCGACTCCCTTGGTGTAGTCGGGGCAAGTCTCACGCAAGTGCGGGCCTCCGCAGTGGCTGCACTTGCTCGCACTCTCAGTGCAAAATTTACGACCGTGGCCGAAAGCTAGGCACTTGGTGCATTGGATGAGCGGAGACTGGTCCTCCACTCTGACCCTTTGCAGGTCCAGGTAGAGGGTTCCAGCCTCCGTCATCCTCTGCCATACCTTTGGCTTCACCTGTATGACTACGTGTGATGTCTCGGGGTTCTTGGTCCTTTTTTTGTACTTAATGCTAAGGTCTCTCTCTTCTTGTGGTAGGCCCTCGAAAATATCTGCGTTTTGGGTGTAAAGGGCCCCTAACGTGTCTTCGTCGTCGCCCTCCAGATGGACGTCTTTGAGGACGACGAGTGGGTCTTTGTTTCGCATGGGCGCTACCACAAGCCCACCGCCATGACTTTCAAGTCTTTTCATTACTTTGCTCCTTTCCGTTTCAGTGTCGCAGCCCAAGATGATGGTACTGTTTTTCGCTTTCCGTGCCTTACTGACTTTCAGGCCGGTGCTCCTGGCGTCGACCGCCTTCCTCACCCTGGCGAGTACCTCACCGGCAGTCTCCTGACTATCCGTTGAGGTCACCGCCATCGAGTGAAGCGCCGGTCGACGCCCGGGCTTGGCTGCTGCGACACTGGCGTAGGTCTTGGGGACCGAATCCAGGACGATTTCGGGTGTTTGCCCCTTGACAGCCTCGATGATGTGCGCCTTGTTCTCGATAACTATATCCCTGGCGACAGTCCCAACCAGGTCTTCGAGTTGGGACTGCGCGCGCACTATCATCAGCTCGGTCGACTTGTCGATGTCGACCTGGGTCTCCTCGATCTTTTCGGAGACCTTTTCGACAATGTCGACGCTCTGGCTATCCATCTTTCGATCTACGCCCTGGATCAGCCGCCGGAGCGTATGATGGGACTCGCTCATCCATTCCTGGACTGAGTCCTTCATGTGCTCCATCATTGCCGTCAGCCTTTTCTCCTGTGCGAGAGATACGGCTGCTGCGGCTGCATCCTCTTGTGCAGAAGTCGCAGCCACGGCAGCCACACCAGCAACCCTGGACACCTCCGCCTCCAAGCTCTTCACCCGCTTGCTGAGTTCAAATAGTACTCGAAGACCCCTGTCCGACTGTACCTCCAGGAAGGTCTTGATGTCTCTCCTCATCTGAGGGTACTGGAGGACCTTAGCGGGTATGTCCTCGAAGGTCCTCATGACCTCCTGGAGTAGTTGGTCGCTCGATTGCCCAGCGTAGATGTTCTGCTGTTTTACGTATTGGTCCATCATGTCGAGCGACCTTCTCTTCGTTCCGGGTCTTCTGATGAACGTTTTCGCAGCGTCTTGGACTATTGAAGGCGAGGTAGAGGTGCCGGGAGCCGCGGCAGACGTAGGTGGCGTTTGGAACATCTTGTACCGTAGTTTTTAATTAAGGTAGGGTATATGTGTGTGAGAGAGTGTGTGCAATGTATTTAGTGTGTGACGGGGAAAATTGTCTATGTGTGTTTGTGTGACCCTGTATAGGGGGGTGTGTGTCAAATTGAAGTGTGTGTCTGACCCTGTATAAGGGGGTGGGTGTCAATTGTATTACTACTTAAAATTAGATGTAGGTAAAAACAGTTTTACCTAGTTGAGTAAATTATTTAAAATCTAAAAGTTTTAATCACTAATAATATTTTAATGCTCTAATTTGAGCCGGTCTGCTAATATAGTGAGGTGTATAATGCCTCGGTCAGTAAAATAAAATAAGTGCGAAATTAAAACAAATGATTAAAAAATTTTTCCTGGAATTTAAAAGGAGGGGTCAGTGACCTTTACTCCAGAAAGTCTATATAGCCCAGTGAAATATGGGAGGGTGGGCGGGCAATTTTTTAATTTTCCGTCAGGCGGATCCGGACGAAAGTGGTGTCTTTCGACGGGTAATTAACAGGGCTATCTAAATATATATAATTGATAATTTGGAAAAGAAAGGCTATCGAATTAATCGACAAAAACCTCAAAAATGACTAGAATTGAAATTTAAATGTCGAATTTCAAGGATTCTATTTACCAGATTTACTTAAAAGAGGTGTTGTTAGATAGGTCGTGACGCGAGCTATCTAGATATGTATAATTAATTGTTTAGAAAAAATAAGGGGGCAAGTTATTAAACGAAAATCGCAGAAAATTTTCGAAAAAACGGTAAATTGAGATTTGTATGTTGAAAATTTAGTACTTTTATTAACCGAATGTTAATAAAAGAGGTGTTATTAGATAGGCCTTGACGAGTTCTATCTAAGTATATATAATTAAAAATTCCAAAAATAAATTTCGAAAAGTTATAAGCGAAGCGCCTTGGAAATTTCCTTAAAAATGCCGAAAGTCAAAATGAATGTGAAAATTTAGTAACTTCTATTTACCCAACCTATACAAAGGAGGTGTTATTAGATAGGCCTTGATGAGGGCTATCTAGATCTGTAACTATGTCAACTTTGAGGTGAAGCGTTATCGAATAATTCGACAAAAACCTCGAAAATTTGTTAATTTAGAAATTTAAAAATATTCTAAGTCCAGAAATTAAAAATTTTTCTTTGTTTTTCAGGTAATTTTCTTCCCACGGGACGCAGGAGTGTCTACAAAGATGATATCAACAAATAACAACAACACTAGCAGCTGTATTCGATTCAAATTTCGCACGGGTTAGGTTAGGTTAGGTTAGGTTAGGTTAGGTTAGGTTAGGTTAGGTTAGGTTAGGTTAGGTTAGGTTTTTTTTTTTTTTTTTTTTTTTTTTTTTTTTTTTTAATGTTATCCCTAGGGATAACGCTGCTTTCCCCCGTCCATGATAACGACAGGACCTTGCTACTAGTCATTTACATATTTGCTGTTCATTGTTGTGCCTTGCACCAAGTGCCTCCCATCCATCTCTTTGCTTTTGTTAATTTTCCATCTATTGTCTGATTACTATACAGAATTAAGTGGATTTTTCTATTTAGTGTTTAATTACGTTACAGAATTTATACCATAGAATGTTCATTTCTAAAAGTTTCTATTATAATACGAAACATATGATTTTTACGTTGCAGGCTTTATTGTTAGGTTTGTTGAGAGTCTTACGTATTTTTAATTTATATATAATGTATTCTATCAATTTCTTATACCTCTATATTGTTATTCTGAGTGCATTTTTCTATTATTATACTATTATTATTACTACTACTATGTATACTGTTTTATCTTAGCTGTCTTCTATTTATACTGTTCATGCTTTGTTTTACTTTTATTTATACTATTTTATCTTTTATCTAATACGTTTTACCTGTTGTTATTGTTTAGTCTGTTTATTCTGCAAATGGCTTTTTGAATGTCTTCTCCTAATCTGTGAGATCATGGCATTTTGTGACTTTGTGTATTTTGTTTTTGTACATGTCCAGTGTTTAATTATGTGTGTATAGTTTTATCTAAAGTGTATTTTAATTTGTTATTTAATCTGTGTGTATATAATCTATATGTGATGTTTGTGTCTGGGTGTTTTTTATTTTTAGCATTAATTCCACCTTTGTTAGCAACAATGTGTATATATGCCTAAATATATGCAATTATTGTAATCCTGGTCGTGAATTTGTTATGCTGTTCCTTTTAGTTATGTGTGCGTGTCTGGTGTTTGTGTGCGTGTTACGATATCTCCATATATATTCACTATATACTTTTAAAATCTGTGTGTGTGTGTATGTTCCTGTGTCGTGTGTGTATGATCGAGTGTGTCACAAATATGCCGTACTTAGTCTCGCCAGATAGTCCCACTTTTTGCGGATTGGGCACTCGGCGCTGAAAGCGTTGTGCCCCGTGCTGCTCAGCCTCTCCCCCTGGCAGTTGCAACAGTTTGGTTCTGCACCACTGGCAGCGTCCGGGCATTCGGCCCTTAGGTGGGGCCCTCCGCAATGGCTGCACTTGAGTTCTGTTGTGGTACAGAACTTCCTGCTATGTCCGTATCCTAGACACAGGGAGCACTGCACTAAGGGAGATTGGTCCGCAACCTTAATCGGTTGTAGGTCAATATGCAGTCTCCCTATGTCTAGGGCACGAGACCAAACCGCCGGGGAGACCCTGAGCACCACGTGGCACATGTGTGGATTCTTTGCTCGCCTCCTATAGAGCACTATCAGCCTGTCTTGGTCCGGTGTTAAGTCCCGGAATATATTCTGGTTTCTGCACCTTACAGCTTTTACCAGGTCCTCGTCCGTCTGATTTTTAAGGACGCTGTAGAGTACCAGTAGGGGGTCCCTGTTCTTTATTTCTTCCACCACAAGATCTTTCGCTTTCTCTATTAACCTTTTTTGTGCCTTTTTTCTGTCTTCTTCCGTTTTGTAACCGATTATTACTTTTCTGTCTTTAGCCTTTCTTATTTTCTCTGCCTTCACCCATCCCTCGTCCTCGTCCGCAGCTTTCCTCAGTCGCTCTATGACCTGCTCCCCGGTGTCCTGATCGTTTTTGGACGTGACGACCACCGAGTGCAGGGTCGTCATTTCCGGGAGCCGAGCTTCAGAGCGGCCTGCCACTACCCCCGCATAGGTCGCTGTGTGTGTTCCTTTTCTCTCCCTTTCATCGTGCTTTCCAATCATTTCCTTTATCTCTCCTAGGACTTTAATGTTCTCCTTCAATATCCTCTCATTCTCTTTCGGTGTTACTTTTCTCTCCATTTCACTATCATCTTGTTTTTCTATTCTTTCCTTAATCTGTCCTAGAACTTTAACGTTTTCCTTCAGTATTCTCTCGTTCTCTTTTGATGTTCCTTTTCTCTCCCTCTCTTTTTCCCTATCATCTTGCTTTTCTATGCTTTCCTTTATCTCTCCCAGGACCTTAGCGTTCTCCTTCAACATCTTCTCATTGTCTTGTATTTTCCTGAGGATTTCGTTGTTAGCATTTGAATTTGGAACCTCCGTGACCTCAGTATTCTGCCCTTGTTTCGATCTATTTGCTTCCTCTTCAGAATACGCTTTAATTATTCGCTCTAGGAGATCGACTCTTCTGTCGATCTCCCGCTTTATCTCTCTCTTGAGGTTCCTTGATTCGTTGAGCTGGAGCCTGATTACTCTACAGGATCTGGTGGCATAGTCAATACGTTCCTCTATAGGGATCGTCTGGAAGACCTCTTCGATCGACGGATCCCTAATCTTCTGCGAGTTCTTGGCCGCGCCGGACGTTGGTGGTGTTTTATACATATTGATGTATGTGTTGTGTGTGACAGAGTGTGATGTGGTGTATAATGTGTGTGAACGGGGAAAGTTGTCTATTTTGTAAATGTGTGTAAATGTGTGTTCAACCCTGTATGGGGGGGTGTGTCAGTGTCAGTATGTAAATGTTTGTGTAGCCCTGTATAGGGGGGTGTGTCAATCTTACAACTAACTTAAATAATAAGGTTTGTGTAGAACGTAGTTCTACACAGTTAAAAATAATAAAATGAAATAAAATCAAACAAAAGTTTTTCGCTCTAATTTGAGCCGGTCTATAATTATTTGAGGTGTAAAGTGCCTCTGTCACTAAAATAAAATGAGTGCGAAATTAAAATAATTGAATAAGAATTTTCCCTAGAAATTGAATTGAGAGGTTAGTGACCCTTACACCACAAAGTCTATATGGCCCAGTGAAATACGGGAGGGAGGGCGGGCAATTTTTTAATTTTCCGTCAGGCGGATCCGGACGAAAGTGGTGTCGTTCGACGGGTAATTGAAAGGGCTATTTAAATATATATAATTAGTAATTTGGAAAACAAAGGCTATCGAATTAATCGACAAAAACCTCAAAAATGACTAAAATTGTAATTTAAATGTCGAATTTCTAAGATTCTATTTACCAGATTTACTTAAAAGAGGTGTTGTTAGATAGGTCGTGACGCGAGCTATCTAGATATGTATAATTAATTGTTTAGAAAAAATAAGGGGGCAAGTTATTAAAGGAAAATCTCAGAAAATTTCCGAAAAAACGGTAAACTGAGATTTGTATGTAGAAAATTTACTACTTTTATTAACCGAATGTTAATAAAAGAGGTGTTATTAGATAGGCCTTGACGAGTTCTATCTAAATATATATAATTAAAAATTCCAAAAATAAATTTCGAAAAGTTATAAGCGAAGCGCCTTGGAAAATTCCTTAAAAATGCCGAAAGTCAAAATGAATGTGAAAATTTAGTAACTTCTATTTACCCAACCTATACAAAGGAGGTGTTATTAGATAGGCCTTGATGAGGGCTATCTAGATCTGTAACTATGTCAACTTTGAGGTGAAGCGTTATCGAATAATTCGACAAAAACCTCGAAAATTTGTTAATTTAGAAATTTAAAAATATTCTAAGTCCAGAAACTAAAATTTTTCTTTGTTTTTCAGGTTATTATCTTCCCACGGGACGCAGGAGTGTCTACAAAGATGATATCAACAAATAACAATAACACTAGCAGCTGTATTCGATTCAAATTTCGCACGGGTTAGGTTAGGTTAGGTTAGGTTAGGTTAGGTTAGGTTAGGTTAGGTTAGGTTAGGTTAGGTTAGGTTAGGTTAGGTTAGGTTAGGTTAGGTTAGGTTAGGTTAGGTTAGGTTAGGTTAGGTTAGGTTAGGTTAGGTTAGGTTTTTTTTTTTTTTTTTTTTTTTTTTTTTTTTTTTTTTTTTTTTTTTTTTTTTTTTTTTTTTTTTTTTTTTTTTTTTTTTTTTAATGTTATCCCGTAGGATAACGCTGCTTTCCCCCGTCCATAATAACGACAGGACCTTTCTACTAGTCGTATATTTGCTATTCATTGGTGTGCCTCGCACCAAGTGCCTCTCTTCCATCACTTTGCTTTTGTTAGTTTTTCATTCATTGTTTGATCAATATACAGAATTTAGTTAATTTTCCTATTAATTGTTTGATTACTATAAAATTTTTACAATGCAACGTTAATTTCTAAAATTTTTAAGATTCGACTTCAAATTTCCTTTTTCTATCTTTAATGCAATAATATGATACAAGACAAAGGATTTCCAAGTTGCAGGTTTTATTTTTAGGTTGTTAATATTCTTCTTAGTTTTTTAATTTATAATCAGTGTGTTATATAAATTTCTTTCGTTCCATTTTGTGTGTTGTGTGTTATGTGTGACTTAAATTTTTGTTTTCTGTCTCGTTTTCGTTAATGCAACAATTGCAATACAAAGCAGAGGATTTTTACGTTGCAGGCTTTATTTTTAGGTTTGTTAAGTCTTATAACTTTTGATTTATATTCAATTTATTATATTATTTATTTCTTATATCTCTATAGTGTTATTCTGGGTGAATTTTTCTATTATTATACTATTACTACCACTATTACTCATATATACTGTTTTATCTAAGTTTATCTTTTATCTAATACGTTATACCTGATGTTGCTGTTAACCTGTTTATTCTGCAATGGCTTTTTGGTTGTTGTTTCCTAATCTGTGAGATCATGGCTTTTTTGTGACTTTGTGTATTTTGTTATTGTACATGTCCAATGTTTAATTATGTGTGTATAGTTTTATCTAGGGTGTATTTTAATTTGTTATTTAATCTGTGTGTATATAATCTATATGTGATGTTTGTGTCTGAATGTTTTTTATTTTTAGCATTAATTCCACCTTTGTTAGCAACAATGTGTATATATGCCTAAATATATGCAATTATTGTAATCCTGGTCGTGAATTTATTATGCTGTTCCCTTTAGTTATGTGTGCGTGTCTGGTGTTTGTGTGCGTGTTACGATATCTCCATATATATTCACTATATACTTCTAAAATCTGTGTGTGTGTGTATGTTCCTGTGTCGTGTGTGTATGATCGAGTGTGTCACAAATATGCCGTACTTAGTCTCGCCAGATAGTCCCACTTTTTGCGGATTGGGCACTCGGCGCTGAAGGCGTTGTGCCCCGTGCTGCTCAGCTTCTCCCCTTGGCAGTTGCAACAGTTTGGTTCTGCACCACTGGCAGCGTCCGGGCATTCGGCCCTTAGGTGGGGCCCTCCGCAATGGCTGCACTTAAGTTCTGTTGTGGTACAGAACTTCCTGCTATGCCCGTATCCCAGACACAGGGAGCACTGCACTAAGGGAGATTGGTCCGCAACCTTAATCGGTTGTAGGTCAATATGCAGTCTCCCTATGTCTAGGGCACGAGACCAAACCGCCGGGGAGACCCTGAGCACCACGTGGCACATGTGGGGATTCTTTGCTCGCCTCCTATAGAGCACTGTCAGCCTGTCCTGGTCCGGTGTTAAGTCCCGGAATATATCCTGGTTTCTGCACCTCACAGCTTTTACCAGGTCCTCGTCCGTCAGATTTTTTAGGACGCTGTACAGTACCAATAGGGGATCCCTATTCTTTATCTCTTCCACCACAAGGTCTTTCCTTTTTTCTGTTAGTCTTTCTTGGGCCTTTTTTCTGTCTTCTTCCGTTTTGTAACCAATTATCACTTTTCTGTCTTTGGCCTTTCTTATTTTCTCTGCCTTCACCCATCCCTCGTCCTCGTCCGCAGCTTTCCTCAGTCGCTCTATGACCTGCTCCCCGGTGTCCAGTTCGTTTTTGGACGTGACGACCATCGAGTGCAGGGTCGTCCTCTCCGGGAGCCGAGTTTCAGAGCGACCTGCCACTATCCCCGCATAGGTCGCTGCTTGTGTTCCCTTTCTCTCACTCTCATCGTGTTTTCCAATCATTTCTTTTATTTCTCCTAGAACTTTAACGTTTTCCTTTAGTATCCTTTCATTCTCCTTTGATGTTACTTTTCTCTCCCTCTCCTTTTCCCTATCATCTTGTTTTTCTATCCTTTCTTTTATTTCTCCTAGAACTTTAACGTTCTCCTTCAGTATTCTCTCGTTCTCTTTTGATGTTCCTTTTCTCTCCCTCTCCTTTTCCCTATCACCTTGCTCTTCTATGCTTTTCTTTATCTCTTCCAGGACCTTAGCGTTTTCTTTTAATATCTTCTCGTTGTCCTTTATTTTACTGAGGATTTCGTTGTTTGCATTTATGTTCGGGACCTCCGTGGTCTCGATACTCTGCCCTTGTTTCAATCTTTTCATGTCTTCTTCATATCCTTTGACTAATCTCTCTAGGAGATCGACTCTTCTGTCGACCTCCCGCTTTATTTCTTTCTTGAGGTTCCTTGAGTCGTTGAGCAGCTGCCTGATTACTCTACAGGCTCTGGTGGCATAGTCGATTCGTTCCTCTATAGGGATCGTCTGGAAGACCTCTTCGATCGACGGATCCCTAATCTTCTGCGAGTTCTTGGCCGCGCCGGACGTTGGTGGTGTTTTATACATATTGATGTATGTGTTGTGTGTGACAGAGTGTGATGTGGTGTATAATGTGTGTGAACGGGGAAAGTTGTCTATTTTGTAAATGTGTGTAAATGTGTGTTCAACCCTGTATGGGGGGGTGTGTCAGTGTCAGTATGTAAATGTTTGTGTAGCCCTGTATAGGGGGGTGTGTCAATCGTACAACTAACTTAAACAATAAGGTTTGTGTAGAACGTAGTTCTACACAGTTAAAAATAATAAAATGAAATACAATCAAACGAAAATTTTCGCTCTAATTTGAGCCGGTCTATTAATATTTGAGGTGTAAAGTGCCTCTGTCACTAAATAAAATGAGTGCGAAATTAAAACAATTGAATAAAATTTTTCCCTAGAAATTGAATGGAGAGGTCAGTGACCCTTACACCACAAAGTCTATATGGCCCAGTGAAATATGGGAGGGTGGGATCGATAAATATCGGATTTCTAAGATTCTATTTACCAGATTTAATTAAAAGAGGTGTTGTTAGATAGGTCGTGACGCGAGCTATCTAGATATGTATAATTAATTGTTCCCAAAAAATGAGGGGGCAAGTTATTCAAAGAAAATCTCAGAAAATTTTCGAAAAAGCGGTAAATTGAGTTTTGTTTGTTGAAAATTTACTACTTTTATTAACCAGATCTTAATAAAGGAGGTGTTATTAGATAGGCCTTGACGAGTTCTATCTAAATATATATAATTAAAAATTCCAAAAATAAATTTCGAAAAGTTATAAGCGAAGCGCCTTGGAAAATTCCTTAAAAATGCCGAAAGTCAAAATGAATGTTGAGATTTAGCAACTTCTATTTACCCAACCTATACAAAGGAGGTGTTATTAGATAGGCCTTGATGAGGGCTATCTAGATCTGTAACTATGTCAAGTTTGAAGCGAAGCGTTATCGAGTAATTCGACAAAAACCTCGAAAATTTGGTAGTTTAGAAATTTAAAAATATTCTAAGTCCAGAAATTAAAAATTTTTCTTTATTTTTCAGGTAATTTTCTTCCCACGGGACGCAGGAGTGTCTACAAATATGATACCAACAAATAACAACGATACTAGCAGCTGTTTTCAATGAAAATTTCGCACGGGTTAGGTTAGGTTAGGTTAGGTTAGGTTAGGTTAGGTTAGGTTAGGTTAGGTTAGGTTAGGTTAGGTTAGGTTAGGTTAGGTTAGGTTAGGTTAGGTTAGGTTAGGTTAGGTTAGGTTAGGTTAGGTTAGGTTAGGTTAGGTTAGGTTAGGTTAGGTTAGGTTAGGTTAGGTTAGGTTAGGTTAGGTTAGGTTAGGTTAGGTTAGGTTAGGTTAGGTTAGGTTAGGTTAGGTTAGGTTAGGTTTTTTTTTTTTTTTTTTTTTTTTTTTTGGTGAGGTCTTACAACCTCCCTGCTTTTCCCCGTCCATGAAATGACAGGACCTTATTATTCTTGTTTTGCATTTATGTCATTTGTTAATGAGGTAGTTGGCACTGTGTGCCTCGTGCTATATGTTTCTCGTTCATCATTTTGTTATTTTCTAAGGGAATATTTTTGACATATTTGTTTATCTATTTTATTTTATTTGCATTTGTTTTTCTTGATTCTTATATATATTTCTTATGTCTAGTTGTTTACTTTTTATTTGTTACTGTAATTATTAATTATGATGATTTGCCACTTTTATTTCGATTTTAATTAATACGTTTTAAGTTAGATTATATAGCTTCTCTAGATTAGGTAGATATAGTTTTAGATTAGTATAATTTTGCAAAATATGGTTTCCAGTATTTACCATTTATATTCTATTTATTGAGTATGTCTTAATTTAATTTAGTAATTCCTTCTTATGATGATGCCTCCAAGACATCTCACATAGCCATTTTTCCAACATGTGAGATCGTGGTATTTGTGACTCTATGTGTTTTGTTCGTGTTCGTGTTCGTGTCCGGTGTTATGTATGTTTTTTATTCCTATCTTTTGTCAACAATATATATATATTCTCTAATATATATAATTGCTACAACTTCACTGTGTATTTTGTAATGTGTTTCTGTGTATTTGCTTATTCGTGTCTTATGTTTGTGTGCGTGTTTTGATATGTTCATATATATGGTCATCATATACTTCCCAAATCAGTGTGGTGTGTGTGTGTGTGTTTCAGTGTAATGTGTGTACTGTGAGTGTGTGAGTCACAAATATGCGGTGTTGGATCTCGCCAGGTAGTCCCATTTTGAGCGGGTTGGGCACTCGGCGCTGTAGGCGTTGTGGCCGACATTCCGCAGCCCAGAGTGCGAGCAGTTGCAACACCGCGGTTCGACTCCCTTGGTGTAGTCGGGGCAAGTCTCACGCAAGTGCGGGCCTCCGCAGTGGCTGCACTTGCTCGCACTCTCAGTGCAAAATTTACGACCGTGGCCGAAAGCTAGGCACTTGGTGCATTGGATGAGCGGAGACTGGTCCTCCACTCTGACCCTTTGCAGGTCCAGGTAGAGGGTTCCAGCCTCCGTCATCCTCTGCCATACCTTTGGCTTCACCTGTATGACTACGTGTGATGTCTCGGGGTTCTTGGTCCTTTTTTTGTACTTAATGCTAAGGTCTCTCTCTTCTTGTGGTAGGCCCTCGAAAATATCTGCGTTTTGGGTGTAAAGGGCCCCTAACGTGTCTTCGTCGTCGCCCTCCAGATGGACGTCTTTGAGGACGACGAGTGGGTCTTTGTTTCGCATGGGCGCTACCACAAGCCCACCGCCATGACTTTCAAGTCTTTTCATTACTTTGCTCCTTTCCGTTTCAGTGTCGCAGCCCAAGATGATGGTACTGTTTTTCGCTTTCCGTGCCTTACTGACTTTCAGGCCGGTGCTCCTGGCGTCGACCGCCTTCCTCACCCTGGCGAGTACCTCACCGGCAGTCTCCTGACTATCCGTTGAGGTCACCGCCATCGAGTGAAGCGCCGGTCGACGCCCGGGCTTGGCTGCTGCGACACTGGCGTAGGTCTTGGGGTTAGGTTAGGTTAGGTTAGGTTAGGTTAGGTTAGGTTAGGTTAGGTTAGGTTAGGTTAGGTTAGGTTAGGTTAGGTTAGGTTAGGTTAGGTTAGGTTAGGTTAGGTTAGGTTAGGTTAGGTTAGGTTAGGTTAGGTTAGGTTAGGTTAGGTTAGGTTAGGTTAGGTTAGGTTAGGTTAGGTTAGGTTAGGTTAGGTTAGGTTAGGTTAGGTTAGGTTAGGTTAGGTTAGGTTAGGTTAGGTTAGGTTAGGTTAGGTTAGGTTAGGTTAGGTTAGGTTAGGTTAGGTTAGGTTAGGTTAGGTTAGGTTAGGTTAGGTTAGGTTAGGTTAGGTTAGGTTAGGTTAGGTTAGGTTAGGTTAGGTTAGGTTAGGTTAGGTTAGGTTAGGTTAGGTTAGGTTAGGTTAGGTTAGGTTAGGTTAGGTTAGGTTAGGTTAGGTTAGGTTAGGTTAGGTTAGGTTAGGTTAGGTTAGGTTAGGTTAGGTTAGGTTAGGTTAGGTTAGGTTAGGTTAGGTTAGGTTAGGTTAGGTTAGGTTAGGTTAGGTTAGGTTAGGTTAGGTTAGGTTAGGTTAGGTTAGGTTAGGTTAGGTTAGGTTAGGTTAGGTTAGGTTAGGTTAGGTTAGGTTAGGTTAGGTTAGGTTAGGTTAGGTTAGGTTAGGTTAGGTTAGGTTAGGTTAGGTTAGGTTAGGTTAGGTTAGGTTAGGTTAGGTTAGGTTAGGTTAGGTTAGGTTAGGTTAGGTTAGGTTAGGTTAGGTTAGGTTAGGTTAGGTTAGGTTAGGTTAGGTTAGGTTAGGTTAGGTTAGGTTAGGTTAGGTTAGGTTAGGTTAGGTTAGGTTAGGTTAGGTTAGGTTAGGTTAGGTTAGGTTAGGTTAGGTTAGGTTAGGTTAGGTTAGGTTAGGTTAGGTTAGGTTAGGTTAGGTTAGGTTAGGTTAGGTTAGGTTAGGTTAGGTTAGGTTAGGTTAGGTTAGGTTAGGTTAGGTTAGGTTAGGTTAGGTTAGGTTAGGTTAGGTTAGGTTAGGTTAGGTTAGGTTAGGTTAGGTTAGGTTAGGTTAGGTTAGGTTAGGTTAGGTTAGGTTAGGTTAGGTTAGGTTAGGTTAGGTTAGGTTAGGTTAGGTTAGGTTAGGTTAGGTTAGGTTAGGTTAGGTTAGGTTAGGTTAGGTTAGGTTAGGTTAGGTTAGGTTAGGTTAGGTTAGGTTAGGTTAGGTTAGGTTAGGTTAGGTTAGGTTAGGTTAGGTTAGGTTAGGTTAGGTTAGGTTAGGTTAGGTTAGGTTAGGTTAGGTTAGGTTAGGTTAGGTTAGGTTAGGTTAGGTTAGGTTAGGTTAGGTTAGGTTAGGTTAGGTTAGGTTAGGTTAGGTTAGGTTAGGTTAGGTTAGGTTAGGTTAGGTTAGGTTAGGTTAGGTTAGGTTAGGTTAGGTTAGGTTAGGTTAGGTTAGGTTAGGTTAGGTTAGGTTAGGTTAGGTTAGGTTAGGTTAGGTTAGGTTAGGTTAGGTTAGGTTAGGTTAGGTTAGGTTAGGTTAGGTTAGGTTAGGTTAGGTTAGGTTAGGTTAGGTTAGGTTAGGTTAGGTTAGGTTAGGTTAGGTTAGGTTAGGTTAGGTTAGGTTAGGTTAGGTTAGGTTAGGTTAGGTTAGGTTAGGTTAGGTTAGGTTAGGTTAGGTTAGGTTAGGTTAGGTTAGGTTAGGTTAGGTTAGGTTAGGTTAGGTTAGGTTAGGTTAGGTTAGGTTAGGTTAGGTTAGGTTAGGTTAGGTTAGGTTAGGTTAGGTTAGGTTAGGTTAGGTTAGGTTAGGTTAGGTTAGGTTAGGTTAGGTTAGGTTAGGTTAGGTTAGGTTAGGTTAGGTTAGGTTAGGTTAGGTTAGGTTAGGTTAGGTTAGGTTAGGTTAGGTTAGGTTAGGTTAGGTTAGGTTAGGTTAGGTTAGGTTAGGTTAGGTTAGGTTAGGTTAGGTTAGGTTAGGTTAGGTTAGGTTAGGTTAGGTTAGGTTAGGTTAGGTTAGGTTAGGTTAGGTTAGGTTAGGTTAGGTTAGGTTAGGTTAGGTTAGGTTAGGTTAGGTTAGGTTAGGTTAGGTTAGGTTAGGTTAGGTTAGGTTAGGTTAGGTTAGGTTAGGTTAGGTTAGGTTAGGTTAGGTTAGGTTAGGTTAGGTTAGGTTAGGTTAGGTTAGGTTAGGTTAGGTTAGGTTAGGTTAGGTTAGGTTAGGTTAGGTTAGGTTAGGTTAGGTTAGGTTAGGTTAGGTTAGGTTAGGTTAGGTTAGGTTAGGTTAGGTTAGGTTAGGTTAGGTTAGGTTAGGTTAGGTTAGGTTAGGTTAGGTTAGGTTAGGTTAGGTTAGGTTAGGTTAGGTTAGGTTAGGTTAGGTTAGGTTAGGTTAGGTTAGGTTAGGTTAGGTTAGGTTAGGTTAGGTTAGGTTAGGTTAGGTTAGGTTAGGTTAGGTTAGGTTAGGTTAGGTTAGGTTAGGTTAGGTTAGGTTAGGTTAGGTTAGGTTAGGTTAGGTTAGGTTAGGTTAGGTTAGGTTAGGTTAGGTTAGGTTAGGTTAGGTTAGGTTAGGTTAGGTTAGGTTAGGTTAGGTTAGGTTAGGTTAGGTTAGGTTAGGTTAGGTTAGGTTAGGTTAGGTTAGGTTAGGTTAGGTTAGGTTAGGTTAGGTTAGGTTAGGTTAGGTTAGGTTAGGTTAGGTTAGGTTAGGTTAGGTTAGGTTAGGTTAGGTTAGGTTAGGTTAGGTTAGGTTAGGTTAGGTTAGGTTAGGTTAGGTTAGGTTAGGTTAGGTTAGGTTAGGTTAGGTTAGGTTAGGTTAGGTTAGGTTAGGTTAGGTTAGGTTAGGTTAGGTTAGGTTAGGTTAGGTTAGGTTAGGTTAGGTTAGGTTAGGTTAGGTTAGGTTAGGTTAGGTTAGGTTAGGTTAGGTTAGGTTAGGTTAGGTTAGGTTAGGTTAGGTTAGGTTAGGTTAGGTTAGGTTAGGTTAGGTTAGGTTAGGTTAG